>JACMZG010000008.1:86311309-86341309 GCA_018340805.1 Microvelia longipes | reverse complement strand
ATGATATACAAACCATGAAACTGTTTCAGTTTCTGTGCTACATCCCTGAAGATGACTCTTACAGTGAAAGCGAAACGTCGGAATTTTTTATCTAAATCGCCGCGATAACCACCGAAAAACCAACACCAAAGGTTAAGAATTAGGTTGTCGTAAGAGGTAAGAATTAGGAGGTTGGTAAGATTAAATTTCAATAAATCAGTAAAATTAAGGTTTACAATTTTTCGATTCAGAAAAGGTATTTTTTTGTTTTATTGGGCACCAATAAAAACTCAAATAAAACCGGTTCGGAGTCGATAAAACCACTCTAAGAGGTTGTAATACCGAACTAAAAAGTTGAAATACCGCGCTAAAAAGTCAAAAGGTGTTTATGTGGTGCTGAATTGAATAAAACCCGTTCTGAATCGATACCACCATTCTTGTACGGAGGTCTGGTCCTCAAGACGTGCAAAGTTACGCACGCAATTTAAAGTAACATTTTTTCCTTAAGTTTCTGGTTCATATTTTTATAACCTGCAGGTGGCTAATCTAAGCAGTAGCATTATTATTTGTTTCACAATTTTTCTCCTGATTTTTTTTTTAAGGAAATGCGCTAAAATATTTTAAAATTAACATAAACTGGACTTTAAATAAGAGCGCATAGTGCTGTGTACAGTTGATTTTAGGATATATAATATTTATAAATTACATGATTACATCATAATTTTGTTACAATTTTAGCAATTTTATAATTTATAAATTTATGTTTATTTTGATTAGTATTTTGTGTTACGCCGTCTTCAAAAAGCGGTAATGCTTGAAGCCGAAGACGGTTATATATTTTATAGTTGCTATTTAAATTATTTTTAAAAATCTTATTTTAATTAATTTTTATTGGTAGTTATAATGCATTATAATATAGGATTTACAATTCATGTATTCATTCCAAGATTATTTTATTTTAATTATTTATTGATTCTATTTTTAAGTTAATTAATATTTTATTATACTATTACTAAACTTAATCTAAAATCTAAGAAATTTAAAATACATTAAATTAAACTAAAAAGATAATAAATAATAATAAATGAGAAAAAATGTATAATATACATAAACTAAAAAGTATAGTATAAAAGGTAAACAAATAAATAAAAATAATTATACGTTCAATTTATTATTTTTATTGTGCGAAGCTAGTGACTTAATCCAAAGGTCTAAGAAAGACCATAGTTTTGTATAACCTGTGGAATACATCAGCGCATTTCTTTTAAAAAATCCGTAAAAATTGTGAAACAAGTAGTAATGGTATACTTGGTAACTATGGCTCGGGTTATGAGGCATAAACCAGAAACATCAACTTGTTTTAAAGCTTGCAAACTTACCTGACAGAATTTTTTTGACAATTTCCCTATTTCCTTAAAAAGGAGGAAAGCATGGGGCATTGACATAAAAAACACAACACCAATAATTTCATCAAATTTTGACGTAAAAAAATGGTGTCTGGAATGGATTTTCACTTTTCTTGTAACAGGCAAGCTTAATACTTTATCAATATTATATGCTTCTTTAATTTTAATATCAATTAAATTAATGAAGACTTTAGTCCCTATAGTCTGTCTCCGTGGCCGTGATCGTAAAGGCGTTCGATTTCGGCACCGGAGGTCCGGGGTTCGCAGCCTGGGCTATGCTCTAAGATTTTATGAATAGTATTTGTATTAAAAAGATTTCGCCAACATTAATTAACTCTTAGAGTGTAGTAGATGCAACCCACATGAGGTGGTTCCCGCAGGGTGAATACCCTGATGGGCCGAAATGCCCTAAAACAGGCTTTATTATTATTATTAGTCCTTATAAAAATTTATTGAAAGTAAATTGTTGAAGAGCTTTTGCCCAGGGATCCTGATCTTCTTCAGTTCTTGAAAAATGACTAAAATTTTTATTATTTTCTAACTTTTTCATTTTTTTTGTCATTTTTAAGAACTGAAGAAGCTCAGGATCCCTGGGCGAAAGCTCTTCAACAATTTATTTTCAATAAATTTTTATAAGGACTAAAGTCTTCATTAACTTAATTGATATTAAATTTGTAATAGTCCAAAAAGCTCTAAAGTTCTTTAATTTTAAGCCTATAAAAGTCTCGTTCCATGATTAGCAGCTTGTTTAAAAATAACAATAAGTATTTCAACGAGGTTCAGTCGTTCACGAGATGTGTACACAGGTGTCTCTCAAACTCTCTACATTTCTTGTATCAACAAAACAACGAAATCCTTATCATTCCTCTCATTATCATATTTATAAAATAAACTCCAACAGGTGGTTGATGTGATATCAATATCGTGTGCTTACTTGACCGTGATATAGTCTAATTATCTCACTAGGTATCTAACGTAACCTTGGCCACCTGACCATGGTTTATGGTCATCTAACCATAGCTTTGTATTCAGATGAAAGTCATCTCGATTCACGCAGATATTTTTGACTTTCTTTTAGATTTTAATTGATGAGTTGAACGAACTTCTAGAAAAAAGAGTGAATTAATATGCTCTTTTGATTGTCCAAGGTATACAGTAGCCTTGCAGCATATCTTATTAAAAAACTACAAGATAGATTTTAATGCACATTAGTTTATCAAGACTAATTATACCCAGACTAATTTTACATGGTAAGCTTTTAAATGAAGCAAAATATTGCATTCATAAATGTAACAAGAGAAGAAGCATTTGCTACAATAGAGTGAAGCATTTGCCACACTGGAGTGATCGGTTTACAAAACAGGTTACAGTTGTTTATTTGATTTTTACTCTTCCTCATTTATATTCAATTCAATTTTTTTCAATTCAATTCAATTTATTTCATTATAATATAAATACAATAATCACACATTAAATGAAGCAAATGATCTACGCGCCAACAAAAGCCCAAGCTTGTCCGTTGGCGCGAATAAAAATTCTTAAATAATCTATATAATTAAAAACAAATATATACAACCAGTTGATACAATATTGGAACGCAATAAAGAGAGAGTACATTGATGACTTCTAGGAGAAAAATAAATAAATAAAAAGTAACAAGTGAACAAATATAAATACTAGAGTAAGGATGATTAAACATTTTTTTCTAACATGCAACATTCATACATACATGCAACATTCATACATACATGCAACATTCATACATATATGCAACATTCATACATACATGCATACACGCTTTCATTCATATCGTAGGTATATAGGGAAAGTATTGTGTTTGCAAAAATCCGAAACCGGTATGTCACCTGAATTTTCCGTATTAGGTGATTTTAAGGCCTCCTAAGTGGTTTTTACAAAGTTGTCTGTCTTTATGTGTGTGTGTATGTTAGCATAGTAGCTCCCAGCCTATTTCTACTCAAGAGTTAAAACATTGTACAATAATCAATCTGTAGGTGAAGTTGTGCCTCGGAAAACAACAATTTTTGACGTCATAGGCCTCTTAATAATACTTAGCAAAAATTTTTAAAATTCTTTAACGCTAAAAAATGTTTTGATTGATCCGGAATTATCGCGCATGTATTCAAGTCCAAATATGTACCATGTTTCATCTCATTTTGATTATTAGTTTAATTTGTATGAAATGACTTGTATACGTTTTTTTAAAAAAATGTAAAATAATATAATTTAGTTGAATTTTACATTACATAATACCTACGTACACTAAGTTATGTTTCAATGCGAAAAATATATCTATGAATTTTGTTGGAAATAAAAAGTTGAGAAGCATCGAGGAAGGTCAGTGCCTGCTAGGGTGTTTCATTCATAGCCGTCAATGACCGCTAGGAATGAAACGGATGTATTTTCTATCGTTGGATGAGCGAGCGAGTCCAGCGATCAAGCGAGATCTCAGACATTTGGTTTAACAAATGCTCTCCACTAAACTACAGAGAGCTTTAATACTGAATAGCATTGCGCATGTCAAATTCATACACTCAGACAGATCAAAATCCTGGCAAATGTAGAATTAAAGTAACTTCTGTCTCATAATTCGACCATCTAATTCTTGTTAGGAAGTTTAAAAGTTTGTTAGAAGTTTAAAATAAGATGAGTCAGTTAAGAGTTATTTATAATAATCAGTCACCAATGACCCTATCTTAAGTTATCTACTCGCTAGCTTCAAAGTATAACTTGATTTGCAGAAATAAACATATAGAATTAATTGCTACATAATGGAATTAGTAGTTCCCCATCTCTTTCCCTGTTAGTCCAAGAGCCACGCCTAAAAGATGTGACTTATTTTGTACTACTTCAGTTCAAATTTTTCTGTGCAACCTTAATGAAACCTCCTTCAATAGTGAGTTATGGTTGTAATAAATCAATTTATTTCGGCTCCCCGCAAATTGTTTGTGTTTTGATTTGTATTTCTAACGTTATATCCATTATTGTAATTTTGTACTGATTATTTGATTATATTTATAAGCGAAGGTGTTCTGGTTACTTTTTCGATGTTTTACAATTTAACCTATAAGGCCCCTCTAGAAATAGTAGGGCCTCTCTATGGCTGCACCTACTGATTACAGAAGGTGCAGCCATAGAGTGGCCCTACTATTTCTATGCGAGGAAAATTAAAAAAAAGTCACAGTATTAAAGTAGGCCATACACCTCAATTTTAAAAATATAGTTATTTATGCACCAAGGGAGTAAAGAATGCTATTATTTCTCAGAGCTCAGTTAGTACTTCCTAAGGCGTAAGCCGAGGGAACCAAAGTATTTAACTCCCGGGGCGAAGCCGAGGTATTTATGGGTGTAACTCCCGAGGCGAAGCCGAGGTATTTATGTGTGTAACTCCCGAGGCGAAGCCGAGGAATTTATGTGTGTAACTCCCGAGGGGAAGCCGAGGGAGGTAATTGCGAGGGGAAAAATGGCATTTTACTCCCAAGATGCACGCAAGATCTTATCTCAACACGTTGATTTTATTTTAATACGTTTGGTTGCATTTTATCCTAATTTTTTTGGTTAAAATATATTAGAATTTTTTCTCCAAACAACTTCTTTTGACCTGAAACGTTTTTTGAGCCAATACAATTTTTTTTTGTTCAGATTCCCCTTATAAATTTTGGGGGAGCGCCCCAAAATAATAAGATTTTTTTTATTGCTCTAAACAACTTCTTTTGACCTGAATCAGAATTTAATCAACCAAAAAAAATTTTCTTTGGTGGGGTCCTATTCATAAATTTCGGGGGTGCCACACCCCGGAAAAATTACAAAAATTGATCTGTCACCTGTATAAATTTAGAGAGTACCACTCACCTAAAAAATTGATTTATTGGCTCTAATAACCCAATAATAGGAAACAGTTTTTATTCCCAAGGGGAAAAAGTTACTTTTTACTCCCAAGGGAGTGAAAAGTAACTTTTTCTCTCTTGGGAGTGAAAAACGCTTCTTTACTTCCTAAAAACTAGTCAATAAACTTCACATTATACACCGTCTGGAGATAAATAAATTAAAATCTAAACAAAGAGAAACAGTTAAAGTTTTTAAAAAGTACATTTTATTTTAACAACACTGTAGATTAAACGTGATGCAACCAACTCATCAAGAGAAACAAACCAGGGTCAGTTTCAGAAGAAACTTCACTTGTAACCTTGCAACCCCTGTCTGTATTAATGTTACATTTCCAATTTCACGCAAACCCTCTGTTTTTCATACATAAGAGATACCTGGATAACTTCCTAATAAGATTACTGAGAAATATTCATTAGCTAAGTAATCTTTAAAAAAAATATAACTTAAGAATTGAGCTTTTAAATCAGCGCTTTAACTTTAGCTTTAAATTTATTAAGCATGGAATTAAATGGCTACACATGCGAAAGGATTGAATCTAAATATAAATACGTTTTAAAAGCAAAACGTCACTAGACCAAATATATTGAGTTAAATATTGTTTATTTGATTTCGTAACAGCCTATTATCAGATATATATTATCGGTAGACGTATATAAAGCTATTGAACAGATTTATAGATTGATACATCAAAGTTAGTTTCGGTCCAAAAAGCATACAAAGTTAGTTAAGCGTATTAAATTTTAGGTTGAAGTAAAAAATCTTTGTATGATGATTATATTAGATTGATACTGTATTTTATATGTGATGATTTTGATGAAATCTTTTTGACGTGTTGCGTAATTTTAACCTAATTTACGTACACATATCTATTGTATGATATTATTTTATGTTAGTTTATTTCCTTACATGTTTAAAAGTGGAGGTATGGTGTCAGAATTTTCGTTTTGAGTAAATGATATTTGTGAAAAAATTCTTTAAGTGACGCAAAGTTCTTTTCTTTTTTTTAAACGTATTTACTTTCATGCACTTCTTATTGACTTTAACCAGGGGCGTAACTACAACATTGGGCCCACCCCGCAAGATGTTTCCAGGGCTCCTTACATACACACACACACACACACACACACACACACACACACACACACACACACACACACCACACACACACAATAATAATATATAATATATATATATATATATATATATATATATATATATATATATATATACATATACATACATAAAGTCATGACATGACGGGTCATTTTGGTTAAATCATATAAATTATTTTTTTGTACATTAAGTTGGTAGTTTATGAAATAAGTTGTTATTTTACGAATTAACGAAAGTGTTTTGTTAAATCATATAAATAATGGATAAATTTATATATACCTTGATATTACCTTAGTATTATAAGATTGTGTTTATACTTTGGGTAAGCAGTTGTGTTAACTATCTAACACTAGAAATTATATTTAACCATAATTTTATAATATTATAATAAAAAAAATATCAATGTATTTATTAATTGACAGAAGATCCTCAGATTATTATTATTTATTTTTAATTATTTTTTTTTATTTTTATTATTGTTAATATAAGCTAATAAGTTGTATTAATATTACTTTATTTTAATAATTAGTTATAATTATAAATATTTAAATAATTATTTTTTATATAAGTTAGTAAATACTTTTTATAGATTTAAGTATTTATAACTTTCACCTATTTAATTTGATTAATTTATAATAATATATGTTTATTTGATAGAATATACATAGACATATTTGTTTTTAAATAAGTGCAACATTTTGTTTACTTTACTTGTCTCTACAACAATATCAGCACACCTATCTCACACTGTATCAAAAGTTATCCCTTAAAAGCCAGTGGCTTGAGTCAGGGTAAAAAATATTTTATAAATTTATTTAAAATTTCTTGCGACTTTTATAAGATAATAAGTTTCATGAGTTAAAGAGATAATAAATAAGATAAATAATTATAACATAATAAATTGTAGACAGTTATTTTATTTAACCTCCAAGAATAACTAACCATTTCGTCTATAGTATATATTTTATATTTCTGTATTCTCATCTTTAATTTGTGACAGCAAAAAAGTTTTAATATGTATTTAAAGAATCATATTTTTATATAGTGTTAACAGAGTTTGGTAAGTGATTAAACAAAATAATGGCTTGATAATACTATTGTCTGTTTTTAAATAGCTTATGAACCAGTCAAGCATTTTTCCTTTTAATACCTATTTGTTTGAGTTTAATGATAATTTTATTGTGTGATATGGAATCAAAGGCTTTACTCAGATCCAATAGCACAGCTATTGGTTTTAAGTGCTTATCTTGGTCTTTTGTGTGCTTTTTGAGTTTGCATAATTTTGTCGCATTTTTAAGTGCTTGCATTGACTTTGGACCATTTTCATACAACTCACAAGCCCAAAACATATCACATTTGTTAACTGGCCGTAGTTTCGTTTAAGTTTTCCGGTAATTGACCACCGTTGTTTTGGTCACTAAAAGTGGTCGGCTTTGGACCGGTTTCATTCGATTCAGCGCCCCACTTCAATGACATGACTTTCACTGATTTTTTTAAAAACTTTTGCTGATTGAGAGAACCGGGTTAATGACGTCAAAAAAACCTGGTTATTAAATATACACCGAAGACTTAAGCATAAATTGCATTGATAAACAAGAAAGATCGCATTTTAAAGATGTCTGTCTGCCTCGAACACCATGGAACCTACACATTAACACTATAATTTAAGCAGTTTCCAAACATTACTAGAGTAAATAATAACAACTCTACATGTAAAGATTGTTCTACAAACTCTACAAAGTTCATTCTCCCTTCATATAATCATGAATAAAACATAAAAATATAGCACCTTTTGAGTTAAAACAAGGTTTTATAAAACCAACCAAAGTTTATAATGTAGCAGTAATAAAATATAATTAATATAGTTACATAATCCAGTAAATATTTATTTTAAAAATAAATAACCAAAATTCTTTTTCATGCTGTAGGAAGAGAACTAATAAATACGTTAATTACTTTTAGTCACATATAAAAATTTTTTTAATTATTTATTAAATATATTTATTAAAAAAAAATCAATATCTAACACAAAAGAGATATCTAATTACCAATAAAATACCAGAAAAGGAATAAATAAATAAAATAACAATATATGTTGTTATAAGTATTGAATGGACGAATTTAACACTAATTCATTAAGTAACATTAAGAATTAATTACTCTATATTACGTCTGAAATAATGACTGATTAATTAATGCATAATTATGCAGTTTATTAACACATTATGGAAATATAATCAAAAGGGGATTTTTTGTTGTTTAATTTTCACTTTTTATTAATCATTGGAAGCATAATCTCGTAACGGATGGAAATTTTGTCGTTAACGTTATGAGGCGACTACAGGCTGATGTTTTCACTCGGAATTATGATTTTCTTTAATAAAATTCATCTCCCGTTCCATGTCATTAATATTTGTTGTAAACTCTCCCGTATTTTGATCGAGAAGGTTCAACGCACAGTTTTATAACTTTTTCTTTGAATAAAAAAAAAGCTATTCTTTGAACAGCAATGTACGTAATATAGTAACTCTTACACACACGGCAACGAAAAAAGCGTGCAGAACTTAGTAATTGAAGTCTGATTTTATGTGCATTATTTAATTTTTAAACATCTTATAATTATTTAAAAAAAATTGGTGAATTATAAACTAATTGTTTAATTTATTAGTCAACGGAATCTTAGTGAAACCATTACTTTTTTTATTAAATTTGACTATAAATATAGTTTAGGATTTCAATTTTTATTTTTCCCGATTAAACCGTAGGTATATAGAAAAAGTATTATGTTTGCTATAAAATCGGAATCCGGGATGTCACCAGAAATATCCGTTTCAGATGTTTTTAAGGCCTTCTGAGTGGTTTTTTTTAGCAAAGTTGTCCGTCTGTGTGTGTCTGTTCATCATCGTAGCTCCCAGTGTATTTATGGTAGGGACTTTGTACAAAAATTAGTCTACCGCTGTAGTTGTGCAATACGGAAAAAATGGTTTATTACGTCATTAACCCACAATAATGAGAGTAAACATTTCGAAAAATCATAAAACGCGGAAAAATAATGCGATCCAATTGAAATTAGCCATGTATAAGACTAACATATGTGCTAAATTTCATCTCATCATTTGCATTAGTTTAATGTTTATCGAATGACTTGTATACGTTTTTTTAAAATTCGTAAAAAATCGGAAAATACTTCAATTGACTTGAAATTTAGATAAAGTATAAACCTTTACGTAATAAATAAGTACACCAAGTTAAGTTTTAATATGACAAGGATATCCACGATTTTCGGTGGATCATATAAGTTAAGCATCATCGAGCGTGGTCAAGGAGCTGATGAGGGAACTTTCCCTCATCACATCGGATTCTCTACGCTCATCCTCACAGCTTCGGACTCGCTTCGCTCGTCCTAAGAAAATACAATTCGTCAAATTTATACTGCTGCATGTCTTCGGACTTGCATCGCTCATCTTCAGATAGTAAATTTATCCGTAAAGCTGACCGCTGAGAATGAAACGGATGCATTTACTATCTGAGGACGAGCGGAGCGAGTCCGAGGACAGGCTGCAGTATAAATTTTGCGAATTATATTTTCTGTGGACAAGCGAAGCGAGTACGAAGCAGGTAGGATCCTATCCTATGCTATGAAGAAAAGTTCCGATGTACCCCGTACCTGAGTTTTTTTATTTGGCATCAGATAAACCAGCGAAATGTCACCACCTTCCCGTCATCATCAACTCATAAGCATCAATATGTGATGAAAATCCGCTAAAATAAAACTAATTGAACCTATTCGTACTTTTTTGGAAAGCACGAGTCTTGCTAGTAACCAATTGAATTAATCAAAATTAATTAATTAAAAGTTTAAAATAAAAGAATAAAGTTTATTAAAAGGTAGTGTTTAATAGGCCTATTATTACAGCGTGAAGGTAAAGAGAAAAGTTTGCCTAGAGGAGGACTGCAGCCTGCCATCAAATTCTTTTCTTTTCATCTGAAAAGTATGAAAGCATTAATTACTTAAACAACTTTTCTTAATTTTTTATCTCAGGTTGTTTTCACGGGTTTTCTTTTGAACATTAATGACTTTGCAAAAATAATGTTAATTTATTAAGTGATTCAGCTATTTGGTGGCTACCGCTTCGCGGCTCTATGGTCTGCTCAGAGAAAGTCTTTTGTTGTTATTATTATTATTATTTTTCGTGTCATAGTATTATGTCTCAAGCGTATTTCCATGATGTGGGCCACTCTACAGTCACCTCGCAATTGAAACCTATTTGACTTGCCACTTATTATTGTACAGACGGACTGGAATAGTTGGCTTACCATAGAGGATGTAAAGGACCTCCTTACTTCTTAGCACCATGAGCCAACAAAACAGAGATAACACAATAATAGATATGACAATTGTTTTGTTAGTGTTATTGTCTTACTCTTCTACAACTGCATCCAATTAGTTTTACTTCAATCAAGTATCTCAATTCAGACCTGACCAACTTTGCCTTATAAACCTTCACATTCTCCATTATTGTGTACTTATTGGTGGCTGATCATCATGTTTTAATGTATATTTAAGTAGACTTATGTTTTGTAAGTTAGATAGTTGCTCTAATAATAAAATTATTGTAAATAACTACAATACTAATTTATAATAATTTGTATGTTTTAGCGAATTTTCATTATGAAAATGACGCTTATGAGGTTGTTCGAATTCGCTAAATACGTGGCAAAATACCATGTAACAATATCAATAACGAAACAACACATAATACAATACAACAGTGTTGGGGTTTTGTGGCCCCCACCCTGTGGGGGCCACAGGGTGGCCCCCGGGCCGCTCCGCGGCCTGTTGGGCCGACTGTGCGGAGCGCTGAGGCCGCGTAGCGGCTACGGGCCCAAGGCCCGTATTTAATTAATCTGTAAGTATTTAGAAAGTTATAGAGGACAACTTTTATTAAATAAAGATAAACAGAAAATAAAATAACTTATCATCAATCTTATTAAAATATCATAAAGGAAAACTATTAATACCAATATCGTGAATCCTAATAGATAATTTACTATTATGTTCATTATCTATTAAATATATTAAGTTAAATTACCATCATACATCAAGATCAAGGTATCATGATCACTAATGATCAATTAACTTGTAATCCTGACATTCAGCAGAACTTCGTGGAAAAACAATCAATTTTTATATTTTTGTCCCAGTAATGCTGATCGTGATATGGCGTGGGTTTGACAAAACGGATACTTATTACTTAAAACTAAACTTTTTTTTTAAGTTTCACATTTCTATCAATTGTAACTTATTTTTTTATATAGATATTTACTTCTTCATTTCATTACTTATTTTTTTATATACATATTTACGGCTGAACTTCGGTATACGGTGCACCCTGTTATCAATACTATATATCGATATATTTTTAGTTTAGAGATGTGACGTAGGAATAATCGATATATGCCTTTCTTTTACGTTTATGAACATATTTTATTATTTTTTAAATGTTTTTTTGTTTGTGTTTTTTTTATGTGTTTTTAAAATGGTTTATAACTATTTTCATATTTTTTTTATGTTTTTATAATGTTTTAACTATGTTTTCATAAGAATAATCGATGATACACCACATCTAATTTTATGTTACGCGTATTTTTTACGTATTTTTGTGTTTGTTATTTTCAGGTTTTTTTATAATGTTTGTGTTGTTAATGTTTTCATTTATTTGTTTTTTGGTTTTTTTAATGTTTTAATTATAATTAATAATTTAACGACGCTGCTTATCTGTTAAGTGCTCAGTTCTCGTTTACGTGCTGCGTAACTAAAAATATATCGATATATACTATTGATAACAGGGTGCACCGTAACCGAAGAGATTTAGATTCATATTTATTCTCATTCATTACTCATTTTTTATATATATTACTTCTTAATTTCATTACTTATTTTTAATATTTCATTCCATTACTTATTTTTAATATTCATATTTACTTCTTCATTCCATTACTTATTTTTTTTATTTACATATTTACTTCTTCATTCCATTACTCATTTTTTTATTTTATTTACTTCTTCTCTCCATTACTTATTTTTAATATTCATATTTAATTCTTCATTTCATTACTTATTTTTAATATTCATATTTACTTCTTCATTCCATTACTCATTTTTTATATTCATATTTACTTCTTTCATTCCATTACTCATTTTTATATTCATATTTACTTCTTCTCTCCATTCTTATTTTAATATTCATATTTAATCTTTCATTCATTACTTATTTTATATTCATATTTACCTTCTTCATTCCATTACTCATTTTTTATATCCTTATTCATTCATTATCATTTTTTTATATACATATTTACTTCTTCTCTCCATTATTCATTTTAGCGAATTTTCATTATAAAAATGACGCTTATGAGGTTGTTCGGAAGACGGAAGATGAGGGTGGGAGTGAGGGGGATCGGTTCCTATTGACTTCTCGATAACTCTTGAAGTCGTTCTCAAATTGAAACGAAACTTTGCAAATCGCGAGATGTTGAGGAGGTTACGAGGCCTATTGTTTATAAAAACATTATGACATTATCAATCAACGTTATGACGTCCTGAAAAAATATTTTTTTGAAACTTGAAATGGCTTTAACACAAGGTATTTTGTATTTAGTTAGACGGCTAGCTGAATCGATTAAGACCAATTCAGCTCAATCGAACCATCACAAAATGGCGCAAACGGTATAAATATATATATATAATTTGTATATATGTATACGTCAGGTCAAAGACTCGTGCGATATATCTTGGGTTCAGTAGTGTTTATAGGGTACAGATATAGTATAGAAGAGGGGCCTCTACCTCTTGCTCCATCCTCGTAAGCCTACTGTCTCAGAGAGACAAAACAAAAATGGCTTCCACTGAACCACGCCGAGCTAAGCCCGTAAAGCGGAAAAACCTCGAAGTAGTCTTTGTATGGTCGAAGTAATTCTAAAACGATTGCGACCGGTTCCAGCTTAATCAGACAATTCTAAGTGATGGAAACGGTAATTTTATTTAAAAAGATCATGAAATCTTTTTCAACCTAAAGATTTTACTCAAATATACAATTTTTCACGAAAAAAATTTAACATTTATCTTTAAATTATATAAACAATCATAAATGTATGTAGAAATTGTTACCCTTTCGTATGGTGAACGATAACTAAAACTGATATCAATAACTCCTGGTTATAGAGGAACTGTGCTTTTTATAGCTTTTACAAAACAGCCTGAAATTATGCTTAAGTCAGACTGTATTCATATTTTAGAACAATCGGAAACAATCAAGAATCTTAACTTTATCTATATTTTTCTAGTCTGTCTTGGTAGCCGTGATTGTATAAACACGCAATTCCAGAAACAGAGGTCCGCGGTTCGCAGCCCGGACTATACTCTCAACGTGGAAAATAAAAAAATAACGGAATGTCGTTTTTTATGTTTTTTAGGGTGCTGAATCCAGTGAAACCAGTCCGGAGGCGATAGGACTACTTAAAGCTAGGGTTCCTAAGATCGAATCTTGGTAATGGCTTTAATTTTTTATCATCTTTATTTACGGTATTTATGTATATGATATTTAAAAAATAATATTTAATATATTTGTCCAAAAAACGAAAAAAAAATTGGCGTGGAGGTCTGCAAGGCGGGTGAATTTTCCTTGAAATCTGGCTTGTCAATCAAATATTTCCTCAAGTTTTCGGTATATTTTTAATAACCTGAGCAGTATAATAATAATAATAATAATCCTTTATTTGCTTGGACAAGTTAGTCTCTACAAAGGAGTGGTGATACAGATATATGAAATTAAATAAAGTACATTTGTAAAATTTGCCCAGACTGTGGACCTCCGCGCCAGAATTGTTTTAGGAAAATATTTAAAAAGTTAGAGAAGAAATTTCGTTTGTTCATAACAGTAATAGACTTGTAGTGCTTAATCATTCTTTATTGATCGAATAAAATATTATTAAAACCAAATAACATATCATAAAACAATATATCACCTGGTTCAGGCGATCTGATAAAAATTTAGTTTTAATAACGTAGATCAGAATAAATGAAAAGAGTACTTGGCTGAGCAAAGGATAGATCGGGGGATGCTATTGCATTGAGGGGATGAGGTACTATACTGTGTTTGTACCCCGCTATATACCCACTACAAAATCTAACTTAAAAAATCATTTTAACTACCCCCTACCTACGCTTCAGTCTACCGCTAGAGTCCATACACGTATCATCCTAACCCGCTCAATTTATAACACGATTGTCGTACAATTTCGAAATTTACGCGATATTTTAGTTTGTTTAAAAACGTGAGGATGTCGTGAAACGTGATTGAGACGTTTTGGTGATTTAGTTTATTTGAGTTTATTTTATCAAGTAAGTTTTTAATTACTTTTATTTAATTTTAATTTAGATTAAGTTTTAGTAAACAATAGTTAACTATAAATTATTACAAGCCTGTTATAAATCCTAAGATTTTATGGCCAAGTTTTTATTATTGTCATGCGCAGACGTTTTTTCGTTTTAAAAATCTAGACTTTTAGCGAATTTTCCAGTAGTTTATTCTTTTTACCTACTATCGTAGGTAAGAATTGAGAAATGTTTACTGATCTGACGTGTTGGTGATTTAGAATTTTCAATGAAAATTATTCTATACATCCAAAATCGAATTTAATCTTTATTATCCGTTTTGAAGACGTTCCGAATAGTTTTCATCAAGGAGTACAGGCTCCATAGAGAGCTGTTTGCGGGAATTTTTCACCCATAACTCCCTTAAATTTATGCAAAATATGCTTAAAAAATGCATGTTTATGCAAAAATGCTTTTCCTCCGAATATATTTTGAAATAAAACTTTAGTTTTTGTTTTGCTACCAAATATGACAATTTTCTTAAAATTCTTCTTTTGGACCTTGATGACTCTATTTGCCGAGTTTTTTTTAGTAATATTTAAAAAAATCGTTATAAATTTAAAAGTTGACAAATAGAGTTAAAATTTAAAGCAAAGAAATCTCCATAGAGAGCCGACAAGCTACAACATTTTGCGGGAATGTTTCACACATAACTCCCGTACATTTAAGTACGGGAGTACATAACAATAGCTATAGCATATTGGCTATTGGATTATGACTTTAAACTTAGAAATTATGATTGGCTCAATAACTCTAAAATTTATAAATAGTAGTTAACAATTAGCATATTTTTAGAAACTCTAAAAACATTCTATATTAAAATTTGCAATAAAAACTTGTTTTAGTTTTTAAGTTATCAGTAAACATAAGTAAGACACGTTGTAATATTTTATTATTAAAGGCTAAAGTTTGTTTATTATGATTTTGTTTTATGACTAGTTTTAATTTATATTTATTTTATATTATTCATCTATTTTTTCTTTCATAAATAAAAACTGAACTAAATAAGAAATTAAACAGAGAAAACACTAACTTATTAGTGACGAGAGCCACCTGTTACAAGGTTTTTTTCTTGGAAGCTCTTTTTGACAAATATGTAGATCAATGTAACTTATGCTTTTTGTAATTTGTGTAAATTAGAAATTGTATGCAATTGTTGTAGGGATTATTATAAATAAATAAATAAATAAATAAAATTCATTTGACATTTAATAGCTTCAATTCAAATATTTTTAAAATCAACAAAATTTTGTTTCTTGGCACAATAATATGAATGTATTTATAATTGTTTCACTTAGTTATTAGTTATAATTAACTAGTAGTTCTACAGTTTAAAATTAATGGACTTTAAGTATTTAAGATTTGAAGTTTAGTAACAGATATTTATTAAAGTGAGAAGTTTTCAAATTTTGAACAAAGAAATACTAACTTTAGGTGAATTGTAATCTTCAGAATATTCAGGCATATTGTAATTGTAACAATCTGAAAACGAGCGAAGCGAGTCAGAAGTTAAGTTATCGCTTTAGACGGTGGAGTAATATTTACTTTCCCTCATTTATACTTTAGATACTTTAGATTCCTTTTTCACACTTATACTGTAGATATCTATACTTATATTTCTATCAGTGATATCTATCACTTATATTTACCACTCTTCTCCTTACCACAAGGCTCTAGTCTTATTTAAGGAGAATAGACCTGTAAGCTTATTTTTACTTGTTTATTCAATTTTACATAATTAATATTTGTAATGTTGTTTATTTTTGTTATATTGATATTAATTTATGTATATAAATAAAGGATATTTAAAAAAAAAAATATATAGCAAAAGTAAAACTGTGTTTGCAAAAATAAAACTGAGAAAGTGCGATATCACCTGAATTATCCGTTTCTAAGGTGTTTTTAAGACCTCCTAAGTTGATTTCACGAAGTCTTCATTCTTTATGAGTGTGCGTGTGTGTATGTATTCTGTTATCATCGTAGCTCCCATTCTAAAAAGTTGAAACTTGATACGGAAATCAATCTTTAAGTCCGGAAAATATATTTTTTACGTCGTCATTAGCCGGCACTAATGACTAGGCAAAAATTTCGAAGATTCATAAAACATAAAAGTTAAGTAGCATTGTCCGCTGATAATCATGGCAACCGCCGGAAATAAACTAATGTATTTACATCTAAGGACGAGCGAAGCAAGTCCGAAGACGTGTTGCTAAACAAATGTGGATTCTAAGGACAAAGTAGTGAGAAAATGGTTCGAAGTAACTCGATATTTTTAAGCTTATCGACTAATTTAATTAAATACTCAATAACTTTAATCTATGTCAAGACTTTAAATATTCTTATAGATCGAATAAGAACGTGAAAACTAAAATTATATATTAGTTTGTTGTATGGCTGCGATGGGATACACTGTCTGCTACCTGGCATAGAGTAGCTATCTACAGCTATTGACGTGGTGGGTTAAAAGTGAGCTTTACTGATGACTTTAGATAATAACTCTGGTGAAATGAAAATTATTTAATTTATATAATAAGAAAATTATAGAAAGATCGTCAGCATATGTGATTTAATAGGGGATTTTTAAAAGTGTGTACTTTTGCTAAAGAATTAATACCGTGAATGATTTTAATAAAATTTAAAAAAAATTGTAAACACAAGTAAACCGTGAAACTTTTTAGGTTTTAAAGGATTAGGTGTTCTGGGTGATGGTAAAGCTTTCTCTAAGGGGTGCATCTTCAGGCATATAGCACATGTGTGACATTATAATAATTTTTGTCTCACAATACCTTTCAATTAACGGATTGCTATGCCACCCCATGGAATACTCTAGAGATTTATATAATCGCTATGATTTGCCAGGGACCACTCTGAAGGTTTAAGGGTAACTAGGAAAGGTCCGAAGGTGAAATGATTAGCGCACTCGCCTGCCATCCAGACAGTCCGTGTTCCATTCCGGTCGAGGTCTCAAGGATTTTTATGCGAGTGATTTAATTCCTTTCATGTGCCAGTTTTCAGTTAATTCCTTTTTTGCAAGCCGGTGGTTGCGAGTCTTTGGGAAGACAGGTAGTCGTAAAAGATCCCTAACCCTAGATGAACCTGGGTTCAGGAAAAACTTAGGACCCTCAATAGTAGTTAATCTAAAATATATAAATGTTTCTTCCTTATGGTATCGAAAGAAGGAAAGATTAGTCTAGCAGTGGGGACGTGTTGTTTCTAGTTAAAGCAATCGAAATTGATAAAAAAATAGTAAAGCTACTGTTCTTCTGTAGATTAGACTCAAAATGCCTGCACTGAACTCTTAAGGTAGCACACTATCTTCTATCTATGGGAATTAGCAAGAAGGGCCCAACAGAGTGGCATACTTGCAAAGTGGTCTCACCTCTCCCTAATTACTAGTACTATATTATGAGTTGCTATGTTACTGGGATCTCTCTTAAGGTTAAGGATTGCTATGCAACGCCAAGGTCCTTATATAGGTTCCAACAGACAAACTTTTTTCTGTCAAACAATATAGGCTGATACCTTTAACAAATTTTCTTGTTTTAATATTTAAAATAGAAATACGTCTTAACCTTATCAGGGTTTGTATAAATAGATAGCATTTGAAATTATTGTATTTGATTAAATTATAGCATTTAGATGCAGAGCGGTAGACTTCTTGTAAAGGGGATGTTTAGGACATCTTTTAAGAAATTTAAACCTCCGTCGCTCTTTCGGATGGGCCAAGGTTATCCTTGCACCAGAGCCATTTCTTTATATAGTGATAAACGCTATATAAAATTATTTACAAAGCCATTTCTTTAAGGGTGGTAGGGAAGTTTAAAAACAGATTACTCCCAATTTTTTGTAAAATTTATTTGGTTTAAATAGTTTTTTTTTACTATTCCTCCTCTTTACAAAAAGAGAGTTAAAACTTTGTGCAAAAATCGGTTTGTCGTTATAGTTGTGCTATTTGGAAAATAAATTTTTCATGACGTCATTAACCCGCAATGATGACTCAGTAAAAGTTTCAAAAAATCATAAAACACGGAAACATGGTGCGATCTGATTACAATTTGGCACGCATGTTGCTATGTAAAAGACTATCATATGTGCCAAGTTACATCTCATTATCAGCATTAGTTAAACCTGTAAATGTTTTACTGTTGCTTTACTCTATTTGGTGTTTTGGCTCAGAATCCACGACGACCTGTAAAGTTTTTACTATTGATATACTCTATTAATTTATTTGTAAAGCCTTTTTAATCTTTCATTATAAATGATATTGTTTCCTTTTCTGATTTGCAACAGTTATGTAAGTTGATTAGTTGGGGGACGTTCCTGCATGAAACCAAATTATCGTTAAATGTCATTTTTTTCCACCGTTTATCTCAAATCTAAAATTATCATACAACGGTATCATGTTTTAATAACTTAATCGAGTCCTAAATATTACATATTTTAGATTAATATCAGATTTAATATTTTAACATATTGAAGATTTCCTTTACTGATTATTCAAAAACAATAAACAAAATTTTGATTAAATAATTTCTGGTCCTTCCGGATTGGTACGCGGTCCATCATTGACCTTAGAAATGTACCACATTAAAATCCTTTCTATATTATTCTCTTATATTTGCATATATATTTTCTCATCGAACTTCGTGAGTCTTATAAAAGTGAAAAAGATTGTAATAAATATACGTGAAAATTTCCCAAGGGATTACGTCAGGGGTGGCTCGCAGTGCCTTTTGTATTTTATATCGTTCCTTCTACTTTTCAGTGTTGCATTTTTTCTGACACCCATTTTAAGAATAATGAAATACGTTTAATTGTCGTTAAATTATTAATAATTAATACGAATTAATTAGTGGCAGACAAGGTTGTTTAGATTTTAGTTTTTGTAGAGTCATTAAAAATATGACTTCTTTTTGAATTAAATAAATATTTTTTTTAACGACGTAAATACTATGAAGAGTACTTTTTTGTGGATATTCGACAGAAAATTACGCTTATGAGGTTGTTCACAAATTTATAAATCGGGTGGAAAAAAGATTTATAAACTTCTTTATAATGCTATTATTTATTGTTATGTTCGGATACCCCCCCCCCCCAAAAAAAAACTTTTATCTTATTTTATTACCTTATTTTTAGTTGGTTATGAGTTTGAAGCTAAGGGTTTTTAATTAATTATACCTACTTGCACTAAACACACTATTTTTTAACGAATTTCTTTAAAAAAATACATTTAAGAAATTTCTAGTATGGAGGAATTGTTTTTTCTGATGTAAAAATTAAAACTTCTGAAATCCAAACTTATACTAATAGTTGAATGCTACTTACAGTCTTACAGAGGTTATTTCTGCTTAAGGTAGGCACTCAACATTTTTAAGCTCAAAAGCTTAAACTGGAACGATATTAGAATTTTAAAATACTGTTAAAATACTTTTAATAATTTTCATTTAAAAACAAGAGACCATATGCCTCATTGCCACTCTGCGATCTTATGTTATATAAATCCATTAAGGCTATCCGGAATTATAAGCGCAAGAAACAAACACTTAATGGATGAGCTTTTTTTGGTATTAGGTTCTGTCTAATATTTTTTGAGAGAGTGAAAATATTGTACTTTCGTCTAATGTCGTGCTTCAGATGTCAGCACTTCGTTAGTAGAATGTTATGAAAATGTTACTTTATCTGCTTAGGAAAAAACAGTAGGTACTTTTCTAGCCTCGGCAGCAAAAACAATTAAGCTAGAGGTTTTAGATTTTTTTAAAACTGAAAGAACATAGCTTTTAATAAAAAGGTAATGGTGATAAGGCAAATACATGCAAAATAGTAATACAATTTTCTTTATCTCCAGATGGTGTATAATGTAAAGTTTATTAACTAGTATTTAGGGAGTAAAAAAGCACTTTTCAAAAGTTATTTTTCACTCCCTTGAGAGTAAATTATAACTTATTCTCCCTTGAGAATAAAAAGTGTTTCCTATTATTGGTTTATTAGGACCCATTAATAGGATTATTAAACAGGTGACCGAACAATTTTTTTAATTTTTCCGGGGGTGGCACCTCTATGTATGGAGCAACACATTTTTTTTAATTTTTTGGGGGCAGCACCCCTTAAATTTATAAGGGGAGGGGGGAGGCCCAACCAAAATTGTTTTGTTTTATTAGCTTAAAATCCGTTTTAGGTCAAAAGAAGTTGTTTTGAGCAATCATTTTTTATTTCATTTTTTTAAATTTTTCTTTTGGGTCCGATCCAAAAAGATTATAATAAAATACACCAAAACGTATTAAAATAAAATCAAAATCTGGAGATAAAATCTTGTATGCACCTTGGAAGTAAAATGCTATTTATTATATATATATTATATATATATAATATATATATATATATATATATATATATATATATATATATATATATATATATATATATATATATTATATATATACTTATATAATAATAGAAACAATTCTTATAGAGAAATATTCTTTAAAAAAATAGATTTCTTTGCTTTAAATTTTAACTTTGTCAACTTTTAAATTTATAACGATTTTTACTTGTCCTCATTTATACCCTAGGTATAAATAATAAAGGAAAGGTATTGTGTTTGCTAAAATATCCGAAACCGGAATGTCACGGGAATTCTCCATTTCAAGTGTTTTTAAGGTATCCTAAGTGGTTTTCACAACGTTGTCTGTCTATATGTGTGTGTCTATCATCGTAGCTCCTGGTGTATTCATGCTAGAGAATTGAAAATTTGCACAAAAATCATTCTACCACTGTAATTGTGCTATTCAGAAAACAATTTGTTTATGACGTCATTAACCCGCAATAACGAATCGGCAAAATTCGTATAACATGGAAAAAGTATGCAATCGGATTGCAGAGTTTAAAATTTATTATTAGCATTTGTTCAGATTTTATCAATTGACATATATATTCATAATATTATATATGACATATATAACCATAATGTTATATATGTCATATATAACCATAATGTTATATATGCCATATATAACCATAATGTTATGTTATGACATCAAATCACGTTTTTCGACTATTAAAATTGAAATGAGGTCCGCTCGGTGGCCCCATTGACCGCTACAGCACCGTACCAATCGAAGCACATGTGCAGAGGTCACGGAGCAGCCAAAAAGCCCAAGTCCACATGTTAAATGTACCTAATATAATATTTTAGCAATTTTGCTAGGGAAGCAAACCTTTTTGCCTATAGCTGGGGAGCGATCCTTATTCGTTTTTTGACTATTAAAATTGAAATGAGGTCCGCTCGGTGGCCCCATTGACCGCTACAGCACCGTACCAATCGAAGCACAAGTGCAGAGGCCACGGAGCAGCCAAAAAGCCCAAGTCCACATGTTAAATGTACCTAATATAATATTTTAGCAATTTTGCTAGGGAAGCAAACCTTTTTGCCTATAGCTGGGAGCGATCCTTTTTGCTCATTGTGAGCCCCTTCCAAAAAATCCCATGTTCCTCCAAGACTCCAACCTTGTAAATTATTTTCCAATCCTGTTTGTATTTTGAGCCTGTTAGTGATTAACTTTATTTGATGTATTCTATTGACACGAGTTTCTGATGCAAGGTATTACTAGTTTAATTATGTTTTAAATTTATCATTTAAAATAAAAAAATAATGTTATAAAATTATTTTTTAATAATTTGCAGAGTGGGCCAATCTTTTGTGATTTCCCAGGAGGGTTCAAGTGACCTGTTAGCGCTCCCCCCCTGCGGACGCCTATGCTAATACATTTATGGCCAAGACCTTTTATGGACAAACAAAATCTTGTATTTACATTATCAGTTTAAATTTGTCAACCAGTCATTCTTTAACATTCAAAGTCTTTCACGTAAAGATATTTCTTTACAGCTACTGTCGCATAAAAATGTCATTTATAGTTATTTATTAAAAACCAGAGCCCATTTCCGAACGTCTAAAGATGTTCTCAAGTTTTTTCTCTCTAACTTTATCTAATGGAACTAAGTAAAATTCAGCGACATCCTTAAGAAAGTTGAATTGAAATAATTTTAAACCAATTTCTAACTCCAAGTTTTTTTTATAGAAACGTGTCTTGAAAATTGATAACGTCATTTTTCTCGTAGATTTCTATAAATATACAACGGAAAAAGCTACAAAACTTTTTTTAACGTCCGAGAATCAAAAAGTTAAGACTGCGACCATGATCAAATATAAATAATATTAAAATGGGATTTAAACTAGTTGTAAATAATTTATGTGGGCAGTAATGCGGCATATTATTGCCGAGGCAATGATTAATACAAGGGATACCAAGGCAATAAATAATTTTCGAATTAAAAATAGTTATTTATGCACCAAGGGAGTAAAGAATTTTTTATTTCCCTGAGCAGTTAGTTGGTACCTAAGGCGTAAGCCGAGGGAATTACCAACATATATACCAATATATATATATATATATATATATATATATATATATATATATATATATATATATATATATATATATATATATATATATATAATATATATATATATATATATATATATATAATATATATATATATATATATATAATCTATGTGGTTGTGTTGTGTGTTTTCAAAGTATACGATTTTTGCGTACCACCAGTAGTACACGTACCATACTTTGAGAATCCCTGAACTAGAGCATTAGACCACTCAGAAGGGTTCTTCGTGCAAACCCCGAAGTCAGGCTGGTATACAGACCAATAATCTATGTAAAAATCGTTAAAATTTTTCTGAAATAAGGTTGAACAAACTTTATTCAAAGTTGAAACTAGGCAAACAAGAAAATGAAAGAGATCTAGATTTTGTCTTTTAATTTCATTACAAGTCCGGAAGCATCTCTCTAGCAGGTTAAGTTTTTTTTGTCTTCTCGTCTTTTGTAATGAGAAGTGCCTCCTTTCTCCCTAATGAAGAACAAGAAAAATGCAATTTTCTTCTTAAGAGGGAAGAAACAAACGTAATTAGACTTTGAGAAGTTTTGCCGGATCCTACAGGTTCTTTCTCTCTTAACAATAGAATCCTTAGAAAAATTAGAATCCTTTTTTGTTTGTTTAAAAAAAAACTTAAAAAGGATAATTGATTATTGCTTGTCTTTTTTTTTAATAAAATTGAAAGAAGTCTATGGTTTACTTTAAATCTCATAAAAATCTTTCTTCATTCCGGATTTATTAATATTATTTATTACTCTGTCAAGGAAACTATTGATCTTAAAATCAATTGATTATTACAAGGAATCCTATTGATATTTTTATTGATGTTTTGGTTCATTAAATGTTATTTTCTTTTTGAAAGTAATTTTTCTTCTTATTGTTCGAAATATTATTGAATAATTTTAACACTCGACTTTATTACCCTTTGTTAGCGTTTTGATTTATTTAGTTTTATGTAAAAATGTTAAAGATCAATCTCTTATTTATTTCTATAAACGTATCTTCTTTTCTATTCAGTTTTAATCTTAGTTAGCAAATAGTTCTTTTACTTAAATTGATTAAATAGATTTAGTTTGAACTTAAATTAACTCGAGCTATTAAGCAGAATTATTTTTATGATAAAAGAATAGTGTCTTTTCAAAATGAATGAAAAAATTTGAAGGCATAGAAAGAGAGAGTATCTGTTTCAATTGCTTTTAAGGCCTCCTGAGTAGTTTTTACAATATTGTCTGTGTGTGTGTGTATACACACACTGGCAACTCCCAGTGTGTGTATGTACACACACTGGCAACTCCCAGTGTGTTTATGCTGGAGGTATGAACTATTGTACAAAAATCAATCTATAGGTGTAGTTGTGCTTATTTTTTATGACGTCAATAACCCGAAATAATGACTCAGCGAAATTTCAGAAAAAATCAGACAGCCCAAAAAAATGGTGTGACCAATTTCAGATTTGGCCTGCATGTAGCTATGTATAAGACCAACATATGTGTCAAGTTTAATCTTATTAACAGCATTAGTTCAATTTTTACCAAATAACTTGGGTACTTGTACTTTTTTACGAAATAAATAACTATACTATACTAAGATTTGTTCGAATAGAAAAGTATATCTACGGTCTTTGTTGAATCATAAAAGTTAAGTAGCATGGAGCGTATTCATTGTCTGAATAGGTGACTGCTGAGGACGAGCGAAGCGAGTATAAATTTAATAATTGTTATTTTCTGAGGACGGGTGAAGCAAGTCCGAAGTATGGAGGATGAGCTTAGCGAATCCGATGTAGTGAGAAAAAGTTCCGAAGTACCCGGTACCCGATTTTTTAGAATTATATTTTAACTTAATTTAAAAATGTATAAAATTGTATAAAATAGTGTAATTTTTCAAAAGAAATTTTAAAGACTGTGTAATTTATTGACAGAAAATTGAGCAGTGGAGTAAACACAGCTAACCAATAACAACACCAAAATCTCTCCATAAAACCTTTATTAAAACCTGAGCCGGCTTTCGACCTCTGGTTTCAGTTATAAACAAAAAGGCTTTTGGTTTTTTTGGGTGTGTTTTGGATCAGCGAGTAAACCTGTTTTAGTAAGCCCTCCTCTTACTCCTTTCCTCCTACAAAATCTGAATCTGGTTAGAGCAATTCCCTTTGGAAGATCGCTGAAAAATATCAAACTAATAAAGGACAAAAATAATTAATTATAACTAATTAATTAAGGAGACAAAATTATATTACACACTTCAAAAAGTTAAATACATTTGACAGTTTAACAAAAGATTTTGAAAGTTAAAAGTTGGAGGTACTTATTTAAATGAGAACGCTTCTTAGCTACTAAAAATGAAATAGTCTGACGTAACCTGGATATTGCTTCTATCTACTCCCTAACAAGAAAAAAAAAACAGTTTACCCACAAAAACAAAAAAAAAATGTTCCTATTGTTATCATCTACATTAACAAACTCCATACTCCACTTTAATAAAAAAATGTTTTAACACTTTTTTAATGAACCGGCATTCATTTAAAAATTATGCAACTAAATTAAGACTTAAAAAGTTTTGTTTGAGGCAGCAAGGATAAAATTATGAATAATTATTTGATCTACTTTTTATCAGATTGTTTTTTTTTTAATTTAGCACAAAATGTGGTTGAATTTTTTCGTAGTAGGACAAAATGGAATAACGATTAGATAATTAAATCGTTTTATAAGGATTTAAATCGTATTAAATAAGAAGTTCAAACTATGAATAACGCAATGTTAAAATTAAAATTTTGCAAAAAAAGATTACACTCGCATGACGTCTAAACAAGGATAACCTTTCAGACTCATCATAGGTAAAAGATTTCAAAAAAGTCGCTCTATTTCATTAAACGTCTATGTTTGCATTCCAAACAAACCTGCCTATCTAATTACATGGGAATCTACGAGACCGTTCTTTGTCGATAGAAACATTTTAATTTTTTTAAGGTTATTTAGTTTTTTCATTTCAGCAACGATAACCTCAAAACATTTTAACCCTTGTAATAATATTAATTTCTCAATTTGTTTTCCATTTGTTTTACATACTTGTTTGTTTGTTTTACGTAAAGGGACATACTTGTACCAAATTTCAACTCAATTAGATTATTTTTAAAATTTTTACATATAAAAGTGATAAAAAGTGAACTACTACAGTGAACTTGGCACTTATGTTATTCTCATATTATGCCTACGTGCGTGTCCAGAATCTCAAACCGATCAAATCGTTTTTCCGAGTCATTCGATTTCAAAATTTTTGCTGAGTCATTATTGTAGGTAATGACGTCATAAAAATTATTTTCCGGACAACACAACTAGACCTAAAGATTGATTTTTGTACAAAGTTTCAACTCAATAGCATAAATACGCTGGGATATACTTTGATAACAGACACACGCACATTCAAACACACACACGCACATATTGACAGAAAACTTTGTATAAACCCCTCAGGAGGTCCTGCAACAGATAATGATAATGAAACGGTGAAATGCGGGTTTTTGATTTTTTGCTAACACAATACTCTTCCGATATACCTATAGTATAAATGAATAAAATTACTTGTCCATACCTCTCCTTAATCAGTTTAAACGCTGAGTAAAAACAACCTAATAATTATAATGTCCGTTTAGTAACTTGCAGATCGTTAGGAATGAACCGGGAACCGCGTTTCATTCTTCGGGAACCGCGTATTGCACCAAGATTAGATTACACCAAGTGTAATCTAAGGACGGCGATAATTTATGAGATAAAATATTATATAAACTAAGGTAGCAACCTGGGATACGAACCCCAGACCTCCGTGGTGTCATAAGTCCATTATAAAAAATGATGCTATAACGACCTAGAAATTGGAGGCGGATTTTATCTATAGTTTTGCTGATAAACTATTTAATGATTTTTTTATTTGCATGCTCATTCCTTTCTTGTGATCTGAAAGTATAGGGCTTAAACATATCGACTCAATATCTCAAACACTGAATATTATATTTGAAAATAAAGAGGTATTATTTAATATTGATTTACGAGCTATCTTTTAATAGAAAAAGAAAATACAACTTTATAATTAATTGAAGTTAAAAACTTGTAATAATTAAATATTTTAAAATTATTGGAGTTTTCCAAGGCCAATTATTTCTGATTTATAAAATAATTTTTAACTGAAAAAAGTTTAGCACGCGACAAGTGAAAATACATCTTGGATACAAATTATTTAGTCTCGGATGGTTGAAAACTGCAGGTTTAACTGCCTGCCTTTCGGACTGACTTATACCCAGTAGATAATTCAATAGCAAAAACACCACATCCGATAAAATTAACTATCTTCACGCCGTAGGTTGTAATTTTCTTTAAACAGCTGTTTTTGCGGTTTGAAGCAGCTTCAACTGATAGGTAAGGCAACATAAGAAGTTGTTTAGATCTAGTTTTAGACTTGAAAGTATCAAGAGATACACTTTAAGATTTAAAAGTCGGTACGTGTAATTTTATGTTTTTATTTTTAACACGGTTCATACTTGTGTCGTGATTTATGGAGAAAGCATTTATTGGATGAAATTACACTTTATTTTATAGAAGATAAATGAAAACTACTGTCTTTCTGAAATATAAAAAATAGTTGAGATTTTTACTTAAAATTATTTGCTTCCCTATACTGGAAACTTAAAGAGCACGGTCTTTATTAAGAAAAATAGTAATTTATTTTTCCCGCTAAAACTTAGACGCCAAAAAATCAATTAATTGTTGTTTGCATTACGAATCTGTAATTAAAAAAGAATATCTTTGATTAGATTCCTATACATCATCACGCTTCTGTGAATTTGTTCAGCAAATAATTAACAGGAAACTCATAAAACAGTGAGTATAAGTTCATTATGCATTTTTTTTGTTAAATATTGAAGCTAACTTATTCTAATCGGGTACACTCCGTACCTGATTAGAATAAGTTAGCTTCAATATTTAGGTATTAGTTAGCTTCAATATTTAGGTACTCCAACTTTTAGATACTCTGAGGTACTTCACCTCGGAACTTTTCCTCGTTCTCACCATTTTAGACTCGCTTCGCTCTTCCTTAGAATATGAAAATTTACTATGCAGCTGGTCATCATTGCTTCACTAATTAATGAGTCAGCATTTTAAGTTGAATTTAAAAAAAAGTTATATGTTTTATTACCAGTAGTTACCTATCCATATACTGACCTTGCTTGATGGTGCTTAACACTACTGATCTATAAACTAAAAAACGCAGTAGATAAACTAGTCGTGAAAATTATTGCACTTGTTTATTTTTATCAAATTTTAACTTAATAAGAGAATTATTGATTTTAACGATTCTTCAATCAACCTATATACTAGATTTGATAAAAATTTAACTAATTCTGATAATGAGATAAAAACTTGACAACTTTGTTGATCATATATAGGAATACTTGGGCATTAAATTTCAAAATAATCCGGACGTGTTTCCGCATTTTATGAATTTTGAAATATTAGCTGAGTTATACATGATAGTTAATGACGTAACAACTAGGCAAAAAGACGATTTTTGTACTAAGTTTGAACTTTTAGCTTAAAATCACGCTAAGAGATACGATAAGTATCGTAGCTAAGGTCTAGCTAACTAATATAAATTATAGTAGACACTCACGTATGTGAGTGTCCTCTCTACACACAAACGTAAACACACGTACGAATATAAAGACAGACAACTAAATTTGAATTACTCAAGATAGTTTAAAACACCTGAAACAGGTAATTTATTTGAAACATCGTCTTTTTCCATAAATAACATGAATCAACACAATATAATTGTGCGAGAGACACTTAGGAAATGTAACAAGCAAAAAGCAATGCTGCATCTGGGAACTGTTCCATCATTCGACATTCGTCATCATTGATGGCAGAGTGGGACATGACATTATGTCGAGCCATCAATGATGACGAATGTCGAATGATGGAACAGTTCCCAGATGTAGCATTGCATTTTGCTTGTTACATTTCCTAGGTGTCTCTCGCACAATTATATTGTGTCAACCATTCATGTTTTGCAAAACTCGGTAGTATCAAAGGATATCAAAGTAAAAAACCATTAAATGAAGTTTTGTCCATGCCAAATAACCCTAATGTGTTGTATTGTGTAGAAATGTGCGTACACATGAAGCCTTCATTACAGATTTTTCAAATAAACTGTGTACCGACTTTTTCAAGAACCTTTCATAGAGCTCCCCCGCCAAAAAGAGTAAAAACACATTAGCTTTATAAAAAGTAGTTTCAATGTCATAACACAAACTGAATGAAATACAACTCCATTCACAACTATGTGTAATAAACATTTTACGAAAATTATAATTTTATGTCGTTTGACACTCGGAGATAAAACCGACATTAGGACATTACATACTTATATTTGAGCAAGAAATCACAAAACCAATTATACATTTATATACCTTCAAACTGTTGATTGTTTTAAGTATAAATGTCAACTAATAAAAATGCAAAACTAAATTGTATTTTTTATTCATAAAAGACGTGATTTTGCTTCTAATTAATATTGTTTTTATTTTATTTACTTGTGAAAAATGTAATTATTACAACTTACTTTAAACAAATTATAAATATTTGTTTTTATTTATAAAACAGCGTGTAATAATTCCAATTAGTAATAAAAAAAATTTCGTTATATATGTGTTGAAGAATTACTT
>JACMZG010000008.1:86241309-86306309 GCA_018340805.1 Microvelia longipes | reverse complement strand
TGTATCAAATGCTAAATCCTTGTATTGTATCATCAACAAATGCTATTCAATCCTTATCCAAAAACTTTATGTTCATTTCCTTTCTGTCTTTGAATGAAACGACAAAGTGATTTATTTATAACAGAAAAGTCATTTAAAACTATTGCATTTGTATTCACTTTAAATTACTTAATTCTGTTTATAAGTTTCGTACTCTAATATTTATTTTTCCAAACACATTAAAATACTAATAAATGCTTATACTGAATTACTAAATAATTATTTATGACTGTATATTATAGCAAATATGACATATTATTTTGAAAAATTATTCTTCTTTTTTAACTTTTTTATAATTTTCAATTGAACCAAACAATATTTATTGAAATAACAGTATTTATTTTACTGTATATTTTGATTTATGTATCAAAGTATCTAATAGGTATGAATGAAGTTCTTTTGTATTTTTCATTTACTTACGTATGTTGCTAGTATGTTATTTATGGGTTTGTAATGTAAGTGTTTTTGACAGTTAATGTAATTAATTTAAAGTTATTATTTATGTATCTTCAAATAGGGTTAGTGCATGGCAGAGGCTTAGAATGCAGAGGCTTAGAATGCGTTACTAAATGGATAATTTTGCTCTAAAACTAAACTAACAAAACGACTTTAAACGTTTTATTTATGAAACATATTACTATTAAACATAGAAGCTTTGTGACATGCCTAGCAGATTATTTGTAATATATTGTATGTACTTTGTGTACTATTGAATTTTGTTTGGCTAAACGATTTCAAGTTAAAATTTATTCTTTCTTAATTATTACTTTTTATATATAAAAATAATATTAGTTTAACTCGAATAATGCGTAAGTATCAAAGTGAAAATCTAACTTAAGAATAGTTCAAGATATAAATAATAGCTGTAAACTATTGTATAGCTATAAAATATAATGAAATATAAAAGACTTTGATTACTATCTTAATTTTGAATAAATTGAGTGATCATTTCTTTTTTTATGGCTTTCTAATGATGATATAACTTTTAGAATTGCTTATTGGGTGGCTGATGATGTCTTATTCATCTAAACTTTTATAAATCTCAGGTTCGTAAATCGGTTGGTTTCTCTTATAATGGATCCATATTTTACCTTACTCGGCTCCTTTAGGATGATAAGTTAAAAGAAACAATTAAATTATATTATTATAATATAGTTAATAAACTGCGTTGGCATCCGCGGTTATTGTCATGAAGGTTTAGGTCTACCGGTGGTAACCGCGTCAATTTAGATGACTAACCCGACGTTTCGCTTCCACTGTGGGAGGCATTTTCAGGGATGTAGGGCATCATGGAATGCTCTACAAATCTGAACTGAGTTCAGTTTTGTAGAGAATTCTATAGCTAAAATCAGTTGACAGCGCGAGAAAATAAACCCAGGGAGCTAATGAGGTTATTTCTGGATCCCCGCCCACCATTTCATATTCGACCAACCTTATTGGTTCTTGAAACCCTATTTTCCCACGCTGTCAACTAATTTTAGACATGTGTTACAATATAACAATCATTGGTGATTCATCATCTATCTAGCTTGGGACAGATATTTCCATGACCATACCACATTGGTCAAACAGTAAATCACCATAATAAAAACCAACAGTTTTTTCCAATTTTGGAATATTTTTGTTTAACTGTCTTTTTCCTTTAAGTTCAATAGCATATTAATCGCTCTTACGAGTCGATGGCTCGTCGAGGCTCGATGTCCTGTCTATTAATTTATTATTCAAAAGGTTAGCTAATAGTTAAATAGTTCCATTGTTCTTAGCTAACTAACTGTGCACCTAGTTTTCAAGTTCACTGCCCTTAGCATTGTTCTCTTTAATTAAACACGTTTTTGGGATAAAACCAAGTGAATAGTTATTTTGGTAGGAAAAGTTTTAAGGCTATGTTGTCTCAATAATTAGTCATAATCACAAATACAAGTATCTAGGATACATTCATGAATATAATATTTAAGTTAATATAAACTTTAAATTAAGAATAATTTATTTTATAGAAAAATAATAAATATTTAACTTTAATGCAATATTAAATCAGGCCTCGTACAAAGAGAAACCAATTAATAATAACTTTTCTTTCTTAACGCTTTTCTTTGTTCCACAGTGGCCCTTCACATGCATCACTAGTACTCAGTTAAGCAAACTCACTTATATCTCTTCTCCTGACGGCAAAGAAAAAAAAGAAAACAATGTAATAAGAAATTGATAACATAATAAAACACATTTTATTATTATTTATTACTTTTAAATCAGGGCACTGTTGACAGTGCGCTGCACTGTTTCAAGCTCACCGTTAAACTTAACGTTAAGCTTTTGCACATAACATGCATCATAAGGGCTTAGTTAAACAAGTTTATTTCTTCTTTAGTTCACATTTTTCTTTTTTCTTTAGTTCACATTTTTTCACATTTTTCTTTTTCTTTAGTTCACATTTTTCTTTTTCTTAGTTCACATTTTTTTTTTTTCTTTAGTTCACCTTTTTCTTTAGTTTACATTTTTCTTTTTTCTTTAGTTCACATTTTTCTTTTTCTTTAGTTCACATTTTTTTTAGTTCACATTTTTCTTTTTCACATTTTCTTTAGTTCACATTTTTCTTTTTTCTTTAGTTCACATTTTCTTTTTCTTTAGTTAACATTTTTCTTTTTCTTTAGTTCCCCCAATTCTTAGTTTAGTACACATTTTCTCAAGCCTTCCATAGTTTATTATTCATTACTTAACCCCTCAATCGTATGCACGAAATCGAACTCAATAAATTGACTCATGCATCGTATCCATTCAGTTCAAAGGTAAAAATAAAATTGGCTCAAATATTTATCTGTATCTCAATCCATTTTCTAGATTTTCACTATCACTGTTAATGCTTTGTTGAGTTCGCAAGTCATAAGCAACAATGCAAAACTATTTATCTATTTCGAAACTCATAATCTTTCTTCTTCTATAGTTGTGAAGATTTAGGTATTCCGGTGGTGACCGCGTCATTGTAGATGACCGGCAGTCACCACCGGAAGACCTAAATATTCATGACAATAACCACGGAAGCCTACGCAGTTTATTCTTTTATAGTTCTTATAATCTCTGTTGAGTTCGCAAGTCGTAAACAACATGGCGAATCGTTTTTCCATTTTTTTTACATGATTTTTACCTCTGCCGTGTTTGCCGATTTATCTATTTAAAAAGCTTTGAACAAAAAAAAAAATTTCTTGTTTTTGAACATACTGATAACCTCAGTTAAGTTCGCATCATACAAGCTGGCAAAACGATTTATCTTTTTCGAAACTTATTTCCTACTTATTTATGACGTCTTTTTAGTTCGGTAGTCATAAAAAAACCCTTCCTCAATAATGTATCTATTGCTCAAACCATTTCCTTGTTTTATACTGCTTAAGATATTGCTCTTTTGAGTTCAAAAGTCGTCTAAATCAACAGTGCTTCAACATCACTCTAGATTGAGGCCTTTTCTAGTTTTTCATTGCAGCTGATGACGCACTGTTAAGTTTGAAAGCTGGTTTTGTTAATACTTTTATGTTTCCTCAGTTATACCGTAGGTATATAGGAAACGTATTGTGTTTATAAAAAAAAACACGAAACCGGAATTTAAATTGAACTATCCGATATAGATCTCTTGAATGGTATTTACAAATTTGTCTCTTTGTATGTGTCTGTTATCATCGTATTTCCCAACATATTATGCTAAACAGTTAAAACTTGGTACAAAAATCGATCTTTAGGTTTATTTGTGCTACTTAAAAAATAACCTTAACAACATATGTGCCAAGTTTCATCTCATTATCAACATTAGTTCAATTTTAATTAAATGAATTGGGTACATTTTTTAAAAAACTGTAAAAATCGAAAAATAATGCAACTAAGTTGAAATTTGGTCCGTGTTTTTTCGTTTTAATACAGCAAGTTTATTTTTTATTCTAGAAACTTCCATTATACTATAACTTAACAATTAACTTATTATGTCTATCAATTTATTATAAGTTTTTTTCTTTACTTATCCTTTCTGTTTAATAACATTTATTTAATCTTATGTAAAACTTTTATAATTCCTAATTTTGTTGTGATGCCATATCTTTTCGAATATCTTAACAATGCGTGATTTTTTTTTATTTTTCTTACTTTCTATTGATTGGTTACCATATTTGTTTTTTTTATCATTTATATCTTATACGAAAATATATTATATTTCTTGTTCATGTACAACTCATTGCTTTCATCTTTAATTTAAATTTACATGCATAAACACTCGCTAAGTTGAAAAGTTACTTAACGACAGCAAAGTCACATAACAAGTACCTTGACGAGTTGTACAATGTGTTACTAATTTCTTACTATTAGCTTGTACTATTAGTTTAAAGAATAAGGAAGATGCTAATATTGTATACGCTCATCACGATCTTAACGATAAGAAACAAAAAGCTCACGAAATTATTTCTTTTTTTTTTGTAAGTTTTTGCTTTCTCCTTTGAGAAAAAAGTTCGGTACGGGAGATAGTGCGCTTTGTGGACGCGAAGCTTATATGTAAAGCGGAATTTTGGTTTATACCTATTGCTATTGTTTACCCCCTGAAATAATCGTCCTTTTAGGTTCATTCACTATAATACACGACGTAAAGTTTTGACTATAAATGTTGAACATGGAAATATGACACAGCACATAGTTTTTTTTTAGCATAGTATGTGTCTGAACAAATGACATATCGCAAACTTTTATTTTTGTTCAGCATTGCAGGAGCATAAGTGTGATGGTTCGTTCATGAATGAACGAATCTGGCGAGAGCAGTATGTTAAGATTATTCATTAGGTTTTTTCTCCTATTTTAGGGGCGCATAGGCCTTTTCTTAAAGTTGGGTCCTAGACAGCCTGTCAACAAACCAGAACTATGGTTTTTACCCTTATCCTAATTTTATTTTTAAGATGAGCTATGGCTTTTTCCTGAATGCAGTTTAGAATATGAATAATTTATTAGACCCACAAAATGAATAAGGTACAGAAATGAACCACAGGTATTAGATATACAAGAGGGATAGCCGACTTAAGTTCTTATCAATGTTTTAAACAAGTTTAAAATAAATAATTTTTTATATCTCGCGACACCAAAACAAAGTTTGCGAAGGGGTAAGAATGGCTGCACTAAAAGAATATTGTACTTTTAGTAATATTTTAAATTTATTTTTTTGTGTTATTTATTGCTTAGGACTCGTACAGACTTTTATGATTTCTTCCTATACTTCCTATTTTTCCTATATTTCATAAATAATGAAATATACTTCGATCCACTTTATGCTTATTCTAAGCATGGAAGATAATATATGAAATAAAGTTTAACGTATAAACTTTTTAAGGAGACATTTATCATTGGTACGAAGACGATACTCGTACGGAATAAACATGCAACTCAAAAACATTTTCCTTTTTATCTAATCATTTCCTTGGGTCAAAGTATACCATGTGACCCCTCATGAGACCAATGCAAATACACACAATGTATGCAAACAATCAATAATCACAAAATAAGCATAATCATCATATTTTTCGTTAAGAACATGAAGTGAAAATACATCGTCTCCAAACCATATTTGTCTTTATGAAATGTATGATTTTCAGATTTCTATTATAATTTATTTTGTGTTCATAAATATTTAATGTTTTTTTTTTAAATTTATTACGTTGTTGAATAGAGTTTTTTACTTTTATTCATTTATACCATAGGTATATAGGAAAAATATAAAGTAATGTGTTTGATCAGATTGCGTTTTGGCACGAATGTAGCCATGTTTAAAACTAACATATGTGCCAAGTTTCATCTCATAAACAGCATTAGTTCAATTTTTATCGAAAGATTTGTGTACGTTTTTTAAAAAATTGTAAAACAATCAACAATTAAGTTGAAATTTGGTACTAGTATATACCCTTACGTAATAAATAAGTACACTAAGTTTCGTTTCAATGCGTTGAATTAAAACAGGTTTCTTGTATACAAGTTATATTTAGGTAATAAATAAGGTTATGTTAAAAAAATAAAAATAATATTTAAACTAAGAAATATGACTTGAAATTTGACTGAATAAATAAATTGTAAGAATCTGACTTCGTATTCTAAGTTACAGGACTTGATGATTCGATACATTAGTTGATAACCCCAGTGTCAGCGATTACCACAGCTCTCACTCACTCACTATTTACTCATTACTGGCTACCTGGTATTATTGTAGGTATCATTATTATATATATATATATATATATATATATATATATATATATATATAATATATATATATATATAATATATATATAAGTGTATTTACCTATATTTTCCATTTACTATATTATTGAGATGTCTTTCCTTGTATACGACCTATAGTGAGTTTTAATGGATTACTAATGAAATAAAATATGAGTAAGTTAGCCATATTTTTAGAACATAAGAAACCATTATTGCGATAAAACATAAGAAAATAATGATTTTCAGCAGTAAGTACATAAGTTAATGGGATTCGCCAAATGTACTAAATCCACGATGACTTAGTACTTTTTTCACTACTTTTCAGAGAGTGAATGGACTTTGTAAAAAAATGAATTAATAATAAGTTAATGAACTTATTATTAATTCATTTTTTTATGAAGTCCATTAGGGTGGCCCTTAGGTATAGGGGTGAAAAAAAAAATGTTAGAAATGTTGTGCTCCCAACCCCTAATTTTGTTCGAATATATGAAAAAAAATACCATAAAAATTTCAGCCCGATCGGAGGTGATTAACAGGTGCCGCCGGGCCTTTGAAGATTTACAGGTGTCAAAATTGTGATTTTCGTGACAAATTTTTTTTCTGTGAGTTTTTACATTATTTTCTAAGTAAAAACAATACCTTATCCACTAATTAGACACTATGAACTTAGCATTATGACCTGAAATCATCTTAGTTTGTACTGAATTGGACTATTATACTCATTACTTAGCTTTCACCTACTGCGAGATAGGATGACAGTGTTTTGTATGTTACATATTAGGTCTGCTAATTTTGGTATAAATAACCAATTATTGATCATAAATTATAGAAGACAGTATACAAAAACATAATATGCCAATGAATTGATAACAAAAAAACATATTATATGAGTTATACTTTGCAGTGTAGAGAAAAAAAATGTTTTTTGAAAAATATTTCAGAAAAAATTTATATGTCCACCATTAAATGTCAGAGTAAGTACAAACTAAGATGGTTTCAGGTCATAATGCTTAGTTCAAAGTGTCTAATAAGTGGATTAAGTATTGTTTTTACTTAGAAAATAATGTAAAAACTCACAGAAAAAAAATTTGTCACGAAAATCACAATTTTGACGAATTTTGACACCTGTAAAACTTCAAAGGCCCGGCGGCACCTGTTAATCACCTCCGAACGGGCTGAAATTTTTATGGAATTTTTTTTTCATATATTCGAACAAAGTTAGGGGTTGGGAGCAAAGAAAAAAGAAAGTTTATTTTTGAGGGCCACCCTAAAGTCCATTCATTCTCTGAAAAGTAGTGAAAAAAGTACTAAGTCATCGTGGATTTAGTACATTGTGCGAATCCCATTAACTTATGTACTTACTGTAGTTGATTGTTATCAGTTAATTCGTATTTTAATATTTGTCTTTAGATTAATAAGTACGCTGTGTATGTAGCAACCCTTTGTATAAGGCCAGCTTCACATATTTATTTTTGTAAATAAAGTGTTTATATATATTCTTGATAAGTTGCTGACGTTCTTCTGCCGCCCGTTAGATTTGAAGACAAGAAAGTACATGACTGAACTTGACGAATTTTTTATATCTTAATGTGGTAAAACAAGTGTTAGCATACTTTAAATGGGTTATTTATTATCACTAAGTCACATTGCGTTTTTAAAACATATTATTCCTGTAAGCTTAACTAAGTCCTCGTTACATACGACACTAAAATAAAGCATATCTAATTTCGTACTTCATTTAAATCATCCTACTTTTTCCAAAGTAAATTTACATAATACATTGCACGTAACATGTATACAAGATTTGTTTTTATTCATAGGAGTCTTATTTCTTAACTTTAAATAAGTTCTAAGTTCATTAGTTAAATGTTTTTCCATATTTGATTGTTTCCTTGCTAAAAATTGCATTGGCTTGCTTTTAGAAATGCACATATTGCAATTTTAGGATGTTATACTTGCATATTTTAATATTTTCAGTTTTGCATTACACTAAAAATTTTGTCGTTTGCAAATGAATTTACATTTTTCAAATTTAAATTTGTATTTTTGTGCCTAAGGAAAAGTTATATAATTATGAAAGTTATTTAACTTAACTGCATTTGTTCATTGTTTAGTATTGTTTTTTTAAACATCTTTAAATAGTGTGTTTTTAATTAATATTTATGACTGTTCGTCGTTTAATTATGTGGTCTCTTACCTTTTCTGGTTTCATCTTCCTTTATATTTAAAACGAATTTTTGTCTTAATAACGAACTAAAGATTCAAGCTCTCTATTTAAATAATATAGATAGTTTTTATGATTAATAACATTTAATCGTTTTTATAAACGGTAACATTTAATGATACAATCTGCGTCTCTGGATTCAAGCAGCATTGCTTCTTGGAGACGTAGAAAATGAGCAGTATTTTCTTTTTTGTATATATAACTTTTAAATTGTAAATTTGCAAAAGCAAATAAAGAAAAAAATTATACAACATAATTAAAATGGTAAACAAATGTATTTTTTAATTGTAATAATTTAAATAAAATAAAGACTTTTAAAAAAAAGCTAATGTTTAGCTAAAGTTTTGAATTCATGTGAAGTTGTTTGTTGAGCGATCAATTTCAAGGAAGGGGGAACTGAATTTTCTCTCTTAAAAAGTATACAATACAATTTTATCAACCAGCCCCTCTTTTTGAAAATTCCATTTCCCTCTCCATAACCCATTAGCTTATCATTCCTTTGAAAGTTCACTTAAATAAAGAAAAATATCAAGCAAAAGTACACAATAAGTTTTCTTTAGTTTTAAGAGAACTTTTATCAGCTTTAGCGAATTTCCGAAGAAAAATTAAGCTTATGATATTGGGGAAACGGGTTGCCAAAAGGGAGAGACTCGCTGATCATAAATATATATATATATATATATATATATATATATATATATATATATATATATATAATATATATATATATATATATATATATATATATTCATGATCAGCGAGTCTCTCTTTTTTGCAACCCGTTTCCCCAATATCATAAGCTTAATTTTCCTTCGGAAATTTGCTAAAGCTGATAAAAAAAAAATATATATAATATATATATATATATATATATATATATATATATATATATATATATAATATATATATATATATATATATATATATATATATATATATATATATATATATTCATGATCAGCGAGTCTCTCTTTTGGCAACCCGTTTCCCCAATATCATAAGCTTAATTTTCCTTCGGAAAATTTGCTAAAGCTGAATAAAAAAAAATATATATATATATATATATATATAATATATATATATATATATATAATATATATATATATATATATATATATATATATATATAATATATATATATATATATATATATATATATATACATATATATATTAGGCAGTATTATGATTTCTACATTGAAATAGAAAGAAAATGTTATACATCTAAGATCAGAACTTGATATGTAAAAAAGACATTTATCGTTTTTTATTTATATAAGTATGTAGTAGTTTGTTATGTTCTTTTGAACAATCAGCTTTCGTGGATATTGGGTTTTTTATTAGTAGACACTCTGGTACAATTTTATTCTTACTTTTACTCTCGATATAATTTCACTTGTATTATTTTTTACTTATTTTTTTTAAAAAAAGTTGGTTCTATCAAAATCTGAGAAAAATGAAACAAGTCAGTGTTGAAGCTGACATTTCCACATATCTCATATGGGTTGTATCGATGTTAGCTTTTCCTCTTGCCTTTTCATTTTCTAATCTGTTTTGACGGATGGAACAATAGTGAAGGTGAAAACTGGATCAAGGTTCGTATTGATTTGATCCCGTCTCGATCTAACTATTGGATACTCATCAATACATTTGTCTATGTACACAGTACGTGGAATTGAAAGTAAAGCGATGTAGTTTTACACTTACGGACTAAAAATTGAGGTTGGAATTTTATAAAAAGTTAAATACTGTGCTACATTTTTCTACTTTTTGTTGTGTTTTTTAAAACAATCTGCCAAAGCTCCTAAATATTGAACTAAGCCTTTATCCGAATTAAAAAAATTATAAAAATATAGACTCCTTCTTTAACTTTGATAGCTCGAGAGCAGTGCTAACTTTAGATGTTTAATACCTGTTTACAAGGAAATAGAGGAGGCCAAAATCTAAGGCCCGTATTCAAAGATATTTTTCTAACATTTTCCTAACATTCTCAGGAAAATGTCTTTGAATACGGGCCTAAGACTTGACTTTCAAATCAAAATCTGGAAATGTGTTCATTTCAAATCTGGAATGTGTTGACTTTCAGACAAAACTGTCCAATTGACATTTAAACTCTTTTTCTACGTAGTAAATTTATTGCTAAGACGGAGTATAAGTTGATTACGACTTTAGCGCCAACTTTGTTATCAGTGTTTCTTTACTTACAACTTAAGCGCCAACTTCGTCATCAGTGTTTCTTTACTTAATCGATTTGTTTTGTGTTCACTTTAATTCTTTTGTTAATTTCCTTTTTTTGAAAATGATATTGTAAAAAAAGTTTTTAATTAATTTTGGACCTAGTAAGTGCCTATCGTGTAAATTTGATGACTAAGTGTGACTAATTGTGTCAGGTTTTTCTGACACAATTAATCGGTAGGTAAGAACCTTGCCATTCCAGACACAAATTTTTTTGAATAGTATCTATGCAGCTATAGTAAAACTCTCGGTTGTAATCAGTTGACAGCGTTGGAAAGTAATGTAAAGTAGCCAATACTTAAGGTAAGTCCTGGTCTTGGATATTAAACCACGCCCACAATGTCTAGTACGCCCACGTGCAATACTGTAGCTAGCATATTGTAAAACTAGAGAAAACTTTTTAAAAATGTTAATGTATTAGAAGCTGAAAATCAAATTCAATTGATAGCTTATCTTAGAGAACTTGTCTTTTGCAAGATATCTTAGTACTGCTAAACTTCCTCAGTAGCTAATGATATCCAAAATTACAATAATAAACGTATTCCAATACAAATGAGTCTAAGTCCACATGCTAATTATGCATGAGGTCAAATACCAAGCATTAAACGTCCTTTTCTTAGTGCTACTACTATTAAGTAAATTAAGTACCATATTATTATTTAATATTAATACTAGTTCCCATTTAAAGACTTGCAGTCCCCCAGGGTAACCCCTGCCGTAACCACCTCAGGTATAAGTGGCAATCTTTACGCTCCAAGTAGAATCTAAAGTTAGTGATAGTTAATTTTAACTATATTCTTATTACTAAGATCGTAGTTATGAGATGCGAGCACAAAGTCTCCACTGTGTCAGAAGTCAATACAAAAATTGACGCTTTAACGAACTCGACCACGGATGCGGTTTTTAATTAGCTAAAATACGTTGATTAAGTTAGTCTAAATCTGCAATAAAATATTGCTGGGATAATTCCCAGAACCAGTTAGATCGTGTTTACATCCACTGTACTGGTAGTGCAGTTTAGAACCAGTTAGATCGTGTTTACATCTACTGTACTGGTAGTGCAGTGTTAGAACTGTGTTTACATCACTGTACTGGTAGGTGCAGTTTAGAACTAGTTAGACCGTGTTTACATCCACTGTACTGTAGTGCAGTTTAGAACCAGTTTAGGTACTGGTATGCAGTTTAGAACCAGTTTAGTGTTTACATCTACTGTACTGTAGTGCAGTTTAGAAACTAGTTAGACTGTTTACATCCACTGTACTGGTAGTGCAGTTTAGAACAGTTAGACTGTGTTTACATCCACTGTACTGGTAGTGCAGTTTAGAACCAGTTAGACCGTGTTTACATCCACTGTACTGGTAGTGCAGTTTAGAACCAGTTAGACGTGTTACATCCACTGTACGTAGTGCAGTTTAGACCAGTTGATCGTGTTTACATCTACTGTACTGGTAGTGCAGTTTAAGTTAGACCGTGTTTACATCTACTGTACTGGTAGTGCAGTTTAGAACTAGTTAGACGTTTTTACATCCACTGTACTGGTAGGCAGTTTAGAACCAGTAGACCGTGTTACATCCACTGTACTGGTAGTGCAGTTTAGAACCAGTTAGACCGTGACTGTAACTGGTAGTGCAATTTGTTTAGACCGTGTTTACATCTACTGTACTGGTAGTGCAAATTTAGAACAGTTAGACCGTGTTTACATCCACCTGTACTGGTAGTGCAATTTAGAACCAGTAGACCGTGCTACATCTACTGTACTGGTAGTGCAATTAGAACCAGTTAGACCGGTTTACATCTACTGTACTGGTAGTGCAATTTAGAACCAGTTAGACGTGCACTGTACTGGTATGCACCAGTTGTACTGTGTAATCCGTGTGTACGGTAGTGCAATTTAGAACAGTTAGACCGTGACTGTACTGTACAGTTAGACCGTGTACGTTCTGTGAACCAATTAGAACCAGTTGTGTTTACATCTACTGTACTGGTAGTGTTAGACCAGTTAGACCGTGCACTGGTAGTGCAATTTAGTAGACCGTGTCTACATCTACTGTACTGGTAGTGCAATTAGAACCAGTTAGACCGTGTTTACATCTACTGTACTGGTAGTGCAATTTAGAACCAGTTAGACCGTGTTTACATCTACTGTACTGTAGTGCAATTTAGAACCAGTTAGACCGTGTTACTGGTAGTGCAATTTAGAACCAGTTAGGTGTTTACATCCACTGTACTGGTAGTGCAATTTAGAACCAGTTAGACCGTGTTTACATCTACTGTACTGGTAGTGCAATTTAGAACCAGTTAGACCGTGTTTACATCCACTGTACTGGTAGTGCAGTTTAGAATTAGTTAGACCATCTGTATATACTGTTAGAACATTTTAAGTTTCGAAATAATTATTTTTAAAGTGTTTAGTTTAAAAGCATGTGCGTTTTTACAACTCTCCGAAAATGGACTTTAAATTTTCATCAAACAATCTGGCTGTAATATTACAAGTTTCCTCATAACCATATCACTACTAACCAGTATTACAGTTACAAGGATATTTTGACCAACATTTTGTGGGTTAGCTCGAAGGTAATAGACTTCTAACACAGAAGCATATTAAATTGTATGACTCCTCTCAGCTCATAGTTGTTAACTTTAATCTATAATATTAATTTACCTTTTATCTCCTAGATATTTTACTTAAACAATGTTATTAAGTCAAATTTAGTTCATTGGAACTTATTAAGTTATACATTTCCTTAATTCTCTTAAAAAATTAATTGTTATCCTCACAGCTGTTTTTATATAAATTCAAATGTTTGCCATTTGTGTCTTTATTTATGCTCTAAAAAATGGATTTTTTTAAAATCATATTTGAGAAGTTTTGTACCTAAAAGAGTGTTTAAACTTTTTAAAAAGAGCAATATATATATATATATATATATATATATATATATAATATATATATATATATATATATATATATATATATATATATATATATTTTGGGTAGTAACCCTACCTAAAATGCATTTTTTTCACATGCTCCATATAATATTACATGTGTTATCTCCTAAATTTTAACAGGGACAAATATGTAAAATTTTGAATCTTTAAGTAGTAACAAGATATGCAAAGTAGCTTGAATAAATACATAATTAAATTCCATACTTATAGATATTTACATATACAGAAAAATACGTAAATTGACTTATAAATAATTTATAATAATTATAAAAAAAATGTGTAAAAATAATAATTATAAAGATACAAAATTATGTAAATATAATAGTTATAAAGATAGGAAATTTAGTTACGAACTTAATTTGTCAAAATCCAATGAGTTAATGAATTTAGAGAAAATATTAAAATAATTTGGAAACATTTAACTTAATGTTCAATGAGTGAAATATTTAACTTAATATTCATTAAGAGGGGGGGATTACTTATATAGGGAAAAGTTTGGATTCTATTATCGCAAGCTACTAGAAATCAGCGCTGCGGAAGAACGGTGTGGACAACTGATGAACTATAGAGTACAGAACTATAACAGAAAGAGCTTCAGCTACGTAATGTTTACGTTTGTCATATTTAAAAATATGCGAATCTAAATCAAAGTACCAATGGAAAGGTACTAAATCTGAAATTGGCCAATAGAAACACTGAATGGATGTATTATGCAGCATAGCGCTATTTCTTACGTTTTAACTCTCTCTCTATAGTTATAGTATTTATTTTTTTGATAACCATTACAACAGACCAGAGCCCCGTTTCACGAAAGTATAAGCCTTGTATACTACAAGTAAAAACCTACAAGTTTATTAATAATTGTAAGAATTTGTAAGAATTTGTTTCACTATTGTACAAGTGTAGACTGTTAATTACTAGCGGTTTTTGTACAATTTTATTAAAAAAAACACTAGTAGGTTAAGTTTTATCTTAGATCTCCTAAGAAACGAGCCTATTTGTGTCAAACTCCAATCAAATTTGATTATCACCCCTACAAATCTTGCAAACTATTGTACAAAACAACTTGTGACTACAAATGTCAAAATTAAGCGTTTCACGAATATCATTACAATTAATTTAACCTGAGAATGTTAATTTTTAACAAGCGAATGTTACAAGTATTTGTAATAGACAAGAAAATGTAGTTTATTAAATAAAAAAATGCTACAAATCTACAAGTGTATCCTTGGAAACACATGTAAATTTGTCATTACAAGTTGTTTTTTACAATTTTTGTACCTACAAGACTTGTACTTTTGTGAAACGGGCTCCTGGTTAGATCACCGTCATAAGGGTGGTTACTTTTAAAAACCCCGTGTCTTTAGTTATGATTATAAACGGTAAAAATTTGTTTTTGTATTTTCCGTCTAATTTATGTCGAAATAATGTCTAATTCTAATCCACAATTTGACATTAATTTTTATTAATATAAGTCAAAATGTATATGCTTAAACAAAATGTATGTGCTTAAACAAAATGTATATGCTTAAACAAAATGTATGTGCTGGAACATAATGTATGTGCTTAAAGTGATATTAGTTTGTTAAAACACCGCATCATTATTTTGTAAAATGAAAAAAAACCTTGTCTTTTCTTAATTATAATTTCAATTGATAGTATTACCTTATTTTTAAATGATATAATTTTGCTATAAATTTGAGTACAAAACAATTTGTGTACCCTCAATGCGTCAAAATTTGACACAATATAATTATGTTTTTCAAAACGCGGTTGTATCAAGTGATGATTGACGTCAAAAGTTGTTTAAGTTTTAGTATTTCAGCTAACTTCTACAACAGCAAAAAATCTATACAGTACCAAGGTTAAAGTATCTCTATTGATAGGATTAACCAAGCCTATTAATACGGCTAATCTTTAGTTAAAAAATTAACCAGTTGATATTTACTAACTCTGGTATATCAATAAAAAAAACATTTAATAAAAAAAAACTTTATTAGTTTTGGAGCAAAGAAAATGTAAATTTCATGGCAAGTTTCATCATACTTATTATACCATCAACACAATACTTTCTTTAGTCCGTCTAATTTAATATTAACTTTATTGTTCTTTATTTAGAAAATTGTCCTTATTATCGATAATTTGTTTCTATAAGATTTGAAATATTTAAATATTATCAGTGGAGCAAAACGAATTTTGTATTGACGAGGAACTCCTTTTTTGTGTTTATGATAATTTATTTTATATAATCAAATTTTTAAAATATTATGATTAGTAACATTAAAATTTCACCGTGCGATATTATGAAGTTACGAATTTTGTTCAAATTTTAAGGTATTTCACATGATGCTTACAATACAACAACAATGGACCAAATATGACTAAGTTAGTTTTAGTAGTTCTTAAGCCTGAGTACCCGTACCAGTTCTGTAATTCCCAAATCGCTCTGAAACTATTTTTTTTAAATACTTTCATATAACTATTTGTTTTATATGGATTATATAACTAACAAATAATTTTTGCTCGGTTTTACAACTACCTTTTACTTCAACTTTTTACTTCAACTTTTTACAATTTTTACTACTTTTACTTCTATTTTTACTACTTTTTACTTCAATGTTTACTACTTTTTACTCAATTTTTTACTTTACTTCAATTTTTACTACTTTTTACTTCAATTTTTACTACTTTTTACTTCAATTTTTACTACTTTTTACTTCTATTTTTACTACTTTTTACTTCAATGTTTACTACTTTTTACTTCAATTTTTACTACTTTTTACTTCAATTTACTACTTTTTACTTCAATTTTTACTACTTTACCTTTTTACTTCAATTTTTACTACTTTTTACTTCAATTTTTACTACTTTTTACTTCAATTTTTACTACTTTTTACTTCAATTTTTACTACTTTTTACTTCAATTTTTAATACTTTTTTTTTAATTTTACTAATTTATACTAATTTTTATTTCAATTTTTACTACTTTTTACTCTTTAGTAAAAAATATTGACGACGATGGTTTCAATGTAGCTATTCCAATTAAAAAATGTGGCCATAGTTTGGAAAAAATAATAGTCCTGTATAGTGTCACATACTATATAAGACAACGAAAATCGACTTCGTTGTGTTCCGAATATTATAATCGTTTGATCATCGATATGCGAGGTACAACGGAAGAACAATCTATTTTGTTCATACTGCACTATAATACTTCATTTTACTACCATATTAAGATTAGTCCTTCTCGTCTCACCTGTCCAGATAATAGTAATTAGACAAACAAACTAGCAACCTGTATATCTTTACTGTATCTGTCGTTAAAATCTTCAACTCCATAGTAAAACAATGGAAGAACATATGAGATGACTTTCAGATTTTTGTCTCAGAATAGTTATTTATGCAACAAGGAATGAAAGTAAGTTTCACAGCTCAAGTTAAAGTTTCGTCCTAAGGCAGCGCCGAAGGAGGAAACTTCATTAGCCCACGAGGCCGGTAGGCCGAGGAAGATAAACTAGTTAGCTCCCGAGGCTTGCCGAGGAAGTTAACTAACATTTTGGCTCCCGAGGCTTAGAGAGATAATACGAGAGCTGAAAACTTTCATCCCTTGTTGCATATTAAATTTATCTACGACTAGAAACTAATACTAGCAACTATTAATATATTCTTCAGCTCCTTAATTGTTATTGTGTTAGTTTAGTTTATTCTTACCATGTCAATTACTCTGATGAAGAGAGAATAAAGCCACTATCTTCACATTAATTTATTGCAAGCTGTCAATAGAATAATGTGTAATACTATATTTGTAATTTAAATATTAGCGTGTGTATATTGTATATTCTACCCGTAGTACCATCATAACACCGAAAAAAATCCTAAATATTTCCTAAAATTCCTAAAAATTTACTAAAAAATTCTGTTAAGTTGGCAACACTTTCACTTTTCCTCCCTAGGGAGTAAAAGTACATTTACAGTGTGAGATAACAAGACTGTAAGTAGAACTTACAATACAAGGAGTAAATAAAAGATATTTCTAGTTCTAAATGTAATAAGATGGCAGGTTTGGTATTACCTGTGTTTATACGAGGTCTGTCCCATAAATACGTATAAAAAATCATTAACATTTTATTTTAAAATTAATCATCAAATAACATTTTGTCCCTTTCGAAGGACTCCCCCCTTGATAAAAGGCACTTGGTCCAACGCCGTTTCCATTGTTGAAAACATCCTTCAAAGTCCTCTACTTTGAGGCCCTTCAGCTGCCTCGTCGTCGCTCCTTTTATGTCATCCACGTCCCCCAAATGGCGCCCCCGAAGCAACATTTTACATTTAGGAAACAACAAAAAGTCTCACAGTGCCAAATCGGGTGAATATAGTGGCTAGTCAGTGACTGTGATTGAGTTGCGCGCCAAAATTTCGCGTACAACCAATGACGTGTGCGATGGAGCATTGTCTTGATAAAGGATCCAAAGTTTTTCGCGAGCCAATTGCGGGTGGACTCGAGCAACCCGTGCTTGTAGGTAACTTTATTTTACACAAATTTAGTTCATACGTCATTCTAACTAATGATCGACAATTTGTGAAGACAATTGATCGAACACGATCTACATTTTCGTCAGAAGACGAAGTGGTGGGTCGTCCGGGGCGAGAGTCATCCTTGAAGTCTTCTCGTCCTTCTCTAAACCACTTGTGGACCTTTCGTTCCTTCAACGCATCTTCTCCGTACACTAACACTAATACTTCATGAATTTCTCGACTGTTCTTGCCGAGTTTAGCAAGAAATTAAATATTGATTCGCTGCTGATCGGTAAGAGAGATTTTCATGCCGACGAGTTATTAAGAAAGGGGTCGGACCAACTGACTGTAGATACTGACTGATGACTCATGAGTCGCTGTCCACCTAGCTCAGGCTTGCTTGGGTTGTTCGTGGTGTGGGAAGCTCACTGTCTCATCTCTCCAATTCCTGCTAAAATCTAGATAATTATTTTATACGTATTTATGGGACAGACCTCGTATATTTTTTTACTCCAGATTTTCAAAGAAAATGCGCTAAAAATTAGCATAAAACGAGAAACAAAAAATAGTATGCAGTGCCAATTTTGAAATGATTACTGTACTTTTGTTTAATCTATATGTGCATTTCTTTAAAAAATTAAAAAAAAAAAAAAAGAAATAACTATTTGTAACGATACTGCTCAGGTTATAAAACACATATGGGAAACATAAGCAAGAAACGGTTTCATAAGCAAGAAAGCAAGCATTTTATAAAAAAAATTGGTCCGGCTTGCGGCCCTCCGGGCCAGACTTTTTAATTATATCATTATTATATTAGTGCCTTAAAGCAGCTTATAAATCAAACTAATAACTAGTGGTCAGTTAGTTTAAAGGGAATAAATAAATTTATAGAGATATTTGTATTTAATTTTTATTCTTTAATAATCATAATCTAAATTAATTACAGTTATTATAATAGGCAAACTGTACCAAATGTGCTAACTTTCAAATTTTCAAAATTTCAGGACCCTTACAAACATTTTGAAACTTGAATTTATTAGTTTTTAATTTATAACAAAATATATTTTGATTTTAATTATTCAATATATCTATTCAGGTAATTTTCGAAAGAAATACATCTATTTTGTATGTAAATAATTATATATAATGTTATGGGATAAAAGTGCTGGAAGGTATAAAAGCAGGTTACGCCCGATATTGAATGAAACTGCGTTATATTAGTTTTTAAATTGATTGCGCCTAGATTCTAATTAAGTCCGAGTCACAAAGCACTATGTGTGCAATTTCGAACCTTGAAATAATGTAAATTATACAATTAAAAATAAAGAAAGTAATAATTTTTCGGGCGGCTGAAAAGTAGGCACTTTACATCCTCAGAAAAGTGGTGAAATGCGTCTTTTACCGCAGACAGTTTCTTGGTTTTTTAATGTCGCTGGTGAAGTTTCTCAAATGTCCACTAGTTGGCGCTAGTAGTTTACTACAAGGTTATAATATTACCTTCCGTGTTCATCTTACTCTTTTTGTTGATCAAATAAATATTTAGAACGTGTTTGTTAGCGAAATTATGTTATTTTCGGGAAGTGACTTATTAATTATTTATTATAAAGATAGAGATTCCAACTTTGAAAATACGCCACCGGCATTGAAACTTTTGGCTAACGAGGCAATTTTTATACATTATATTATTTTTCTTCTAAATAGTTGTTTAATATTACTATGCGTGAAAACAATAGCATATGCTACATGACTGGGAATGGCTTTATTTGCCTAAGCTACTTTATTTACTATCTCGCTCAACAGAAAATATAGTTGACACGGTAAAAAAGTCTTTACAGTCTTGTAACATGACCGAATCTTCAAAGCAAAAATGAGAACTTATGAGGTTGGGGGAGTAGAGGGGGGAGGTAAATTTTTTTGAAAGGAAAGTCTCTCTGATCGAGATATATATATATATATATATATATATATATATATATATATATATATATATATATATATATATATATATATATATATATATATATATATATATATATATATATAATATATATATATATATATTATAGAAGTGTATTTAACTTAACTGTATTTAGCTTACTTAATACGATTCGCGGATTTAGTAGATGCTGTGTGTACCAAGTAATCAAAAACGACACCCCACTGATATTTAACGTATTTTGTCGTGGTCAGGAGCTTGTGAAACAGATTACACACTCCCGCCATACCCCTGACTTCAACTCCCGCCATGCCTCCCTTACCATTAGCATTAGAAGGATTATTACTTATTACTTATTTTATTTCAATATAATTAGTTACTTATGCTAATAACAAGCAACTGTCATTACCGTATAACCTTATCCAACTGCATTTTAGACACAAAAATAATTAATCAGTTTTAATCATCTATTACTTACAAAGGGAATAAATGTAATTTTTAAAGAATAAATAAAATGAGAAAATTAATTATTAAACATTAAAATTAATAATCAATTAATTCCCACCCACACATTATAAATAGATAAAATAAGATTATCTATGCAAGGATTATGGAATTAAAGTCAGCTGATATTTTAATTTTTATGAAAAAAGTAAACAATGAAATGGGTAAAAGTATCAATTAGTTGAAGATGATAACCTTCGTGCTTAGAGATAATCTGGACGAATGTATAAATCTCTTTTGTTTACATTTTTTGAAAATACGAATGAGCTATTCGTGTTGTCAGAAAAGTTTTTGAAGTATTGTTTCTTATCATCGGATTTATGAAAGATACCGATCGAGAGTTATTAGAAATGTCGCGTATTTAAGAAATATTTTCCCAGGTTTAATCATCTAACGTGAAACACACGTGATTGTGAGGGAGTGAGAATATTGCTTAAGAACCCGCAACACAAAGGACTTTTTCATTATATGTGAAAAATTCTTCCCATAAATGAACTCGAGTTATTATAATTAATTAACTTAAATGAATATCTCCCTTCTACTCAATGAAATTACGTAAAATATATTTTTTTTATTATCAATGTTTTTTTACACAATTTCTTTCGTATATTAGATGCAAAAAAATGTTTTTTAAAATTAAGAGTGTCGAATATGGGAATAATAATATACATTTTTTGACTAATTTACCTTATCTAGTTGTCTATTTTTAAATATACTTGTTTTTAATATCTTGTAAAAAGATATAATAATTTTATATCTACATAAACTAACCTGGGTTGTATTATTCCCCTTTCATTGTATTATTTTAATATTTAGTAAAAGTATTAAGGTAATAACTAATTAAATAATAATTAGAGAATTAATTAAATTCAATAGAATTTTATAATTGATGACGGTGCACTTAGTCTAATACATATTACTTATAGTATGAACCAATAAATTCTGTAAGTAGTAATAGTTTTAGTGAGAGATTACTAGAGATTCAAAAAAAGTCCGTTTGGCTACGAGCTAGACCAATAAATATTAATTTATCTCCAGACAGTGCATAATGTAAAGTTTATTGACTAGTTTTTAGAGCATAAAGAAGGACTTTTCACTCTCAAGGGAGAAAAAACGTTTCCTATTATTGGGTTATTTTAGCCAATTATATCAATTTTTCAGGGGATGGTATTCTCTAAATTAATACAGGGGACAGATCAATTTTTTCGAGGGGCAGCACCCCAAAAAAGTATAACGGGGAGCCGACCAAAAACATTTTCATTGGCTCAAAATCCGTTTCAGGTCAAAAGAAGTTATTTAGAATAATAAAAAATTTTGTTGAATTTCTTGGAGGCAGAACCACCGAAAAATTAAATTTTGCTGACTCAGGAAAATAGGTTATTGTAGTCAGAAAAATATTAACTTTAGGGAGATATGCGAAACACAGACACACATAAACATTCATACACACAGACAGACAGCATGATGGAAACCACTTTAAACGACATAAAAGTAATTAATAAGTAATTGTGAAAGAGTTCATAAAATTATTGAAATGTTCTTAGGGAAAGAATTGCAGCACAAAACCTTTTCGAAGGTTTTGATGTTGTGAGGTATCTTTCAGAAGCTTATAGCAGTTATATAGAATATTATTATAAGCAATGAGTTAGACTTATGTATGTGTTTTGACATACAAAAGTCTCACTCAGACTTAAGAACTGTCCTAGAATGTTATATAAGTTTGGTTAAAACTTACATTTATGTGTTTTGACGTAGTAATAAGTCTGACTCAACCTTATGAAACTGTTCCACAATGCCTTTTGTAATCTAATTATGTAGCAACAATTTTTACTTATTTATCTATTACCAAAAATATTTTGGTAACAAAAATGTTTCAAAATATTAATCAAAAATGATAAATAAAAAATAATAAAGCCCATAACCTACAAAGTCGAAGGTATCCCCATTTCTAGTATTGTATTGATTAGCTTTCGCAGTGATTATCTGCAATCATAGTGGGTGGGCGAAAAATAATTTGAGTTTTTTAATTTCAAATTTCTTCTCTCCTTTGACCTTTTTACTTGTTATTTTTCTTATTAACGTTTCTTGTACTTCATTTTTTTGATTAATATTACATTTTTCCACTTGTTATTATTATTTTAATTATTACTGATTTATTATATGGCACCTTATGACCTTTTTACTTTTTAGCTGCCCCTTCAAAACTGATATTTATCAAGCATTTTCTTTTAACTCAATTTTTTATTACTTTTTCTTTTAAAGTTTTCATTATTTGTTAATGCTGCTCTCTGTAATTAAATGAATTATTTTAGTAAAAATAGGTGTGGGAGATATTGAAAAGTTTCAATTTTGAAACTTTTAATGTTGCAATTTAATGGGTATTCAACCTATTTAATTTTGCATTTCTTTCCTTGTATTCTATAATTCGCTATCCCCTTGACAAAATCAAACAAAATCTATTATTGCTATCAAGCAAACAAAAATTGTTGTTTTATCAAACAATCCAAAACAATATTCATCTTTCATTTCTAATGTCAAGGATATACTTCTATATTTTAAGTACTAATTTATAACCTAATTTATACTTTATAAACTTTTTCTATTGTACTTGTAAATTTGATTCACTTAAATTCTGTCACACCCTGACGTGCCCATACCCTGCCCTCATTACCTTGCCCACTTACTACAATCTGGATCAAAATGTAGGGTACCCTTGAAATCAAGCTACTGAGTACTCATTTAAGGTTCATGGTCTCAAAACAAAAATATACTGTTCATTGTTAATTCTCATTCTTACTTCTTAATATTAAAATATAAAAATATTTTAATAAGGTTTTTATTCAGCATTCGTGTTACTCATTTGATTTAGCTTATCTAATTTGTTTCTCTTGGTATATTCATGTTTGTATTTCACACAGTAAAACTTACAATTATTGTTCTTACAGATTGAAACTACTTTAATTTCACATTGATCTCATTTGAAATATTTTTAGGCTTTAAGTGATAAATTTCTTTAAAATATGAGTTAGTAAAATGTATTGTTTCTTAACTTTTATGAATATAAATGGAATTGATTGAGAAATTTATTTTAGTTCATTTTTAACTTGAAGCTTTCCAACTTTATCTAGTTGGATAATTTTATTTGATTATATTTACAGCAATTTACTTTTTTTCAAGAGAAGTAGCTAATCTAAATTATAATAATTGCTTCCTTCCTTTCTGAAAGGACGGGGACGGACTGCATTGGAAACATATTCCAAGGTTTGTGTGGATGACGGAATTTAAGGGCGGAGGTTGATTTCGTTGACTTCCTGGTACCAATAGTATATGCTTTAAATTATATATATATATATATATATATATATATATATATATATATATATATATATATATATATATATATATTATATATATATATATATATATATATATATATATATATATATATATATAATGAGGAAGAACCTTACAGCATTCTAAAACGATTTGGGGTCATATGGTTGAACTGACTGAATTGTTGATGTTGTTGACAAAGCTGTTAAGTAGTTTTATCATACTGACTGTTGATTAAATATGATAGTCGATAAACTTGCTGTCTAATTTTTACGGGGTGTGTTAATGAGTTAATTTCACATACTCAAGTTCTAATAAATGTATTTTTATCTTTTGTTACAGGTAAGTTCTGTTTCCAGAAGTTAGGATCGTTTTTCTTACAAAAAGACAATTTTGTAAGTTATTTATTACATTTAGTTTAGTAGACCTCTGAAAATAATTTAACCTCTATCTTTATGTCCTCTTGATCAGCTTAAGGGGTTTAGTGGCGTTTTTCTTTTTTATTTTTTTTTCAGTTATAGCAATATTCCTTACGTTTCACTTTACCAGTTAGTTAGGCACAGATGGAGTGCCTAACTTTAGCACTAGTAGTAGAACCTTGCTGTTGCTGCTTTTATAGAGACATCATAAGTTCTAGTCGACAGACATGATGTTTCTTATCTTACAGTGGCGAGATAACAAACATGATGTTTATCGTCTTGCTGCAAGAGCTCGAGTGCCTAACATTAGCACTATCTGCTAGATGACAGTAATCACAAACACTATTATTGCAAGTCGATGGATAATATGTCTACTAAGTAGCGTACTTCCACGTTGTATAAGCGAATTTTCAAATTGGTTAGTCAAAAACTGGATTTGTTAACATTTGATTATATGTGTCAATCGATAAACTCAGAACTAACGCTAGTTATATTTAAGTAATAAGCGCTAGTGAATTTTATACCATAAGGATGTACTTAAAAGTCTATCCACAAATAAATTTTGTGGATAGACTTTTATTTACATCCTTAACGCTAGTTATAAAATTTAACTTCGCAAGAGTGTTAACCATACATTGTTTTATACAAGTATTAAACTCCAGTTTAATAAAATCACTTATTTCGAGGTTTTGTGCTCTTTTCCTAAGTTCTATAACTTAGACTTTTTGACCATCTGAAGCCGTTTACTCTGGGTCAATTACGTCAAACCAATTATCGTCATAATCATGAAGGTTTTGGACAATAATGAGCTTGATTATTGTACCCAGTTTCATTTATCTCCCGAATAAACTATCGTGCGTCATAGTAACATCTAGTGACGAAATTCTCGTATTTGCATACACACTCGAATGCATACATACATAATACATATACATACATACATATATATATATATATATTATTATATATATATATATATATATATATATATATATATAATATATATACGCTCTTTAACACCCCACTCTATGACTCAAACCTCATAAGCTTAAATTTGCCTCCGGCAAATCGCTAAAAATGTTAAAACAAAAAGAATGTTAAACGGCTAAAAAAATGCTAAAAACTTAATTTAAAAATAATAAACATTAATATATCAACTCAATTATACAATCCGGACAAAAATACTAAACTTGTTTTAATTCGCTAAATTCCATTGCGACACTGTGTAAGCTGCAAGAAAACCTGTGCTTATTACACACTTTATTCCGTCTACTTTGGGAGTTGTCCGGAGCAACGCCAACTATAAAATCCGGTTTCGAAACCCAAAGGGGTCATTACTCAGATAAACATCGATACTGCAATAAAACCAATTTAAACTGTTTTATTCGAACAATTTTTTAGGAATGATTAAATAAACCTGGGTTTTATGATGAGAATTTTTAATTTAATGTTTGCTGAAATATTGATAATTGATTTTTAGAATGAATATATTAATTTAGGAATAATCTATAAGAATTAATTAAGATGTTAAAAGTTTAATAAAATATAATATAAGTTATAGCTGCAGACACGTACACAGCTTTTTTTGTTTCTTAATTAATTTTTTTTAATTGATTTATAAAGTTATTTACTCCAGGTGGCTCAACATATTTTAAGCTACTCTACGAAAAATACAATTATATATTTAGGAGTGCATATATATAGGAATTTGCGGCCTCGACGGTCCATGGCTCGGCCGCTCCGTGGAGGAGTCGCGAATTGGCTGTTGATTGCCAATACCGACAATGTTTATCGAGGTCATCAGCTGGATGGGCAACCGCTAGTATTATAACAGATGTATTATATTGTCTGAGCTTGAATAAATCTGAAGCCAGGGTTTCGCCTAAATTATTTGTTTTAGATGTTTTAACACCTCCCGTATGGTTTTTTACAAAGTAGTCTGTCTGTATGTGTGTGACTATTTGTGTGTGTGTCTGTTATCAACGTAGCTCCCAGCGTTTTCATGATAGAGAGTTGAAACTTCGTACAAAAACCAATCTTTAGGTCTATTTGTGAAATCCGATTATTTTTACGACTTCATTAACCCGCTATAATGACTCAGCAAAAATGACGAAATAATATTTTGATCAGGTTAAGATTTAGCACGCATGTTGTTGTATATAATAGCAAAATATGTGCCAAGTTTGATCTTATTATCAGCATTAGTTCAGTAAAACAATGAATTTTTTACGTTGATTACAAAATGGTAAAAAATCAAAAATTAATCCAATTAAATTTGAAAATTAGTAAAAGTGTATACCTTTGTAATTAATTAGTATACTAAGTTTTGTTTCAATATATTCGCGGTTTTTGGTGATCAAAGATAAGTAGAGTCGAGTGAGGCCAGTGCCTGGAAGGGTGGAGAATGAAACAAATTGATTTACTATCTGAGTAAAAGCGATCGAGTCCGAAGATTTGTATCAGTATAAATTTGGAGACTCTATAGAAGTAAAGATAATAAGCGTAGCGAATCCGATGTAGCGAGGAAATGTTCCTGAGGTACCCCATACCTAATTTTTTTACATATATCCATCAATACATATTTGACTCCTTGTTATAAAGTAGGTATAGTTCAATTTTGTAAATTATGAATCAAGTCATTCATTATTGTAATATCACCATGGTTACGAATTATTAAAATTAAAAAGGTTATATTTACCGCAAGTTGAAGAAGCAATCGAAGAATCAGCTACCGTCGCTTGACTCAGTACACATTCCCTTTATAAACCCCTTCCTACTTCCTCCCTTATCTTCAGAGGGCTCGTCGTGCTCATTGAGACTAGAAGTTAATAACTGATTTAACTTTATTAGTTGAGAGCTCGAGTGTTGCCCCGCCTGCTGATGATGGCGTTATGCCGAAACCGGTCCAGGGATATTTATATCCAACAGCAAGTATCGACGGTAGCTGATTCTTCGATTACGAATTATTACTAACGTACTCTATGTTTTTGACAGAGTGTACGTACGGAGTACTCTATGTGTCTCTATTCATTCTCTTGTTGTAACCCGAATCAAGTGTGATTTTATTTAATAGTTTAATATTTTAATAATTCTTTCTGGACAATAAAACTTCTGTGACTGCACTTTCAGCCACTTTATCGTTTCGACTTCCACTCTATTTATACGTATTCATTCTACAGAAACAAAGTATGATTTGCGTGCGAACCTCACCGCCATGTCTTCTAAAATGTAGCGGCTTCAGTCATTGTGCTAAAACCTGTAATTTAATTCAGCGTTCACACAATTTCATCAATCTACTTATCCAGTTAAACGCATTAAACTTTTATTTAATATCCTGTAGAACTCTTAAACGAGATTTTTTTTTTTTAAATTCTATAACAGTATAAATGTATTATAATTGTTGTTGTTTTTACAACTAATAATAATCTTACAACAAAAGAAGTGCAAATTGTTTTGCGTGAAAATCTGAATAAACGATTGATTAGGCTTTTCCTTTAATTGTTTCTAAGATTGAAAAAAATGCAAATGAAGAAATATAATGTAAACCAAAAATACAAACATTATGCAAGTTATGTAATATTAGTTTTCATTTTTGAATAAAATCTTTAAAACCATCGCGGGAAGGTCAGTTAACTAAAACATAGTTTTGATTGTCTTAGTTTTCATGTTAATCAAAAATGTTAATCAATCAACATTAGAATCATTTTTAATTTTCTTCGTTTATGCCACAGGTTAATAGGAAATGTAATGCGATTGTATTAAAAATCCGAAACTGGGATATCGCTGAAGTATCCGTTTCATGTGTTTCTGTTATACATAGAATATATTTAGAATATAGAATATATTTAGAATATTATTTATATTTTGTTTGTTTATAAACATGTGCTTTTGTTTGTGGTGTCATGTTGTCGTGGCAACTGCGTTATATAAATTATAACTTTGATCTTGTTCATGTAATGAGTTTTTTTACTTAAGTAATTATATTTAATTATAATGGAATTAACTTTTTAATATATACAGCAGTGTCATACAAACACAATAGTTTATACCTAGTTTTGTCTTTGTATATGTATGTGTGAGTGTTTGCTATCATCGTGCTCCCGTAATTAATAATTATTAATGATTATTCATTTCTAATAATATTTATTAATTTTAAAATTAAATTCTTGGGGGTTGCTATCCTATATGAACAATATTTTTTATAACGTTTTTAACTACCAATAATGAATCAGACAAAATTTAGAAAATTCATAAAACGCTGAAAAATGTTTGGAATAATTTAAAATTGAACACGCATTTAGTCATACATAGGACCAAAAAATGTGCCTCGTTCATATCATGATTTAAATTACTTAAATTTTTATCGAATGACATGTATATTAAAGAATTAGCTACCGTTCATACTTGCTGTTGGATATGAATATTTCTGGACCGGTTTCAGCTTAACGCCATCATTAGCAGGTGGGGCAACACTCGAAATCTCAACTACTTTAGTTATTCACTGATTTAACTTCACTGAGCTCGAGTGTTTCTCCACCTGCTGATGATAGCGTTATGCCGAAACCGGTCCAGGGATATTCATATCAAACAGTAATCATGGAAAATAGTTAATATTCAATTGCTTCTTCAACTTGCGGAAAATACAACCTCTTTAATTTTGATATATATATGTTTCTAGAAAAATTAAAGATAAAATTTTTATCTTTAAAAAATAAAAAAATATAAATAAATAAAATTATTTATGTATTAATAAAGAATTGTTGTTTAAAAAAAAAAAAAAAAAAAAAAAATTGTACAAGTGAATGCATATATATATATATATATATATATATATATATATATATATATATATATATATATATATATATATATATATATATATATATATATATATATATATATATATATATATATATATATATATATGGAAGTGTATTTAACTATATTTAACTTGACTGTATTTAGCTTACTTAATACGATCCTTAATATGTATGCACTATGGTTTATTTAAATACGGCTAGTTAATTGTAACCATAGAGTATAGCACTATAACAGAAATATGTCCAGCTCCGTTATGTTTACGTTTGTTAAATTTCAAGTGACGTTATAATTTGATCAATCTGCGTTCTGATTGCCAAATCGAATGATGCGCTCTTATATCAACGGCGAAATAATCAACTAAATATAGGATTTTTTTCTCATTTAAGCTGAACAGGTCTAATTTTAAATTAATTATTATTTTATTTATTTGAATGATAAAGTTTTTATTATTGAACAAATAAAAGTTTTAAAACATACATACAGTCAGACTTGGTAAACACTATTCTTGAGGTGTTTAAACACCTGAAACGGATAATTCAGATAAAATCCGGTTTTGGATTATTATTACAAATACAAATACATGACATTTACTATACACAGGAAAATGTAAAAATAAGGCGACTGATTTGTTTACAACTTAACCACTATTTAATATGTATTAGTCTTTTGTTCTTAGTAAACTATCCAGCTTGAGTCGAAAAATATTAACAATGCCAACAATTTCTTTAATAATAGCTTTAAAAAAAAGATTATAAATGGATTTCCTCACCACTAATAGCAGCATTAGACCAATACCTTGGGAAACCAGTAGAATAGCGATCTTTGAAAGAAACTGCTCTCAGGAAAAATTGTTATAAGGTTAAAAAAAGTGCATATTTTTTACTAAACAATCTATAAGCTGCTTCCTTTTCTCAGAGTAATGCAATAAGTGCAATATGGAGTGTTTCCAATAGAAATTGAGTTATTATAATAGCAGTAGTTAGACTATATATTGTTTTTTAATCTGTTGAATGTGATTGTTTTTATTGTTTACAATGTGTATATTGTTTAGGAAACGTTGTTAACTTATATTGCTATTAGAATGTTAGTCGTTTGAAGAAAATGTTTTGGAATGAGAAAAAGTAATAAGATAGTTAAATAATTATATTAAAAAGAGTAAAAAAAAGGTAAAGTTAGTAGACAGATAATTACAAATAGAAACTATCAGTGCTTAAATAATAATTAAAACTATTAGCACTTATATACAATTAGAAACTAATTGTTGAATGCAATTTAATATAGAAATATTTTAAAGTATAAGTAAAAAAAAACATTGTTAACATGTTAATAAAAAAAAACAATGAAAATATTTATTTATCATTAATTAAAAACAAAATAATAATACTAATAAAAGTTAATTGATAAGTTATTAAAAACTAATAATAATAATAACTTACAATTATTAATAAAAATAATAATTAAACATAATAATAAAAGATGATAATATAGATTAAATAAGTAGATAAAATTTAAAGTAAATAAGATTAATAAGGATATTGTAGAGGCCAGTATAAACAGTGAGAGCAAAGAAACAAATAAGTAATAATTATAAGAAGATTTACACTGTATTAGATGACAGAAACCATGAGAGCATAAAAAATAGTAAAAAGAAGAAAGGAAAAAATAAATAGTAAATAATAATCAATTGTTAGAATAAGTAAATAGTTTATAAATTAAAATGGGAAGATTGGTTACTTATAAAAAAAAGACACGTAACAGATATGAATAGAGCCAAGCATGGGCGTCCGCAGGATTTTTTTTTATATTTGTAGAGTTGCATTTAGAAGAATAGAAGCACTAAAATGACCCTACGGGTTGAAGCGTAAAAAATAAATTAAAGAAAAATAAATATTAAATGTTTAATAATTTGCAGTGCGGGTCAATCTAACTTTTCTGATTTTCCAGGAGGGGGGGGGGGCAAGTGACCCGTTTGATCCCCCCTCCCCTGTGGACGCAGGGCCATGGAACCAAGAGATAACAATTGTAAAGAGTAGAATAGAACAATTTGGTCCATGAGCAGTATGATATTATAATAAAAGTGAATAATCATTTATGTTTAGAATGCGTTCCAATTTGCTTGAATCCAATTCATTTATTGGCAATTAAATAACCCTAACTATTCGCTATTTTTACTTTTCATTATTTATACCGTAGGTATATAGGAAAAGTATTGTGTTTGCAAAAATATCCGAAACCAGGATGAAACCGGAATTATCCGTTTTAGGTGTTTTAAATGCCTTAGTCTACAGCTGTAGTTGTGCTATTAGAAAAATATTATTCATGACGTCTTTAACCCGCAATAATGATTCAACAAAAGTTTCGAAAAATCATAAAACGCGGAAAAATAATGCGATCCGATTGAAATTTGGCACGCATGTAGCCATGTATAAGACTATCATTGCCAAGTTTCATCGTATTATTAGCATTAGTCCAATTCTTATCGAATGACTTGTAGACGTTTTTTAAAACATCGTAAAAAATCGGAAAATAATCCTATTAAGTTCAACTTTGGTTCAAGTGTCAACCTTTACGTAATAAATTAGTAAAACACATTTAGTTTGAATAAAACAGTTATATCTATGAATTTTAGTGGCTCATAAAAGTTAAGCAGCAACGAGCGTAGTCAGTGTGTGGATGGGTGACTTCTGGAATGAAACGGATGTATTTAATATCTAAGGACAAGCGAAGCGAGTCCGAAGACTTGTTACAATAAAAATTTAACGACTAGTATTGTCTGAGGACGAGCAAAGCATAGGGAATCCGATGTGATGAGGAAAAGTTCAGAGGTACCCCGTACCCGATTTTTTTATTATTCAGTAGAATCAGATAATGCGTTGGATTTACTGTTTTGAATTCACGTTTATTCAGGATATGTGTTAACAATTTCAGATAATTTAGAAAAGAAAATCATTGTAAAACTAACAACATTGTCGGGTTTTCTCATCATGACCTCTCTTAAATATTTATTTATGATGATCATTATCTCTGGATTCTCATCCAAGTATCTTTTATAAACGGCCATGTACTTCTGGACGTTTTTCGCGAACATGTCACTGATTTTTGGGCATCTTTTGAGAATTTGTGTGCTCAGTGGTCTGTCACAGGTTTGATCTTCTCTTAGGAAGAATTTAGGATCAGCACAAGCCGAATAAGAAGAATCGTTCCACCACATTTTAACTATTCTTCCTGTTTTTCTAACTAGAATCGTGTGTGTTATTTCCTTTATATTGTTTTTCAAGTGCAATACCCTTGTTATATTGACTAATTTTATTTTTTGATGTCTGAAATATTTTAAGGTTTCAGGACCTACTGAATAAATAGCTAGACAGATATCACCTTCATGATCCAAATAGTATGCTTTGAAAATACCAGTAAAGCCGCGAGTTGCTATAATTTTTAGGAGTAGCAAGTTTGTAGACTCGGTTATAATAAATTTAATATTAATTTCATCAATTAATTTGAATTTAATAAGTTCTCGTCCGTTGATTTTCGACTGAAAGTAGTGTTTCGGTCCGACTTTAACCAAATATCGTACCCTCGTACAGTTCTTATCGTGTTTTTCATCGCTGGTTAACATTCGTTCGCGATAAATATCGTTTTTGCTGAACAACCCTGAAATCGATAGTTTGGATCTAAACCCCATTGTACTCGCTACCGATGCATCGTCTTCTTCGTAATCTTCTGCCATCTTCGGAGGGATATATTCATCGATTGTTTCACTCCTGACGTCAACGTTAATCAAACAGTCTTCATTCCTGGTAATTGATGTTTTTAAATAACCAATACTGGAGAAATTTTCATCAAACATCGTTAAATGTTCAGCAAAAAGTAAAGGCTGTAGATTACTAAATTGTAGTTCGGGAATTTCCCAGAATCCTTTGATCTGATACGAATCATCAACTTCAATATTATTCATCATTAATATCAACGGCACTTTTTTAAGGATAATTTAAATTATTCAGAAAATAGTCATGTAAACAAATTTTGATATGTTTACATTTTGTAAGGATTTAAATCATGCAAAATTATTTTCGTTATGTGAAAGCATAAACATGGGTACTTCTTTATTTTTGATCTCTGATTTAGCTGACCCCTTAATTTTCTTTGTTTAATTACTGGGCTTAATCACCTCCGTAGAGAATACCCTACACCTTAAACCTACAACTTTACAATACCTTTGCCATTTATGATTGTGACAATTATCATGTTGTGATGTATGCATATTAAAAGGGGTCATCCAATCTAAAGAAGTTCCTAAACATTAATATTGTGCTGACTATAGTTATTTATGCACCAAATGAGTAAAGAATGCTATTATTTCCCTGAACAGTTAGTTGGATCCTAAGGCGAAAGCCGAGAGAGCCAAAATATTTAACTCCCGAGGCAAAGCCGAGGTTTTTATGTGTTTAACTCTCGAAGCAAAGCTAAGAGAGGTAATTGTAAATTTTGCAGGTGCTGCTTCCTCAAAAAATTATTTACTGTACCCAAAAACTTCTTTAAAAAAAGCTAATAATTTTTGTTTTTGGTTGACCCCCTTATAAATTTTCGGGGTGCCGCTCCCGAGAAAGTGTAAAGAAAATTGATCGGTCCCTTTATAAATTTAGAGGATACCACTCCCCAAAAATGGATATGATACTTTGTATATATTACTACTACTTCCACAAGATATTAAAAAAAAAAAATCTGGATTCCATGCGACAATATGCTAAACATAGATCCTAACATATACTTCTTGCAGACGCTGGGTTTCAACCCCGTGTTGAACCCCCCGGCAGTTGTCGTGCGAACATGATTAAACACGGGATTCAATCCTGAAACTCATTTTTTATCAGGGTAGAGTCTAAACTATAGGATGAAAATAGTCCTTAATTCAAACCTCAAAGGGATTTAACGCGAGGTTGATACTGCCAAATCCCCTATGTGAACGAATAGTAACAAAGTAATAGTATACAAAAATAATAAAGCTCATAACATCAGTTAATATGACGGATTCAATCTTTATAGTAATTCAAATTTAAACGATGTAAATAAGTCATTTTTCAAACACTCGTTATCGATAATATCTTAAAATATTCAGTAACATCACCTGCTACAAGGCCTATATCTGCCAAATGCCATCGAGACACGGCATTGGCAACGTCAGAGAAAGTCTTTATTTCCGATCATCTAAAATTCCCTTAGAGATCGTGACAGCAATTCTAAAGAATTCTTAATATATTCCATATCATTACGGCAGTGTTTTATTCTTGAGATATTCCGGAGAGAGGAATATTTATTAGTGTAATAATTCCTCTAATATATTCTAAACCTGTATCAGAGTATGATAAAAATACAGTTTAGTTTTTTCCGGCATTTTTTAATTCTTCGTCCCCGTTTTTGAATCAGTAAACAGCTTAGAAACAATAGATATGAGACACTTTTAATTTTTCATCAAATATTCATGTTTTAGAAAAATAACTTCAGACCAACAATTTTAAAACAAATATTTTTTTCTATGACTATCTATTTAAGTTTTATAAACCAATATGAAATTTGGTATTGGTATCAACCAATAAAACCCTTGTATTAGTTGTTTTAGCAAATTTCCAAAGAAAAAATGAGCTTATGAGATTGGGGTCATGGAAGGGGGGAAGTAGATTTTTAAAAGGGGGGTCACCTTGATCAAGAATATATACATACATATGTATGTATGTATAAGGCTTTTTGTCTACTTTTCTAAGCCGTTTACTGAGGATCAATTACGTCAAAAATATTTCATAATCATAAAGGGTCTGGACAATAATGAGGTTGATTATTGTACCAAGTTTCATTCATCTCCCGAATAAACTATCGTGCGTCATAACAACATCTAGTGACGAAATTCTCGTATTTGCATACACACACAAATACATACATACATACATATATATATATATAATATATATATATATATATATATTACTCCACTCCTCTCTCTTTATTCACTCCACTCCTCTCTTTATTCACTCCACTTCTCTCTTTATTCCACTCTTCTCTTTATTCCACTCTTCTCTTTATTCACTCACTCTTCCTTTATTACTCCACTTTATTCCATCTTCCTTTATTCACTCACTCTTCTCTTTATTCACTCCACTCTTCCCTTTATTCGTCTGCCTTTTTCTATAACTGTGTGTAATGTTTGGAAAAAATAAAATTTAATTTTTTTTCTCTCAAAGCCTGTAAAATAGGGAAATCACAAAGAGAGAATATAAATAAAGTATAACAAATAAAGAGTATATTTTTATTGGATATTTATATTTTCCCTTTAATTTTTTTAATTTAACTTTTATAAACAGAATTCATCCAATCGTTAATATTTCTTTCATATTGTTCATTGTTAAATTAAATATAACACATTTTGACTTTTAGTCAAGCCTTTGATAAATCGCAATTCATTCTGTGTTCTTTTAACTTGTTATATTTATAATATCTTTATTTAGTTTCCTTGTAGCTTATTTCCCCCTGTAGGGCTTTCAAGATACGTCCGTAACCCTTACAGGTTGCATCTTTCCTTATTATCCGGAGGTCTGGAGATAGTGACCCGGACAGTGGTCTCGTTTTTTACAGCCTGTAGATTATAATATAATTTAGGTATTTAAGTATTTATTAAAATTTAGTAGGTATTTAAGAAGTTTTATCTCATTATCAGCATTAGTTTAATTTGTATTGCCTGATTTGTGTACGTTTTTTTTTAAAAAATGGGAAATAATCCAATTGAGTTGAAATTTAGTACAAGTATATATATTTACGTAATAAATAAGTTCACTAAGTAATGTATTAATACCAGAAGTATATCCATGATTTTTGTTGGATCATAAAAATTAAGCAGCATTGAGTCAGAGCCGACAGTCAGAGCCGTATGTGTGACCACTGAGAATAAAACGGATGTTTTTACTATCTGAGGACGAGCGAAGCGAGTCCGAAGACGTATTGTAGTATAAATTTGGTGAATTGTATATTCCGAGGACGAGCATAGCCAGTCCAAAGTAGGGAGGATGAGCGTAGCAAATCCGATGTACCCAATTTTTTAACTTACAATTTCTGCTTAAAAAGTATATTAATGGATAATTCTATCTCACTCAATATTTAGAAAAGGAGACCGTCATTGTTAGATTTTTATTACTATTATTACATTTATACGTAATGGATAAATAAAAACCCTATATTTATTGTATCTGCTGCAAACAAACATCAATTTAAAACTATACCCAAGGGCTTTATGATTCATCCAACTTTCACCTGAATATTCAAAACCAGTGACTTATCTTTCATCTTCAAAACACCCAAAATCACTGGTTTTAAACTTTAATCTTTATTTAATGTTAAAGAATTTATATATTTACATAATATTTTGTATTTTTAGTAGGTAATGTTAAGTAGTTCCTGTATTGGACGTGAAATACCTGAATTAGTTATAAGAACAAGTTCTTAAGTATTTGGACACTTGCTACTTAATACTTGAAATTATGACAGAATTAGTTTTATTTATAATTTATTTTGTTTTTTATAGTCTATCCCAACAAAAACACATGCGTTTAATAAAGAGCCGAGTCTAGAGTAAAACATTGTGAGATCATTAAATAAGCCAAGTCTTACATTTACAAGCAATAATGCTTGTAAATGTATGAGGTCTTGGCGGTTTCATTCTGTGATTCGGTCATAACGCAGCACACAGAAATGCATGATAAGCTTATAAAATAGGCTGAATGTATTATTATAGTGTATGTCTACACTCTATACAAGATGTTTAGCACCACACTACATTAAGCTTCGTAATGGCCAAGTCACAAAGAGGAAGCGCCAAGGCCTCATATATTTACAAGCATTATTGGGAACCTACGTCTTGGCTTATTCAATGATCGCACAACTTTTTACGTTAGACTTGGCTCTTTTTTACACGCATGTGTTTTTGTTGGGATTTCATACCTTTTTGTAAGCATGAACATTATTTCTTACAAAAATACGCCAAGAAATATTATTAAACTAGTTACAGCGTATTAAACCACTTATTTATTACTAAATTAATAAAATAACAATTAAATAAGTTCCATTTTATTTAATTAAACAATAGATAAATTGCGTCAAAATATTTTGTAAAGTTCTGTCAAAATAAAACTCTCGATATTCTTAGTTTTCTGTGTAGTTTTTTATGTGCTCTACTAGGTAGCGCTAGTTTCTTTGCAAAATGTTCTTTTATACGTTAAATTGAGGTTAGGATTACATTTCAACTTAGGTAGAAGGAACTGCAATGTTAGCTTTTGACAATTTGTAATTAATTTTCACATCAACATTTTTCTATATATCAAATTTAAAATGTTTACGATTGCTGGAAGTGTCTTAGAATTTTGATGAGCGAGTGAATGTCAAAACTGCCTTAATTGGAGCCATTATTTCTCAACATCTGTGAATGGTAAAGATATAAAATTAGGTAGAATGGATCAGATCAACAAGATCTTTTAGTTAATATTAAAATTATATTTTTTAATGTCCTTAATAAAAAGATCCGAAGGGATGAAAATAGCCTCAAGATGCTTCCTGTAAAGGATGGTACACCAGTGACCGCTAGACTTTACGGGGTAACAAAAAGAAAAAATTTGTTACCAAAATTTCTTTTAAAAAGCTTTGGAGTCGTATCGCTCGTCCTTAGAATTTCATCATTTCCCAAAGCTTCGGTAATGGTATTACTTGGGTCTCGCTACAATCAATCTCAGCATACAATGATAATCTAAAGTCTTTGGTGTTCTGATTCCAAACTCACTTCTCACGACCTCAGATAGCTTAGATACGGATTACATCGGCCTGTCTATGCTCAAACTCAGAATGTTATGAGTACCCTAAGCTTAAGGTGGTATTAATTAGGTCAAAGCTACGCTTAGAGTAAAATATTAATCTCTTGTCTTAAATTTAATAACATCGGCTTCGCTTCGCTCATTTTCATTATGTTACGATTATTCAAAGCTGATGGTACGGTATTACTTTGGTCTCCCTTTGCTCGACCTCAGAATAAATTTGTGATACCCTTCATCATTTTTATAAATGTAATGACGAATTTTTAAAGTATCTTGAATATTGAATTTCCTAGACATTATTGATTAAAGGATGTTTATTGCAGGTTTTGAAACTCCATCCTGATTATTAAAAATTAAAGGTTACATTTTTTTCTTAGGTTACCTGCTTGGTTACTATTGTTTATTTTCCTTCTCATTTCAAGTTTCGATATGTAAGTATATAAATGCACGCTCAAGTGAAAGCTGATTTTATAACCATAATGTATTTCAACGAAATTATTTATGCTTCATAAATATGAGTATGAAGACTGAGTAAAAGGTCATGAGTACTTTGTAGGCTTCACTCCAATACTTGCCAAGTTCACATTTTTCTTAACTAAGTATAGCTTTAGCGAATTTCCTTTGGAATAATCCACTTAGAATATTACTTATATGTGGAGGTGGCTCAAAATTTATGAAAACTATGCACTGTTTGAACGATAAGGCAAGTTTAATAACAAGTGGGCTTCGGCCTCTTTCCCGCTCCGCAGCCTTGGCGCTGGGGGCTGCTTTGCGGCTACATGGTTGTTGTACTTTATCAGTTGGTTATATTACTGGTTTATATAGGTGGCATACAGCCTCGATATAAGCGAATTTTAACTGCTTTAGTAAAGAAACATGATATGTTTACATTATGCCAATTAATGACATTTTTGATTGACAATTATATGTCAATTAATAAAACCAGAACTAATACTGATAATAAAATAGAACTTCGTATTTTTGTGAACCATACCACAGTAGTACATGTGCAAAAATGTTCAGCCCAATCTAAAAACTGTATGAAGATTTGTGATTGCTTGACATGTTTGTGGGGTCATTATTGTGGGTTAATAATGTATGTCATTACCATATGTGTGACGCCACACATATTTAATAAACTATACGGTTTGGGACATTAGCAAGGTTGATTTCTGTACTAAGTTTCATTTCATTCTTCCAAACAGCGTTCGAAAGTTATCATGTCTCATTGAAACATCTAGGACACAAAAATCCCGTACATACGGACATATATATATATATATATATATATATATATATATATATATATATATATATAATATATATATATATATGTATATATTACTTAATCAAGGACCCTCCTTTCAAAAAATCTACCATCCCCACATCCCCCCTTCCTTGACCCCAATCTCATATGCTCATTTTTGTTTGAAAATTCGCTAAGAAAAATTAAGAAATTCGCTTAAGTTGATGTTAGCATCTGTCCAATGATTCCGAGAAGATATCTGGAGGATCTTCTATCTAATTTCCTAATCTTAAGACGTGATGATCAAAATTTTGAGTTATATTTAAAGTGACCTCAGTGACCCTCTAGGCTCTTCTTTTTATAATACATATAACTTAGAAAAATATAACTTCATAAATTACAAATAGTGAAGTGCGATTACAAAATAAAGCGAAATTTTTCAACGTTTTAGCGAAATTCATTTGAAAAAAAAATCACTAATGTAATTGTTCGCACGACGAGCCTATGCTCTAGAAGTGTAACACGAATCTCTTTTAGAGGTTCTTGATTATGAAAAAAAGAGGCCTTCGGCTCCTTTCTCGCTACGCGAAGTCGACGCTGGGTGCTACTTCGTGGCCCCCGCACCTCCCTCCCCATTCGCGGCCAAATGGTTGTTGTACTTTGTCAGTTGGTCATATTACTGGTTTATATATGTGACATAGTGCCATGATATAAGCCAATTTTCAAATGCATTAGAGAAAAACTTGACTTGTTTAAATGTCAATTAATGACATAATGTTTTGTTCACATATATAAAACCTTTGTCAATCAATAAAATCGGAGTTAATGCTGATAATGCCATGAAATTTCGAATGTTTGTAAAGTTTCATGTTTGTAATGTTGTATACTATGAACACACATACACATAGTAGTATGTGTATAGTAGCAGTAGTGTTTACAGCTTACTTTTTAGCTCTAAACACTATATGAGGATTTAATTTTTTGAAATGTTTGTGGGTTCATTTTTTTAGGTTAATGACGTTTCACATATTCCATAAACAAGAGAATTCGGGACATTAACAAGGTTGATTTTTCTACCAAGTTTTATTTCGATCCATGAAAGCCTTCGAAAGTTATTTATTTATATAAACCTTATCAATAGATAATATATATATATATATATATATATATATATATATATATATATATATATATATATATATATATATATATATATATATATATATATATATCTTGATCAGGGAGACCACCCCTTTCAAAATCTACCTTCCTCCACTCACTGCTTCTAGTGTGTTCTAGTTTGTGATCATTTTTTTAATAATAATCTTGTATAAACTGAGAGCGTAACCTGGGATGCGAAATCCAGACTTCCGTGGTGTCAAAGGTCAGTATAAATACTGACGCTCTATAGACCACGACCGCGTAGGTGGCTGATGTGTTGTGGCATATCATATATGATATGCTGTTTCAAAATTAAAATCTAAAATAAGAAGAAAATATAAAAATAAATATGAAGAAAATAATCTATTAATTGGTTTCTACCTGATAATCTTCACTGCTATGTGTACTCGAGTTCAAATGGTGAAATGGAGGGGAGCGAAAAATGGTTGTGAACCATTAATCTGGAAAATTTAAGTGTATTTGGCATTTTCGATAATTACTCTTAATTGGTTTAAAAAAAAAGTTCAGGCTACCTATGTTAGGCCAAAGAAAACTTATATTATTGGACTTTTATCTTTAACTCTAAATTCAATTTTCCAATTTATGTTCTTCGATGTATATCCTAAAAGAACAAATTGTTTTTACTAAGATCTATTGTTTTTACTATCCCTCATTGTTACCGTGAGTATAATAGAAAAGTATTGTGTTAGCATAAAAAAGCTTTTAATTTTAGAATAATTCCAGGGAACTGGGAATTATTCTGAATTATCTGTTTCAGACATTTGAAGACTTACTGAGTGGTTATTACAAAGTTTTCTGTCTGACAAGTGTGTGTCTGTTTCTGTTATCATCAAAGCTCGCCAGTGTACATATGCCAATTTAATTCATTCTAAACTTATTTTTCTATAACGTCATTTTCAGTCATTATAACTAATAAAATTTTCTAAAATCCATGAAAAACAATATAATGATTAGTTCGATGTGAAGTTAAGCGCGCATTTAGTACTTAGAAGACCAATAAATGTGCCAAGTTTCATCTTATTATTAGAATCAGTTTTATCTTATTCTTCATTATTATGTTATTATTAGAATTAATTTTATCTTATTTTTCATTATTATGTTATTATTAGAATTAATTTTATCTTATTTTTCATTATCATGTTATTATTAGAATTAATTTTATCTTATTTTTCTTTATCATCTTATTCAATATTTGTCGAATGGCATGTATTTGTTTTACAAATCTTTTAAAATAAAAGAAAAGACAATTGGGTTGAAATTTGGTTTATATAATAATAAATAATTATACTGTGTTTCATTTTAATACGACTTGTATATCTACGGTTTTTTGGATCACTTAAGTTAAGAAGCATCAAGCTATGTCAGTTCCTGGACTGGTGACCCTAGATCTGGTGTCAATCAGTAATCTAGTAAACACTTTTAACAGTTTGTCAAGTTTCCTGATATTTTCAAAGGAAATGCTCTTGTATATTCAACTGGTTCTACAAAACTTTGCTCTCATTGCTACATCAAGTCTGAATTACATGTTAGGCACTTCTACAAAGTTAGTTTTATTACTAATCACTAAAATGCTTTAGCACATTTCCTTTTAAAAATTACCAAACAAGTTAAAGTATTCCGAAGGAAATGCGCCCAACTTGCAGATCTACGTGCCAGGATTTGTTTTTAAGTCATAAACTTTTAAATTCTAAATATATTAGTGCGCATTTTTTCCTATGGAAAACGTCTAAAATAGTTTTAAAATACCTATTCTACAGATGTTGTTGTGTATTCGTTATGACAATCTGTTTGGAAAAGAGACACCAGTAAATTTCCAAAAAGCATTTTTTAATAAATTATTTAGGAAAAACTCCTAGGTTATTTATTCTGTTCAAGTGAGAGATGTTATTTTTCAAGACGATTCTATAATGAGTCTCGTTGAAACTTAACTATTTCACTACTTTATTTTAATCCTTTAGAGTACTGCTTTTAAACTAAGTTAGCTTTTTACTTTTGCTCAATTATACCACAGGTAATACAGGAAAAATATTGTGTTTGCGAAAATTCGAAACCGAAATTTTACTTGCATAATCCATTTCTGGTGTTTATGACCGCTAGAGTAGTTTTCGAATAGTTTCTCTGTATGTGTGTGTGTGTGCTTAGTATCACAAAGGCTCCTATTGTGTTTATGGTGAGTACATAGAAATATATACTAGAGCGGGCATAGCCTATCTAAATACATTAAGAAGCCTGACATCTTTAAATAAATATATTTGTACTGCTTTTCGTTCCAATACGGCAAGTAAATCTTCGGGTTTTTATGGATCATAAATATTAAGCAATATCGAGTGAGGTCAGTGGCTAGATGGGTGACCGATGTGAAGAAATTGATATCATAAGTGTCTGAGTGCGAATCTCAAGACATTCTGTATTATAAATACGGCGATTTTAAGATTCTACGGGCAAGCGAAGCAAGTCAGAAGTAATGTAGATAAGCGTAGCGAATCCGACGTGTTTAGGAAATGCTCCGAGGTACAAAGTCCCCAATTTGTATTGTTAGCTATAGTTTTTATTAAATTAATGTTAGATTTTCGCGTGAAATCACCTTTTTCGATTGATTTTTTTAAAATTACACTATTGTGTCATCAATTTTGACTATTGTCAGTCTGGATTGTTTTGAAGTAGCTGTCCATTGACCACCCTAAAGAAGATACGATACAACTTGAATCCTTCTCTAGTTTAAACTTTATCTCACACTCTTTCTGTTTGTTATTTAAGACAATAGGTGTCGTAACAGTTTGACTTGAAGCATCCCTGCATTGTTTTTATGTTTAATTGGGGAAGAATCTAGGAGGATAAAGAACCAGTGATTTTTCTGACACAACTGTGCGTTCTTCTTCAGTTTTTCCCATGGCCTATACCTGTTTTCCTCTGGATTATCTAAGAATATTCTTTCCTTGATTTATGCTAAGATGAGACCTGATTTTAAAGAATAAAGGCCTAGATAACCATAATGTTTTAATACAGATAAAATATGTTACATTTCCTTTTAAAATTAGTTATGTTTAATGTACCTCACTTTATATTATAAGATAAAATTAAAATGTAGATCAATTAGCGTATTTCATTCTCTCGCGCGATGAAATCTTAATGTCACTTCAAAATAATTGATATTTTTAACATCATAATCTTAGACAAAGTTTAAATGAAGGCAAATCTGTAAATTAAACCTCATATTTAAAATCAATGTAATTTAGAAAAATATAATTTAAAACAGATTATATTTTTATTTTCCTTATTTACACCGTAGTAGGTATGTAGTAAAAAGTATTATATATCATTTGATACTACCAAGTTTTGCAAAACAATTATATCTGTCTCTCACACAATTATATTGTGTCAAAAAGTATTATGTTTACGAAATATCTGAGACCAGGGTTTCACCTGAACTATCTTCTACAAATTTACAATGTTGATTGTCTGTGTGTGCGTGTGTGCTTTTTCCATCGTCGCGCTCATCATATTTATGCTAGAGAGTTGAAACTTGGTTCAAAAATCAATATTTAGGTCTGATTGTGCTGTCCGGAAAATTATTTTTTATGACGACATTAGTCAACATTAATTTGTCGCGTTTTATGAATTGTCGAAATTTTTTCTGTCATTATTTTCTGAATAACACAACTACACTTATAGACTGATTTTTGTGCAAAGTTTCACTCTCTAGTATATATACTCTGGGAGCAACGATGATAACAGACACACAGACAGACAACTTAAAAACCCCTGTAACGGATAATTGCGGTGTCATCTCGGTTTCGGATTTTTTTTGCATACACAATACTTTTCCTATGCAAATGAGGAAAAGTACCTTTTCCTCATTTAGTATATAAATGAGGAAAAGTAATTGAAAAATAATGTTATCAAGTTGTAATTCGGTGTAAGTGTAACCTTTTATGTAATATATCAGTATTCTTTCGTAATATAAGTTTCGTTTCAATATCGCAAGTTTATCTACGATTTTTGTTGTATCATAAAAGTTAAGTAGCGCCGATTGGGGTCTGTGCCTGGATAGATGACCCCTTGTAATTAAACTAATGTATTTACCGTCTCAGGGCAAGAGAGAACATCTTTTATCGTTATTACATATCCAATAATACCTTAAGATTATTTCATTTCATGTGTTCTTGTATTTTATGGATTTATTTTTCGAATGTTGTTATTGCAGGTTTTTATTAATAAACTGCGTAGGCTTCCGCGGTTATTGTCATGAAGATTTAGATCTTCCAGTGGTGACCGCGTCAAGGTAGATGAAGAATCTGACGTGTCGCTGCTATTGCGAGAGGCATCTTCAGGGATGTAGGACATCATGTATAGAAACACAATCGTTCAGTTTTGTAGAGCAAAACTGAACGACTGTTCAACGAGTTCAGTTTTGTAGAGCATTGTGTTTCTATCCATGATGTCCTACATCCCTGAAGATGCCTCTTACAGTGGAAGCAAAACGTCGGATTCTTCATCTACATTGATGCCGTCACCACCGGAAGACCTATATCTTTAGGTTTTATATTGTTTTAAATTCGCGTATTTCATATAATTTAATTTACATAATTTATTTTACATGTTTCATCTTCTTCATGATGCATTGTTTCTGTTCCGGAAGCTATTATTATAATGTTTAAAAGGTTTAAACCATACAAACGACTTTTACAATTTCACTCTGTAACCTTGAAAATATAGTTCACTAAGTTAGATGAAAGACTAGACGTCAGAGGGCGTTGACTGTTGACTGGGACTTGAGTAACCTTGCTACTACATAATACTCTGCGCTAATCTTATAATTATAATCAATAAAAAGTGGTCCTGCCTTACTTTCTATAACTAACTTATAAAGTTATATATGAACATAATATGTTTGTATGTTCATCAATAAGTCTAAAAATGTAAAAACAACTTATAAAGTTTTTAAGACGAGGGATTCAATTCTGCGTGATTTTTTTGAGACTGTTTCAGTTTAAACAAGCTCTGTAAAGATCATAATTGAAATAAATTAGTATTTGATAACACGAAATTTGATAAAGCTTATAATTATTTTGTTCAAAATTAAAATGATGATGATCCACAAAATAGTATTTTATGCTACTAGGCAGCAAAATGGAATTTTGCTGACAAGTTTTATTAATTAGCTCCCGAGCCGAAGGCGAGGGCAGGCTTTGGAAATTTCCAGCCGATGTGCAAGTCGATGCTGGTAATTAACTCATTTTACTGACGAGGCGAAGCTGAGTTAGGTAAACGGCGATTTGCTTGTAGAGACGGTGCAAGTAATTGTTGACACGAGTTGGCAATGTTTCCTTTGCTGCATAGTAGCATGTTTTATTTTATCTAATTAAGGCTACAAAATAAACATAGGAATATTATTATTTTAAATTGTATGTTTAATTTTTATCGGTTACTGCTCAAAAATTGAGATAACTATAAATTATTACATTAAGATAAAAAAAACGTATGATTTAAATAAATAAACAAGTAGAAAAGTACTTGCTACGAAATTTTAGAGGCAGCAAATATTGCTATAAGTTGTTGCAACATTATGTTAGGTGGAGTTGGTCTTTTAATTTGTTAATCCTAACAATATTTCTGTTATTTTTTTTCACCATCATTCTGATTCATTATATTTTATAGGAATATTGGTTTATAGTTTTAGCAATTCTTTACTACGTTTTATATTTGTTACTTTATTCAAACAAAATAAATCAAAAAATAATGAAATAAGTGACAAACGGAACAATAAAAATCTGACGATTTTTGAACGGATCGTAAAAATAAAAAAAGCCATAAATATCAGTAATGCCAATAATTTATTTTATAAAAATGATAATGTATAAAAAGGTAATAATACATCGTATAATCAGTAATAATTTAAAGAAAATATTATTATAAACAAAAGTCATCACTGAACTTAAAACTGAAATTAACTCAATAACCTGCAACATAATAACCTTAACTTATTCATTTCATCATTCATATATCAAGAACTATCCATGTTTTGCAAAACTCGGTAGTATCAAATAATAGATTCTTAACCCCTTTAAAGTTATAAGTAAGGCAAGGTTTCAACCATGTTGTATCAAAGGCTTCATAATGCCATTTATCGGTCCACTCATGCCATTTTTCCTCCTCAATATTTCACCCTTTTCTGTATAATAATTATTATTATTAATTTATAATTTAAGTTCATTAACAACTTACTTCTTCTCCTTAGTATTAATGTCAGCGTGTCCTCCCTCTTTTAATTTTATCCCTTTGGGTGCAACAAGTGGTTCCCACTCTTTAACTACTTTGATCCATTAAATATCACACAGATCAATTTAAAATATATCTGACCTTTTAGTTTATGTATAAAAGATATTAATTTCAGTTAATTCGGACCCCGCCCCTAGGGTTTATATTAAGAAACTAATTCCAACATGACATTCCCACAGTGTGTTAAAAAATAAATTAAATTCTTCTTGCTATAAAAGATTATTTTTTTGGATTAGAAGAAATATTCTTTAACGAGTGTAATAAAACTTGTAAAAAATTTGTTCAAATTCACCTGAATAAACCTTAAGGCCATAAAAAAGATTAAAAGTAAGAAACTCGAATTAGGTCTAGAACCTATTCCTATTCAGTATGTAATACCTATATTCAGATTTTCTTTAAAAATGTATTTAGCATGTAGTATGTAAGAACCTATCTGATTGCTGTACTTAGCATGTAGTATGTAGAACTCTATTCTGATTTGCTGTAAGAATTGTACTTAGCATGTAGTATGTAAGAACTCTACTGATTTGCTGTAAGAACTGTATTTAGCATGTAGTATGTAACTCTATTCTGATTTGTATACTTAGCATGTAGTATGTAAGACTCTACTGATTTGCTGTAAGAAACGTATTTAGCTCTATCTGATTTGCTGTAAGAATTGTACTTAGCATGTAGTATGTAAGAACTCTACTGATTTGCTGTAAGAACTGTATTTAGCATGTAGTATGTAAGAACTCTATTCTGATTTGCTGTAAGAATTGTACTTGCTGTAAGAATCTACCTGATTTGCTGTAAGAACTGTATTTAGCATGTAGTATGTAAGAACTCTATTCTGATTTGCTGTAAGAACTGTATTTAGCATGTAGTATGTAAGAACTCTATTCTGATTTGCTGTAAGAATTAGCATGTAGTATGTAAGTATTTGCTGTTAAGAACTGTACTTACATGTAGTATGTAAGAACTCTATTCTGATTTGCTGTAAGAATTGTACTTAGCATGTAGTATGTAAGAACTCTATTCTGATTAGCTGTAAGAATTGTATTTAGCATTTACTATGTAATAACTCGATTTAGATTTGCTGTAAGAACTGTATTTAGCATGTAAGAACTCTATTCTGATTTGCTGTAAGAATTGTACTTAGCATGTAGTATGTAAGAACTCTACTGATTTGCTGTAAGAACTGTAAGTATTCTGAGGTATTTAGCATGTAGTATGTAAGAACTCTATTCTGATGCTGTAAGAATGTACCATGTAGTATAAGAACTCTATTCTGATTAACTGTAAGAATTGTATTTAGCATTTACTATGTAATAACTCAATTTAGATTTGCTGTAAGAACTGTATTAACCATGTAGTATGTAATAACTCTATTCTGATCAGTGTATGTAAGAACTACTATTTGTAACAACTAGAAAGTTATTAACCCGATCCTAATTAATTTTTTATTATTTTTGTTACAGGTAAGGCACTAATTAAAATCTATTTGTTCTTCAATTTATTGCTGAAACAAGCTATGTAAGTTTTAAATTAAGATCTTACACTTAATAATGAGTCGGTTAGGCTTATAAACAATTACAGCTTTAATCTCGGGTAGTTTTGTTGGAGCACTAAACAATATGCACACACTAAACAAAATGTCAAATTTTAAGTTTATGTTCCAAAGGGTTTATAATTCATTGGTTAAAAGTATTACAAAATTACTTCACAATGCTCAGAAAGGCATTTATATTACAATAAAAGGTTGTGATTACCAGTAATACATACCTTTGAGCTACCGCCATTGGGGATGACCTTTGAGCGTTCAATGATTTTAGCGCAGTGATAAACTGAATGTAATTAAATGCTATGGAGTATGGGTTATCAACAAAGTTTTTTTAATTATAAAACACTTAACTGTTATGTTTTTATGTCCTCAAATAAATTTCATATAGTTCATAGTTGTTATTATTACCCAATACGGATTTTAGGTAATCATTGTTTTATTGTTATGTCCTAGGCAAGGAAAGATTACATTTCTTGGTCTTTGACAAATCACCAAGTGAGATTACCTGTTATGGCATTTAGGCATTCTCACGGATGTTGTAATAAACTGTTAGGGCCTTTCGTCTGTCCCTGACGAATGTTGTAATGAACTTTTAGGGCAGTTGGTCTGTCTCTGATAGATGTTGTAATGAAATTTTAGGGCCTATGGTCTATCTCCGAAGGATGTCGTTATGAACTGTTAGGGTCTTTGGTGTGTGTCTCACGGATGTTGTAATAAACTGTTAGGGTCTTTGGTCTATCTCTGACGGATTTTGTGTAATGAACTGTTAGGGCTTTTGGTCTTTCTCTGACGGATGCTGTTATGAACTGTTAGGGCCTTTGGTCTATCTCTGACGGATGTTGAGATTAACTCTGATGGTTTTGTTGGAATCCAAGATTACATATCAGAGACTCCGGGCTAATATTGACGGTTGTTGAAATTACATGTTAAGCCCATGGGTGGCCCATTTTCTTTATAACTTTTATTATTTGGTTAAAAGTGATGATTGGTCAGTTTTACCTTGATACACGAACTAACTAAAACAACTACATAATACTAAGATATATTAAATCCGAAATACTTAAACAAAAGTCTGACCTTTCTTGGTTATAGTAAAACAACAGGATAACGCATGCAAATTATAGGTATACTGTTAGCATTCTGAAATACCGTCCAACCTTGATCTTATAATATTTTAAAACTTAAATAAACGTCATTTAATAAAATTAATGTCTTTTTAGTATGAACTTGGGAGCAGCATTACAAAAATAGTGAACTTTGTAAATGTAATTTTGCAATTGAAAGACGTGCCAAAAACCTTACATTGCAATGTGTCTTTAAAATAATAATTTAGTTCAAAAGTTTAAGAAAAAAACGTTCTAATAATAATAGGACCACAAATCAGAATCATAAGGAGCTGTTAAACTGTAAGAAGGTGATTCACATACATTTACTATTCTTTAATAAATTTATAGATCATATTCTAAGACATATCACAAAAGTCAAAAAGTCTGTCCACAAAATTTAAAATTCTCAAATTGAAAAATTGATTCTTCTAAATATTACAGACTCATTTATTTTCGGCCTTTTTCTGCGCAAAAGTAATAATTATTGCCCAACCGTGTTCGTTTTTTAGAAACCACTGATTCAATTTATTATTTTAAAGTGTGGTCTAAATAGTTACATTTGAGTCGATTTTAGAACGAACTGTGTTAGTTTTATAACGAACTAGGTTAGTTTTAGTCGAACTATGTAAGTTTTAGTCTAGAACGAACTGTGTTAGATTTAGAACGAACTGTGTTAGATTTAGAACGAACTGTGTTAGATTTACAACGAACTGTGTTAGTTTTAGAACGAACTGTGTTAGTTTCAGTCGAACTATGTAAGTTTTAGTCGAACTATGTAAGTTTTAGAACGAACTGTGTTAGATTTAGAACGAACTGTGTTAGATTTAGAACGACTGTGTTAGATTTACAACGTGTGTTAGTTTTAGAACGAACTGTGTTAGTTCAGTCGAACTATGTAAGTTTAGTCGAACGTAAGTTTAGAACGAACGTGTTAGATTACAACGAACTGTGTTAGTTTTAGAACGTACTTTGTTAGTTTTAGAACGAACTGGGTTAGTTTTAGAATGAACTGTGTTAGTTTCACAACGAACTGTGTAAGTTTTAGAACGAACTGTGTTAGTTTCAGTCGAACTATGTAAGTTTTAAAACGAACTGTGTTAGATTTAGAATGAACTATGTAAGATTTAGAACGAACTGTGTTAGATTTAGAACGAACTGTGTTAGTTTTAAAACGAACAGTTTTAGCGAATTAGATGACGAAAAGTCTCGAGGTACACTGTAACTGATTTTAGTTTTTATTTTTTTTTAACCATTATTATTTTTATTACTAGGCACTTTGCTACGTATTTAAGGAATATTTTAGTTATCATAGTTATCATCTGGATCACTTTGCCTACTTATTGTACTAATTGACTAGGGTAGTAAGCTGACCAGGGTATGGGATCTCTTTTTTGGTGCCTAGAAGTAATGTGCAAAGTATAGAGAGGGTATCAGTAATAAAATAAAGAAAGTGAAAAGTAAAGTTTAGCTCTTACATGATATATAAGCTGAAACTTTATCTAAATCTCTTTTATAATACGTCTTTACAATAAAGACCAGTCAATTACTCCATACAATAATACTGTCTAACATGAAAAAGGTTAAACTTAAGACAGAAAAACTAATTGTTCAAAACTTAAAGTAAATATGCTACATCAAATAAAGAAAACAAATATTAAGTATAAATGATGTCCAATTAATATAAGATATTAAAACTGTTAAAACTATAATTTTCTACACTGACGCCTCGGCGTAAAACATTTTGATGTTACTAACAGCCAGCGTGATTAATGCGCTGATGCGGTTGTATAAGTATTGTCTTCTTTTGTTTCGAAATACATTAAATCTTATATTTTAATGGGTAGTTTAAACTGAATGAGGGTTTCAGTTGTAACTTATGATTAAGTGAAGTAAGTGGTTAGGACTGATACCAAAATTGGGTACATGGTGTCTCGGAACTTTATTATTTTTTATATGTATTTAATTTTTTTTATATATACTTTATTCCTCATTAACTTTGTGTGTGTGTATATGTGGGTATGTATATGTATGTATATATGTGTATATACATATATTAGAAATTTAACTCCTTTTAGAAGTATATCATATAAACTCAAAAAGAAACGATTTATAAAAACTTATTTTTCTCTATACTTAATTTCATTAAAAATACCACAACGAGAAATAAATTGAGAATAAAAATTCAATCTAAAAACTAATCCCGCACAAGCCTTAAGCATATGTAGCTAGCAAGATTTTAATTATAAACAAATAATGTTGTAAATAGATGTAATAAAACTTTTAGAGCCTTTTGGATGATTATATTGTATATTACTCTGTAAATTATTTTTAAATAAAAAATATTATTATTATTACTTAGAAGTCGCATCAATCTTACTGAGTGCTATGATTTTCTAAAGGCGTACAATAGTACTTGTTCGATACCGCCAGCTTGAACACATCTTTATTAGTTCACCCAACTTCTAGGGTGAGTTATGTTAATTCGAAACTTTTTCTCACCATATCAAATTAGCTACACTCATCCTCGTGGCTTCGTAACGATTTGTTTGTCCTCAGAAATTAGATTTAGTATTCTGACTCGCATCGAGCGTGGTGAGAACCCACTTGTATGAATGACAGCCGGGAATAAGAGGATGTTTTTACAGTATGAGGACGAACTTAGCGAATCCAAATCGGTTTGGATGAGCTTAGCGATTCCGATTTTGATGAATAGTTCCAAGGTTCCCTGTATCCGATTTTTCAAATTATTTTATAAATGACTACACGACAGTGTTTTACTGTAATTTAATATTAAAAACTAAACCTTTCTTAACTTGTTGACCTTAAAAAGAAAGTTTTGAACGTCTCCGAAATTTTACAAAATTCATCTGTAAGAGGACTTGATGTACCATAGTCCTCAGATATTTAAAGTTTAACCTGTGCCCTTTTAACCAGTTTAAATCATCTGTTTGTAGCAACCAATAAACAATCAAGAGAAAGCGACATATACTGTTCGTTATTAGTGTTATGTTACAAAATCTTGTAGGGAATATGATTTGACAGAGATACCTTTCTGTTTGTATGACAGATACACGTCTATATTGACAGAGATACCTCTCTATTTGTTTACACGTCTATATTTGACAGAGATACCTCTCTATTTGTTTGACAGAGACACGTCTATATTTGACAGAGATACCTCTCTATTTGTTTGACAGAGACACGTCTATATTTGACAGAGATACCTCTCTATACCTCTCTATTTGTTTGACAGATACACGTCTATATTTGACAGAGATACCTCTCAGAGGTACCATAACATAATAAAGTTACGCTAAAAAAATAATATTTTAAAAAGTTATTTGATGAAAAACGTTAATATTTAAATAAAATAAAGTGAAATAATAGTTTGACGAGAAGGTTATAAGTTAAATACGATCGCCTCTGAAGATACATACAGCGTATCGAGTGATCCTTAGATTTCATCTCCCTAGTTCTAGCGTATCCGATTGGATTCCCTCCGCATGGTTTATACAACTAATATTACCGTATTTAGATATCGTACTTAATACGATCCGCGGGTTTAAAAGTGAGTGTGTGAAACTACTAAGTGTTTGGTTTAGGATCTCTCTACTTCCAATTATTATTTAAATTTTCATGTGCACTACTTCTTGATCTTGCATAGAACTGTTAATGTTAATATTACAGTTAATATGGTGTCTTATGCATGGTATATCCCGTTTCAAAAATCTGATTAATTTTGCATGCGATGATCTGTTTTTAGCAGATGAATAGTACTGCGAAATCGTCTGCGTATAATAACTTTAATTTTATCATAAAAACACTTCAAGCGTGGGCTGCAAATATAACTTGCCAAATCATATATTCACTCCAGTAATTGAATAATATTCACAATTGCGACATTTTAAATGCAGTTTTGTATTTTAGGTATGAAACTTGTTGAAGTATGATAAATGAGAGATCTAAAATAATAAATTGATCTTTTGATTTTGCAGTAATATCGGTTGATAGATGATTCTGTCGCACTGTGTCACAATATTGCCTATTTGAGTCTGGTTAAATGGAACCATATGTCATCCGTAATCATTTCATCATAGCTTTTGAGTTTTTTTGTTATATTTTGAATTTTAAGTGTTGTTAATTGCATTATGTTGTTCATACTTAAGTAAGTAATGTATTAAGGTAACTACTTCAAAGAAGTGTTAAAACTACAGTCAAAAGAAAATTTTGTATTTTCTAATAAAATACTCTAAAATTTACAAAGAAAAAGGTTTCATTTCATTTATTTATTTATTATTACATTATTAGTTTATACATACATAACTATAAATAAGTCATAAAGTTTTACAAAAGTTAGGCACTAAACAATTTTTGATTATTAATTTCAGAGCCTCAAAAAAGGTAATCCTTGAAACAGGAAGCTCTTAGTCTCTTTTATTTTACAATTTTTTTCTAATTTGATTCACATATTATTGATTTATGTAGTTAAAATATATACAAATTAATAAAAGAAATATAAAAATAGTAAAATACTATTATATGATTTTCTTTACTGTTACTTCAGACATATGATTACTTTACATACTCTTACAATACTCTCCTCTATTACTCCATGTATACCATTACTTTACAAACCCATATGATTTTCTTTACTGTTGCTTCAGACATATAATTACTTTACATACTCTTACAATACTCTCCTCTATTACTCCATGTACATTATTACTTTACAAACCCATTTTTATTTATTATTTATTAGTTTATTCATATAAAACTATAAATAAGTCATAAAGTTTGAAAATATTTACGCTCTAAACAATTTTTGATTATTAACTTCAGAGCCTCAAAAAAGGTAATCCTTAAAACAGGAGGCTCTTAGTCTCTTTTATTATTCAATTTTTTCTAATTTTATTCACATATTATTGATTGTGTAGTTAAAATATATACAAATTAATAAAAGAAAATATAAATAATAGTAAAAATACTAATACTAATAATAATAAAACAACAAGTATATAGAATTCTATATAGAATATAGAATAACAACACAGATTTAAACAGGAGCAAACAAAGGTGAACACTGCCACTTTCAGAGGCTTATAGTTTTGTATAACCAATAAGATAATAATGAGAATTTCCTTTAAAAAATATAAAAAATAAGTTACGAGTAGTGCTTGATAATTAAGTACCTGCTCAAGTTGCAAAGCATAAAATGGAACTTTAAGCAAGAAATGGAATGGAATATACACATTCTAAAGGAAATTCGCCCGCTATGCGGACCACTTCACCAAAATATTTAGTTAAGAAACCCATTAAAAATTATTTATACATGATATTTTATACATTGGTATTTTTAAGGTTCACTTATGATTCGCAATTTCATAAATGAATTTCATGAAATTCAGGTTTCATCAGAGAAATGAATAATCCATATTTGTTTTAAAGTCTCAATATGATTTGTCATTTATATTGAAATTGTTTGAGATGCGTAAAAGGAAACTAAGATTACGTCAACAAAACTCTTGACAGCATAAAGAATTATAAAATCTCACTACTTTGTTCACACATTGTCAATTTTCGTAATAGAATTATGGCTACGGTACGGTTTGTGCTAAAAAGGGTCATCAGACACTTTCCTTCTTGTCAACCTATCCCAGAGTTAATCGATCTTCAAACAAGATTCTTGTTGAACAAAAGAGTTTATGTCGTTTTTTTTCGTTGGCACTAGGAAATGTCACTTTCTCTCTACAGACTACAGGCAGAATGATAGTATCCAATTCTTTAGATCTTCATAAGGACATGAAGAGAAATAGTGAACCGACACCCACTAAATAACTTAACCTTTTCCAGTAATAGATTATCTAAATACAATAGAATTAATCATAGTTTTTAGCCATCTTCTACAATCCTGACACTATAATTAAAACTTTTCTATTTTATTATAGAATGCAAGTTATTATGTTTTTATTATCTTTAATAATTATTATATAGTTTCTAGTATGCTGTCCCGATCTTTAGTAGGTTTCATTTGTAGTACGCAATTAATAATAATTTAATATATATATATAATAATATATATATATTATATATATATAATATATATATATTATATATATATATAATAATATACATTAAGAATGCATTTTAATAAAAACGTAAACCATGCAAATTAATTAAACAACCGTTGCAATAAATAATCATTGCACTACCTTAGCCTGTATCAACGTAAACACATCTGTTTTATCAGATTAAATAGCTTTAATGTTTCCCGAATATAAGAATGGAACAAAATAATTAAATAGTTTGCAGACAAAACTTTTAAGACACTAAATGAGGCTGAATTAACTAATTCTTACTTCTTGAAATGACTATACTTCCGTTTGGCATGGGGTTTAACTCCGTGTTCAATCCCCTAGGGGGTTCAACTCCCCCCGGCAGTTGTCGTTTAAAGCGGGATTGAACACGGAGTTCAACCCTAAACTCATTTTTATCGGGGTAAAGGTTAAAACTATAGGTTAAAAAAACCGAGTGGATAGTTGGGGTTAAAACCCTAAGGAGGTTGAAGCCGGATTTGAACCCCCTGCCAAACCAAAGTATACAAAATCTTGTACATACTTGCATACAATACATAAATACATACATACACACACAAATTATAATATATATTATATATATATATATATATATATATATATATATATTATATAATTATATATATATATATGTATTGATACATATATTGCTGAGTATGCACACAGATATATGCATATGTGTGTGTATGTATGTTTTTTTCTATGGAAATATGTACGAGATTTTGTTCTTAGACGTTTCTATGGGACAAGATAACTGTCGATCGCTTTCTTAAAATGAAATGAAACTAGGTGCAAAATCTACCTTGCTAATGTCCCAAACCCTATAATTATGTTAATGAAATATGTATGACGTTATTAACCCAAAATAAAATGACTCAGTGAATTTTAGTTGCTTTTTTGATTGACATAAAATATAATAAACATATAAACAAAATAAAGTCTCGCGAAAAATTTTTTTTCGTCATTAGGGACCTCTGAAACGGATTTATGTCGTGGTCCGAGGTTCGAATTCCGCCATGACGCCTATCCCATTAGCGAATTTTTTCCCAAAGGAAATTCGCTAAAAATATGAAAGAAAATAATAAAAAAAATAAACTTAAAATAATATCAAAACTAGAGTGATAATAAATTTGATATAAGCGAATTTTTATATCACTATAGTGTTGTTATTATTTTATGTAATTTGATAAAAACTTAATACATTCTTTATTTTATTAGACCATTTCTACCAAAAAACTAATAATTCTCAAAATATAAATAATACAAATAATTGAATCAATTTATACCACTCTCTCAACAGATTTGAATAAAATACAACAATAAGATACAATTGCTGCAAATTCTGTGATACAAAAGGAATACCATAAAATCCTGCCCGCCGTATTAACTTTGAATAGAAAATTATTTCCTTTATTGAGTTATTATTTGTGTCTTCTATTTGGGTTTTTTTATCCAGTGGGTTTTTATTATGCAATTTATAATGATATGATTTTACGATTACAAATCTTTTTGAGATCAAAGGAGTTTATTTGACGTTAATTTGGCCAAATTAGGGTTTAAATGATTATAAAACTCGTTTTGAATATAAAATTGGAATGAAATCAAGATGAATATGACGATAGATTTAAAAGGAAGTTTTAAATATTTTAAACTAATTTGAAATCAAATATAATAACTTTTTGCTGAGTCCTTATTGCGAGTTAATGACGTCAAAAAATGTTTCGAATAGCACAATTACAGTAGTAGATTGATTTTTCTACTAAGTTTCAATTCTCTAGCATAAATAGGAACTACGATGATAACAGACACTCACATATTGACAGAGAACTTAGAGAAAACCACTCAGGAGGCCTTTAAAACACCTGAAACGGATAATTATTGGAAACACAATACTTTTCCTATGTACCTACGGTATAAATAAGGAAACGTAAAAATCGGGTATGGAGTACCTCGGAAATTATCCTTCCTTATCAAATTTCATCCTCACATTATAAATTTCGCTGCGATCCTTATCTTATTAAATTCGCTTTGCTCGTACTCCCCTTATCCAATTCGCTTCAATCAACATAACCTAATCTCAGTGTGAGTCGAAAATTTCAAAATATCTTTATAAATATTTGTTGACTTTCTCCAAACGTTGCCATTGTTTGGTGTATAAAATTTTGTATTATTAGCAGAATTTATCTAATTAATTTGAGCCGTTTATCCTGCACCGTACTTACTTTGAAATATTAGGCGTTAGTTCTTTAATTTTCCCAAATTGTTCCGTAGGTATATAGGAAGAGGATTATGTTGTCCCAAACTGAATTATCTATTTCATAAGTTTTAAGACCTCCGGTGTGGTTTTTGTCAAGTTGTCTGTTTATGTGTTTGAAATTGTAGCTCTGAAATTGTTTATGCCAGAGAAGTGGAATTTGGCACAATAATCAAGGGTTGTTATGCTTTTGTGACATTTTTTATAACATCATTATCCATTATTTATCTGGGAGTAAAAAGTATCAATCTGAAATCTTGGAATGGATCAATCTGAAATTTTGGCTGCACGCATATGGTCCTATAGTTGGCACGCATATGGTCTTATATATAATACCAATAAAACGTGCTGTTTCATTACATTATTAGCAACATATACATTTTTATATGTGTAGACGCTTTTAAATATCCAATATTATGACAATAAAATGTATGTATATTGGATTAGGCACTGATGATGATTGAGAGATCGAAAGCCGGCTCTGTTTATAATAATAAACTATTTGTGGAGAGACTGTGGTGTTTTATTCAGCTATATCCAATAATAATTTAATATTAGATTAAATTTAGCACAAATGTATCCCTTCGCATAATAAATAAGTATACTATACGTTTCATCACAATAAGTCTCATTGTACATCGCATTGAGCTGAATGGGTGACCGAAGGAAATTAAACTAATATTTTACTTTCTGAGGACGAAATTTAGCGCGTTCTATGTAGTGTAGATGAGCATATCGAATCTGATGAGGCGAGGAAAAGTTTCGATTTACTCCGTTCTCGGTATTTTGCTTTTAAAATGCTTTCTCCTCATATTACAAGTCCGGGAAGAAAAATGATTTACAAGTTAAGGTACAATGAGCTACAAAATCGCCATAATGACATATTATAACATCTTGGCTTACCCTGTCTTTGCGATGTTTTCAATAGATTGATTCGTCCATTTTACGTTGTTACTCAAAAAATCAATTAATAAACAATTTTCGAAACAATGAACTCTTTGTATAGAAGTAAGTAAGTTGTTTGTAAAGATGCATTATCCTTGAACGAACGAACTACAAAACAATCATACCGTGTCTCAACATGATCTAAAAGCTCTATTTAGACGCATAGAAAAATACAGATTCAATTTGCATTTAAACAATCCACCTATTGAAGTTCAAACTGATAACATCTCGAGAACAAAGTATGAACTTGCGAATATCTAGTAAAGACTTAGAAGTTTTGTTAAATAAAGATTTTAACACTTACCTTTCTAAGGTTGAATTGGGCAAGTTGTTCTTCTTCGTTTACAAGGTCATGTGCCAAAGATGTGAATGTATCTAATGTGTTTACATTCACTAAACATTGTATTGGATCCACTTCGCTTTGTGTGATCGTGTATTGAAAAATTCGCTAATTGAAAAATAAAATGTGTTATTGCGTGATTTTTTTTATCAGATAGATATTAAACTTTTAAATAGATGTTTGCAAGAGAAACAGAGAAGGTTGGCAAATTAAAAAACAGTGAAATTTGTTTAAGGAAATTTGCTAAAATGAGAGGTTGAACAAGTCATATTTAATCTGCCAAGGTAATAGAATTGGCATTTCTATTATTTGTCTTGTAGATACCCATGAAACATTTTTTCTCTTTTGACTTATTACTTTATGAGAAACGTCCATTAGAAATAATATAAAACCCAAATTGGACGTTGCAATTTTTTACTTAGCAGAACGTTTATAATACAAAACATTGGGTACGGGGTACCTCGGAACTTTTCCTCGTCACATCGGACGAGGAAAATTCCGCAAGAGAGAGAGGAAAAATCGAAAGAGAGGATTCGCTACCCTCATCCTCTCTTCTTTGGACTAGCTTCGCTCGTCCTCAGATAGTGAATGTATCCGTTTCATTCTCAGCGGTCATCCATACAGCACTGACCATGCTCAATGCTGTTTAATTTTTATGATGCAACAAAAGTCATGGATATACTTGTCGTATTAACACGAAACTTAGTGTACTTATTTAATAAGTAAAGGTATACACTTGTACTTAATATCAACTCAATTGAATCATTTTCTGATGTTTTAATTTTTTTTTTAAAAACGTACATGTCATTCTTTAAAAAATAAACTAATGCTGATAATAAGATGAAACTTGGCACATATGTTAGTCTTATACACAAATAAATGCGTACCAACTCTCAATAAGATCGCATACTTTGTTCGTGGTTATGGTAAGCAAAAGTTCTATCTTCATCGTTTCACCTTGGTACCGATACATACTTGGTACGATTTTTTTCTTTATATAAACTTTTTGGTTTATTTTTCCTTTATGACGTCATAAACTTGCAATAATGACTCAGCTTCTTGCGGTACTTCCAAGTATTGAGAGATTCAAAACCAATACTTGCAAAGTTGGTAAAGCTATTTTCCGGCAAGTATAGTTATGTTTAAAAAAAAAACAAATTAACTGTGAAAATTATTTTTAAAAAATTGGGTACGGGGTACCTCGAAACCTTTCATCACATCGGATTCGCTACGCTCATCCTCCCTGCTTCGGACTCGCTTCGATCGTTCTGAGAATATACAATGCGCCAAATTTATATTGCGACATGTCTTCCGACTCGATTCGCTCGTCCTCAGAGTCACTCATTCTTTCGTACCCAGTGGTCATCCATTCAGGCACTGACCACAATCGATGCTGCCTAACTTTTATGGTCCAATAAAAACCCGAGAGGTTCTTGTATTGAAACACAATACAAGAAGTACAGTTGCCCTTCTAGAGCATCGCAAACTCGGGAGCACCTGATTTTTGACTGTGAGCTTCTTGAAGCGGAGTGATGTAGATTAGAACGGGCAGTTCTTATATACAACAAGGGTTCTCATGGCCTCCTCTACGCGACTTGATCTTATGTTTCTGGGATAAATTTATGTATTTTGATAATTTGATTGATATTAACAAGTTTAAAAAACCAAGAAATGGATCTAATGATCAATTTCATCAAAATTGACAATGATGATCTAAAAAATGTTTGTATTATTTATAAGTTTAATCATAAAGTCTCTTTTTCATTATTTCTTTTCCTTTTATACAAGAAAAATTATAATTTCTTTAGATTTAATTTAACCAGAAAACTTTGAAGACATTTGTATTATCCTTTGTATTTTTTATTTTATTAATAAAGGTTCCCGTAGATTACCTGTAATCATAAATGAAGCAGGTAGTTGATTAAAATACTTTTAAAACATTAATCGTGAACAAAGAATATTCTATATCTTAGTGCTTACGCTTGAAATTTATAAAGATAACATTATCCGATGTATTGTTACATTGATACCTCTACCCTTATAAAAATGATAAGTCTAAATAAAGTATTGAAATAAAAATAGACGGGTAACCTTGTGCCGTGAGAATCTAAAACTAACCTAGTTACGGACTTGACTAAGTACCTTTTTCACCGTGTATCATTCTTTATTCATCTTCTGTGTATTTAAATAAAAAGTTTCTTGTAAAGCAATACATCATTCTTAGGCTATTATATAATTAATTGTTTTTGAACCTACATCTGAAACAAGAGGCCTTACCTATTGGCTGCTACATGGCGTCTGCAACTGCACCGTCAATAACACGATGACGTCATTAACCCGCAATAATGAATAAGCAAAACTGTCGCAAAAATCATTAAACGCGAAAACATGATACAATCGGATTGAGAATTGGCACGCATTAAGCTATGTATAATCTTAACATAAATGGTGTTTCATCTCATCATCAGTATTAGTTCAATTTTTATCATATGACTTGTTTACATTTTTTAAAAATTGTAAAAAATTGGAAAATAATATAATTGACTTTTACTTAATAGATAAGTGTACTGAGTTTTATTACAATACGACAAGTATATCCATGATTATTATTAGGTCATAAAAGTTAAGCAGGATCGAGCGTGGTCAGTCGCTGGATGAGTGACATAAAAGAAAAGCATAGTCTGCCTATCCTGAGTGGAATCCTTCATAGGGATGTGCTCGCTCAAAATATTGGAAAACCTCACACATACCAGTTGTCTTGCAATAAGTGGTTCCCTGTAGGTCTTGTACAAAACATGATGAGAACATTTTTTAAAGCTGATAAAATTTTCTATAAAACAAATGTTTTTTCGTCAAAATTGGATAACTACAACTAAAGTTATTACATTTGTTAAATGGCTAAAAATGCACAAAAGGTTAATATTGTTTCAAAGAAATTTCCTGACTTTCCAAAACTTAACCATTTATTGGTGTTTTTGAAAGAGCCATACATTTTATTGAACACTCGTTTTATTGGACATTTTATCATCTATAAAAAATGTTTTCAGAGGGAACCAATTATTTCAAGAAAACTGTGATCTGTGCGATTCTTTAAATTTTGAGCATGCGCAATCATATAAAGGGCTTCACTCTGGATAGACAGAGTTTTTTCTTCATACTTTAAAGTACATTTTCAGAAAAATTGGGTTTGGAGTAGTACACAATGAGTCACATTTTTTCTGGTCCGGCTCTTGGACTAAATATTTTCACACCAATAGTGATGAAAAAGCTGCGTCGCTATTTCCGTCCGATACAGGTTATGTCTTGAATACAACACGTAAAAATGAAGTAACCGTCTCGTAGAACTGGTTTACTTAGTCTCACATGTTCCACCGGTAACTAATATTTTATTGAGTAGGTGTACTGAGATTTTGAAATTATATTTTTAAAAAAGGTTTTGGTTGGAATGTGAATTTTATTAAACTTAGCACCTCCGCACTAAAATGTTATGAGATCAGTTAAAAGTTTGATATAATAATTTTAGTGACTATAATAAATTGTCTTTACAATAGTCCCTACTTATCTAAAGGGACCTATTATTGTTTCTTTTAGTGAATTTGCAAAAGGGAAATATGCTATCGAGTTTAGTGTCATAGAGGGTTGTGGGTTTTTATTTATCATTCATAGATCCAGAATATATATAAACATTTTTAAGACTTTTAATTTTGGTATCAGAAGATTCCCCCATTCCCCTTCTTCACTTCCGTCTCATGGACATTTTTAATGAAACAATATAAATTGTGTGAGAGAAAACTAGGAAATGTAACAAGCAAACTGCAATGCTACATCTGGGAACTGTTCCATCATTCGACATTCGTCATGATTGATGGCTCGACATAATGTCATGTCCCACACTGTTACGTTACGTCTAACTCATCAGAGTACCGACAGAGCCTGAACTATTGTGTCAACTATTCATGTTCTGCAAAACTCGGTAATATCAAATGGTATATGTTTTGATTGCCTAGCATGATGGCGGTAAAAGAGCACCGCCTGGGCAGTAGCCTAGGCGCGAAGAGCCTAGGCCTCTCTTGCCGACGGCAAAGAGGCCGATGGCCTCTTGTTTTAATACGTGGCTTCTAATTTAAGATTATAAAATTTAAAAAATTGATAAAAATATTGGTTATATTAGCTTGTAAAATCCTTGTCTATTTTCCTTCATTATAATGATGGACTAATGGTGAATTTATAAAATTTAAGTCCATTCTTTTTACTCAATGTATTTATTTCATCACCAGTTTTATTTCGTATTTTTGTGTTATTTTCTAATTTTGATTTTGTTAATAACATTTGTGAATGCACATTATTATTATAATTATTTATTCTTCCGTCCTATATCGGTATTCCTGTCATATGGATCGTGCTTGCATATGTCTTAGGTATTAGACAATAGGAAGGGATTAAATAAAAATATCAACAGAGAAAAATAATATTAATAATTAGTGTTCTTGAGAAAGATAAAAAAAACTTACAACCCTCAGAGGAAATGATAGTTTTCACTAAATGGTCCCTAGGAGCAGGTGTCGCTAACAACAATCTATATTTTTAATGACCCGCCCACTCTGAAATTTCAATTTAAGTTTAAACTTCTCAGTAATTCATACATCATATTTTTCCCGAGTGACGCCGACGGAACGAATTCATTAATCAAATTGTTTCCTGCATATACCCGACGTAACTTATCAAAAATAAACCTACGCTTATAACTTTTATATTTTACGCTTTTACTCTATAAAATTTTGAATACTATTACTTTCTTATTTTATTTATTATAATCGAAATTGAATAATTAATTGATTGTATCAATCAAAACATGTTTATTGTTAGCAATGATTAATTTATTATAATGAATAATGATATAACAATATGACATAATCATTTTCATGAAAAAACAATTTATTAAAAAATTAAACAGTAGTAAATAATAAGTTAAATGGATGCAGACTTTCATCAGCTTACTTGGCTTCAGCGACAAGTATGGTAGATCTAATGGAAATTATGCTAAGGTTTTTATCTGTATAATATCATAAAACATATCTTACATTATCTTACCTGATTTGCTAATTATGGTAACGGTTATTACTTGCTAAGTAAGTTAACGGAAAAGAGCATTAAAATTATTCAAATTTTAATATTTCCGGAGGAAAGATCATTTGATAAATGTATTGTGCAAGCACATTTCAGTATTGTTCGATAAATGTTACAGACAATGTAAAAAAAGCTTTGATTAGCAGGTGGTAGGTTCAATCTATATTTGAGAATACTATTTGAAATATAATTCAATGATTGTTACAGACACTGTAAAAAAAGACTTGCTTAGACCCTAAATTTGAAGCGTCAATGGTGAAGTTTGATTCAACCTCGATTTAGAAAACACAGTGTTTTGTCTTATTCACAACCACTAATAATGTAAGTATTTTATCTCCAGACGGTGTTATAATGTAAAGTTTTATTGACTAAGTTTTTAGAGAGTAAAGAAGCACTTTTCACTCCAAGGGAGAAATAAGTTCATTTTCACTCCCTTTTTTTGGGAGAAAAAAAGTAACTTTTTCTCCCTTGGGAATAAAAGTTTTCCTAATTTTGGGTTAATTAAGAGCAATTATAATCAATTTTTTAGGGGATGGTATTCTCTAAATTTATACAGCGACTAAACAATTTTTTAAATTTTCCCGGGGGTGGCACCCCCAAAATTTATAAGATGAACCCGACAAAAAAAAATTATTGGCTCAAAATCTGTTTCAGGTCAAAAGAAGTTGTTAGGAGCAATACATTTTTTTTATTTTTTGAGGGCAGCACCCCCAAAATTTATAAGGGTGTGGCAGCCCTGTATTATATTTTCATTTATTTTATTTATTATTTAAATTGTCAGATTTTTGACAGTCCTGTTTTATAACTCGAATATAAAAAGTTCTTGCTTAAAAAA
>JACMZG010000008.1:86201663-86240334 GCA_018340805.1 Microvelia longipes | reverse complement strand
TTTTGGAGGTACAGATTTGTGTTTCACTATTATGGCAGTCTTTTTTATCAGTTAGCGCTTTTTATTATGCCATTTATCTATAGAAACATCATTTCGATTAGTCTTTTATTGAGATAATGAGTGTTTAAATTATGAACCTTCATAGTGTGAGGAAATTAGGGTTTAATGAATGTATGCAAACTGCGTTGTTTGAATATAATTGGAATGAAATCAAGTGACATATGAGAACTAGTTGCTCATAAGTGAAAGTTTTTAAATCTATTTTTAAACTAAATTCTGAAGATCAATCTATCATATAAGTTTTTGCTGAGTTTATTGGTGGTAGTTAATCGAGGAAAATGTTTCGAATAGCACTAAGTACCTTGTGTATAAGATTTGATTTTTTACTAGTTTCAATTTCTGTTTAGCATTAATATAGACTGTAGCATGATACAGAGTCACATTGCGCTGATTAGAGAAAATCAGGAGGCTTTAAAACACTGAATCGGATAATGTTTGGAACACGTGAATACTTTCCTATTGTACGTAAGGAAGTACATAGGGAACAGCAGTAAATCCAGTTGGTATGGAGTTAGAGTAGGAGTCGGAACTTGATGATACTTTATAACTTTCGATCTGACATTTAAATATAGTGCTCTTGCGGATCCTTATCTTTTAACATTCGCTTGCTGTATCCCCTATCCATTCGCTTATAACCATACTAATTCTAGTTGTGGTCGATCAATTTCAAATATTCTTATAGTACTTTGTGACTTTCCTTCACGTTGCCCTTTGTTTGGTGTTAATTTTTGTATTATTGCAGAATTTATTCTAATTAATTGAGCGTTTTTGCTGCACTGGTCACTTCTTTAAATATTTAGGCGTTAGTTGCTGTTAATTTTGCCAAATTGGTTCGTAGGTATTGAGGGCTTATGTTTGTCAAACTGAATTAGTCATATTTCTAAGTTTGAAGACCTCCGGTGTGTTTTTGTTCAAGTTGTCTGTTTTATGTGTTGAATTGTAAGCTCTGACATGTGTTGAGCCGAGAATGGAATTTGGGCACAATATCAAGGGTTGTTATGCTTTGGTGCATTTTTATAACTATTATCCTTAATTATCTGGAGTACAAGTCAATCTGAATTTGGAATGGATACGTCTGAACATTTGGCTGACGCATATGGTCTATTAGGGTTGGCATGGCAGATGTCTTATGATATTAGAATAACGTGCTGTTCATTACTTATTAGCAACATACATTTTATAATGTGTAGGATGGCTTTTAAATATGGCCATATTATACATAAATGTATGTATAGCTTGGTTGGCACTGATGATATTGAGAGATGAAAGCCGGCTCTGTTTATAATAATGACTTTTTGGTGGAGGAGACTTGTGGTGGTTTGATAGTATAGTCCATAATATAATTTAAATTTAAGTTAAATTTAGTTCAAGAGATGTATCTCGCTAATAATAAGGTGTATCTATAGTTGGTATAAAATAAGTCTGCATTGTAGATGCATTAGTGAATGGGTGGACCGGGGATTACTAATATTTTTGAGTCTTTCTCGAGGACGAAATTTTTTAGTACAGCGTTTTAGTGTAGTGTAGATAGCATTTCGACTGATGAGCGAGGAAAGTTGTCATTGTTTCGTTTCTCGGTCTTTTCTTTAAATTAAGAGCATGCTTTCTCCATATTTAACCAGTCCGGGAGAAAAGTGATTTGGGATAAGTTAAGCGTGGTACTAAATGAGGCTACAATGCCAAAAATGAATATTCATACATCGTTGCGCTTACCTGGTTTTGGATGTTTTCAATAGATTGGGATTCGTCCATTATTTTACGTTGTTAGTGGGCGTATCGGTAAAAAGATCTTATCTTGTACTACTCTTCTCGACCATAAACTTTTGTATAGAAGTAAGTAAGTGTTTGTAAAGATGGCGCTCTTAATTTGTACTGAAACGAAGAACTACAAACAATCTATCAAAGTTCGGCACAGGGTGTCTCAATGATCTATGGAAGCTTTAGTGTACTAGCGTGTAGCAAATACAGATTCAATTGCATTTAAGCCCCAATGACACCTATTGAAGTTCACTGCTAACTATATATCGAGAAAAGTATGGAATTGGTATTTACTTAGTAATGACTTAGAAATTTTGTTAATTAAAGATTTATACTACTTATCCTTTCTAAGGTTGATGGGCAAGGTTGAGTTATCTTCTTCGTTTACAGCGTGATGTCAAATGAACTGTGAATGTACTCTGAATGGTGTTACATGCATTAGACCATTGTGTTGGATCACTTGCTTTGATGTGGTCGTAGGTAATGATAAGTTCGCCTAATTGACATAAAATGTGTTATTGGCGGATTTTTTTTATAGATAGCATTCTAACTTTTTAAAATTAGAAGTGTTTTGCAGGATGAAACGGAAGGTTGGCAAATTATAATATAAGTGAAATTTTGTTTAAGGAAATTTGCTAATGAGAGGTTGAAAGTCGATTTAATCTGCAAGGTAAGATTGGCATTTCTATATTGTCTTGTAGATTCCATATGAGAACCTTTTTTCTCTTTTGATTATTACTTTTGAGAAACTAGGCATTTCGTAATAATTAAAACCCAAACTGGACGTTGCGAATCTCATTTTACTTATCAGTCAGAATTTAACTGTTTATTAAAACTTGGGATTTCGGACAAGGTAAATCACGAGAGGGGTCCACATCTTAAATGATACCTTTCGGAACTTTTTCCTCGATCACTATTCGGGAGGTAATTCGGCAGAGAGAAAGATGGAAAATCATGCGAAAGAAAAGATTGTGACTAATCCTTATCCTTCCGTCTCTTCTTTGTACTAGTTTCGCTCGTCTCAGATCGTGCTTGTAGATTTATTCTCAGCGGTTCATGGATACAGCCTGACCATTAAGAGATGGTCACATTGCTTGTTTTAATTTTCTTTATTATGCACTATGACCAAGTATGGATATAACTATTGTCGTATTCACTCGAACTTGTGTAAGATATTTTAATAGTAAAGGCTATCATAGCACTTGTACTTATATTTACCTATTGAATCATTCTTCTGTAGTTTTATATTTTTTTATTTTAAAACGGTACATGTATTACTTTAAAAAATAAGAACACTACATTGCTGATTATGTACGTTACTGAATCTCTTGGCTATCTAGTAGTTGAAGTCTTAATACACGTAAATGTCGTCGCACTCTAATAAACGATCAATTTGTTCGTAGTTGAGGATAGAAAAGTTCTTTTCTTTCATGATATTTTCTACCTGGTTTTATATTGCAATATTGTAGATTTTCTTCATTTCGTATTAAATTTTTTGGTTTAATTTTTCCTATTGAGAGTCATAAACTTGGCAATAATGTACAAAGTCTGTCTTATAGAGTGCTATTCTGATTATTTCAAGGTATTGAGAGATTCAAACCATATACATTACAAAGTGTAAAGATGTATTTTCCGGAAGATTATTTAGTTAATGATTTAAACATAACAGAATAACTATGAAATTATTTTTAAAAAAATTGGGTAGGGGGTCCTTATAGAGATCCTATCGAAAATTTTTACACCATCGGGCATTCGCTCCGCTCATATCTACCTGCTTCGATTGTCCTGACTAATGTCAGATCGTCTCTGACGAAGATACATGCGCAATTTATAATTGTTTCGACGATGTCTTTACCGACTCGTGCTAAGCTCGTCTCTCAGAGTCAACTCTTTTTTAGTACCTTAGTCGGTCATTGACCAATTCAGTACCTGAGTCCACTACAAGTCGAGTGACTTGCTTTAAACATTTTTAATCGGTTCAATAAAAACCGGATAAGAGTGTTTTTGTATTGAACCCTTCTACAGTAAGTCAGTTGCCGCTTTGACGTAGAAAGCTCGCAAAACCGTCATGGGAGCAATGCTGATTTTTGTATTGTGAGTTTTCGTTGAGCGTTTGGTGATAATGTAGATTAGAGCCGGCAGTTTCTGTTTATTACAAAAAGGGTTCTCAATGAGCCCTCTAGGTGTCGACTTGATTATGTTTCGGGATAAATCTATGTATTTTTGTAATTTGACATTTGATAATTAACGATAGAGTGTTATAAAAAAGATAATGGATCTAATGGATCATTGGTCTCAAAAATGACAAGTGATCTGAAAAAAATGTTTATGTATTAAGTTCATTGAATAGCTTCTGATCAATAAGTTCTTTTTTCATTTATTATCATTTTATTCCTTTTTAATGACAGAAAATAATTAATAATTTTTCTTTGATTTAATTTAAGCCAGAATTTGAGGATTATTGTATCTCCTTTTGTATTATTAATTTTCTTTAATAAAGTTCCGTCATGATCTAGTAATATATAAATTGAAGCATGTATTTGATTAATACTTTTAAAATGAATTCGTGACAAAGAATATCTTTTCTTAGTGCTTACCCGTTTGAATTTATAAAGGATAGTTAACATTTCGGCGTGTAGTTGGTTCATTGATACCTCATAATCTTATAAATGAATAGTCTATTAATAAAAAGTTTCTTGATATATAAATATAGAGGGTACTTCTTGTGGCGTTGAGTTGAGACAATCTAAAACAGATGAGTTAGGATCGACTTGCTATAAGTACTTTTTTTGTCCACGTGTATCATTCTTTATTCAGTATCTTCTGTGTATTTTTATAATAAAAAGTTCTTTTGTATAAAGCAAATTCATTGCATTCTTAGTAGGACTATATTAAATTATTGGTTATTTGAAATCAATACTGTTGAACACTCGAGGACTTTTACCTATATGGTCTGCTACTGGCGTATGCTCGGAATTTCTGACCGATCAATAACACGTAGAGTGCATTAACGCCGCAATAATGAACTTTAGCAATTTAGAACTGTCGGCAAGAATTCCATACTAAACCGCGAACATGATCCATTTGGTAATCATCGTGTATTGAGAATTGGACGTAGCATTTATCCTTAATGTAAAATAATTACATAAAATGAGTGTGTTCATGTTAATCATCGTATTCATGTTTAACAATTTTTATCATCTATGGGGGACTTGTATTCATTTTTTAAAAATTGGTAACAAATTTGCTGAATATAATTAATTGACCTTTTACGGTTAATGATTAAGAGTGACTTGGACATTTTTTATCCACAATTCCGACAAGTATATAAGTTCATCGATTAGGTATATAGTGTATATCTAATACTTATAGCAGGAATCGAGGGCGTGTCAGATCGCTGGCTGAGTGACATAAAGAATAGACATAGTTGCTATCTAGAGAGTGGAATCTTCATAGGGCAACTAGTGGTCTGCTTAATCAGTAATATTCTTTGAAACATTCCACTAAACAATTGTTTTGCTCATAACGTTGTTACCTGTAGAGTTTTAGATACAACATGATGATTAACATGTATATTTTAAAGCTGAATACAATATTCTATATTAAAATTAAATCTGTTTTCGTCAAAATTGGAATAACGTAAATAAAGTTATTACTTTTGTTAAATGGTTTAAAATGCACAACTTATAAGAACACAAGGTTAATATTGTTTCAAAAGCAAATTTCTCAGTATTTCAAAACTTAACCATTTATTGGTGTCTTTTTGAAAGTTAGTACATAAGCATTTCATTTTTGGAACAACTCGTTTAAGTTGTTGTACAATTTTTATCTCTATAAATTAAATGTTTTTCAGAGGGAACCAATTATTTAGGAAGTAAAATGTGCATATGTTGCGATTCTTTATTTTGAGCATGCGCGATCATATAAAAGGTTCTAAACTCTGGATCGACAGAGTTTTCTTCTTCAATAATTATTAAAAGTCCATTTTTCTCAGAAAAATTGAGGTTTGTGGAAGTGTCCAGTACACACATGAGTCACATGATTTTTCTGGTCGGGTAATTCTATGCTTATGGACTAATTTACTTCAACACCATTGATAACAAGTGGTGTCTATTTTCGTCCGAATAGGTTATGTCTTGGATAGCAAACACGTAAATGAAGTAACGTGGTCGTAGAACTTGGTTTACTTAGTTCACATGTTCAGAGCCACGGTAACTAATATTTTATTGGAGTGAGGATTGTAACTGAGTGTATTTGAAAGGTTATATTTAAAAAGGCTTTTGGTTGGAATGTGATGTCTCTATTCATGTTACTATAGCAACTTCCGCACTAAAATTTTGTTTAATGAGATCGGTTAAAGTTTTGGATATATCCATTATTTTAGTGATATAATAATTTGTTTTATTAACTAGTCCGCTCTTATCTAAAGGGACTATATTGTTTTTTTTTAGTGAATTGCAAAAGGGAACTATGCTATCGAAGTTTAGTGTATAAGAGGGGTGGTAGTGGGTTTTTATTTATCATTCATCCTGCATTAGTCAAGATTATTATTTAATCATGTTTATCTTAGACTTTAGATTATGGTATCAGAGATTCCTTCATTACAGCATATCTTCTTTCACTATCTCGGTTTCATGGACTATTTTTTTAATGAACATCTATTGTGTTGAGGTAAGACATTAAGAAAATGTACAAGGGACTGCATGCTACAGTTGGGAATGGTTCATGCATTCGACATTCCGATCCTAGATTGAATGGGTCGATCATATGTCGCCATGTCGGCACACTGTTACGGAATTACGTCTAACTCATCAGAGTACGGACAGATGGCTGAACTATCTGTTGATCAACTATCTGTTTGGCAATATAAGGTAATATCAAGGATAGTTCAGTAATTGTTTTGATTGCCTAGCATTGATGGGGTAAAAGTAAGCAACGCTCTGGGCGCTTCAGTAGCTTGGCGCAGAAAGAGCCTATGGCTTTCTCTTTCGACCGACGTCAATGAGAGCGGGGAATGGTCTTGTTTTATCGATTGCTTAGTAATTATTTTGTTGATTTAAAATTTAAAATAGTAGATATAATAAAATATTGGTTATTAATTAGCTTGTAAAATCCTTGTCAATTTTCTTCATTATAGAGAGGATTACTAAGTGATTTTGAATATTCTACGTACTCTTCCTTTTTACTAATGTATTTTTAATTTCATCACGATTAGTTTTATTATCTGTATTATTTTTTGTAGTTGGTATTAAGTATTGAATTTTTGGGTTTTGTTAATAAATTTGTGAAGATTGACATTTTATTAATATATATATATTCACTTATCCGTCTATGCGGTATTTCGGTAATTCTGTCTTTCCTGGATAGTGTAGCATATGTCTTTAGGTATTACGACAATATGGAAGTGGATTAAATAATAAAATATGCAAGAAGAAAATAATAATTGATATTAGTGGTTTTGAGAAGACAATATAAAGAAACTTTTATAACAATTCCGAGGAAATGCATTTGTATTTACCAATAATGGTTTCCTAGGAGCAGGTGTGCTAACATTCATTAATTTTTAATGACCCTCGTCTGATAATTATTCCATTCTAACGCTTTAATTCTCTATAGTAATGTCATTGACATCATTATTATTTGACCTTGCGATGTGACTGACCGAACGGAACGAATTCATTATTAATCTAAATTGATTTATTCATTGCATATACCGCCGTAACTTTTATCAAAAATAAACATAAGCTATAATTTTTTTATCTTTTACAGTTCTTCTTTACTTTCATATATAAATTTGAGAATACTATTATCTTTTTATTTTTTTCATTATAATGAAATTTGGAATAAATTAATTAGATATTGATATCAAATCAAAACCTGTTTAATTGATTAAGACTAATGCATTTATTTATTATAATGAATTTAATGAATAGATATAATACTAGTGACATATTATACTATTTTCATGATAAACAAACCTTTTATATATAAAATTCAACAGTAAGGGATAATATAATAGTTATGCGATGGCATAGATTTCACTCAGCTACTTTGGATTCTACGACAAGATTATGGTAGATTTCTAGATGGAAATTTATGCTAGGTTCTATTTATCTGTATATATATAAAAAATATTTACATTATCTTTAACGTGATTCTTTGTAATTATGGGTAAGGTGGATTATTTGCTAGTTAGTTATTGTAACGGGAAAAGAGATTTCATTAATTATTCAAATTTAATATTTCCTGGAGGAAGATATTTGATAAATGTATTGTCGCACAGCACACTTTGAGTATTGTTTCGATACATGTTAAGAGACAGATGTAAAAAAGCTTGTGGATTAGCAGGTTGGTAGGATTTCAATCTATATTGAGATTGAGAATAGTCTATTCTGATAAATATAATTCAATGATGGTTACAGGACACTGTAAAAAACGACTTGCTTAGACGTTAATTTGAGCGTAAGTGGTGAAGATCTTGAATTCACCTCGATTTAGGAAACGGGAGTTTTTCGTCTTATTCAGCAACACTTTCAATACTGGGTGTTGTCGGTTAGTTTGAATTTCAGCGGTGGTAATGTTCAATGTAATTTATTGCACCAGTTTTAGAGAGTAAAGAAAGGCATTTTCGGCACTCCAAGGGAGATAAGTTAATTTTCACTGTCCTTGGAGGAAAAAGTAACTTTATTCTCCTTGGGAATAAAAAGTGTTTCTGATTATTGGGTTCTTCAGGGCACTTTATCAATTTTTTTTAGGGGAGTGGGTTTTCTCATAAATTTAATATAAACGCAACGATTAAATAAATTTTTTTAATTTTTCGGCAGGGGGTTTGGCTTTTCCCGAAAAATTTATGGATGATGAACCAGAACAAAAATATTGGCGCTCAAATATTGTTTCAGTCACAAGACGCTTGTTAGGACCTTGATAAGGCATTTACATTTTTTTTTATTTTATTTGAAGGCGCAGCACCGCCAAAATTTTATAAGGGTGTGGCGACCTGTGATTATTGTTTCATTTATTGTATTTTATTATTTAAATTGTCGAGATTTTGACAGTCTTGTTTTTTACTCGAATATAAAAAGTTCTTGCTTAAAAGAATTTGTAGTTCATATTCTATTAGTGCCACTATAAAACCTGGTGACGCTCGCGACGTGCGTGAAGGAAAGAGTGCTCGTACGGTGACTATAGATATAAGCATTACCAACAAAATTGTGAGTAAAGCAATTGAGTTTTTTTTAAGAAAATATATTATTGGTTGACTATGAAAAAGATTTTAAAAATTACATTGTGGTTCAGTGTCTTCACTTATTAGTTATATACATTCATGATAATTAATTAATAAGGGTGTCGACTTCAAAAAAAGTAATATTAACTGCTCAAAATAAACAAAATTAAATATAATAACTTCAAGGCTTGTCTCGGAGATAAAAATTCTTGTTGATGCCCTTGGAGGTAAATGCATCTTTCCCGCGCAATTACGTCCGTTGATTTGCTCGGGTAGGTTTAATGTTCATGATTAACTCCGTTAGAGTAAATTAAAAAACTAATAGCCCCCCCATCAGTTAGAATTTTGGTTCTCATCGGCTTACACCTTTAATGACAACTACTGCTCGGCGGAAATAGATAACATTCTTTAACTCCCTTGGTGATATATATATTATTTGACTTGCTTTTTACCAATTTTACAGTTTTACTTTGGTATCTTAAAAGTTATCTTGGTATCGAGCCAGATATAAATTGCTGTTTAGCCTAATTTACAAAGCCAACCGGTTGCATTGGATGTATTTATTAATAAAGGATGTCTTCTCTAAAGAGATGTATAATCTTGCAGATGGTAGTCACTTGTTATGCTAAATAGTTGCTAGTCAGAAGAGTCAAGACGATTCACGCACTGTAATAACATTTGGACAAAATAGTGATATATATAGGGCTCGACTCACGCCTTAGTCTCAATAAATATGAGAGTGCGAATGAAACCTCATTGGACTCCTGTAAGACTGAGTTTTAAGGTTTATATACATCAAGTTGCTGTTATATCTGGTCTTTCTCGGGCGCAAGTTATGTTTGGTGATGTTGATTTGTATTTTGGTTAACACGTTTAGGTCTTGTTACTATACTGGAAATTTGTACGATGTAATTGAATGATTTTATTAAACCAGGAGTCAGGTTATTTTTGATGTTATCACCATACATTAACCAATTGGAGACGCTTTAAGTTGCATCTTAGTAATATACCTTTCGGCCTTGTCTAATTTGCAGAGAAAACGAAATATGTTCCCTCAGAGGGTCATAAGTTAACGTCTAATGGCTTGGTGCAACTGTTTAGCTATTAATTTTGATGTGCGCACTCGTGGCTTTACATCTAAGCTACATGGAGATCTATTACCATTATTCAAGTGTTTGTTACTATTAAATCTCCACCACTGGCAACAGATTTTTAAAAACGCTTGATAACTTACTCGGAAGCTTTTCACTATACATTGCGACCAAAGAATATTTTTATAAGCGTAAGAGAAGAAATGATTGACTAATATTTGCAGCGTGCAGAGCCCCTTACCGTGGGAATTATGCTAAACCAGTAGGTGGCCCACTACCATTCACAACCCTACTCTTAACTATTTATTATCTTTATTTAACTTACTACTCTATTCTGCTTACATAACAAACTCGAAATTAAAATTAGCCTTCATTTATTTAATCGTTATTTTAAAGTTTTTTTTTGGAAGATTTCGATGGTTTTTGTTATAAAACTGTATTATGTCTACTCACCTGATTAAGTAAATACTTGTTGTACTGGTTATTTAATAGAATAATTGTTACAACTATAAATAGCTTACGAGAATATAATTTACTATAATATAGTCTTCATTGTAATATAGTAAATTGAAAATAACGATTTTTTGTAAATTGCCCGCATTTTGTCATCCGAACATCACGGAGAAACTATGCGACTAGATCGATTTGATTCTGCTCAAATGCATCGATTTGTATCTGTTGGCCAAAGATCATTTTATATATATATACTACTATAATATATACGTCTAATATATAGATATGGATATATATATATAGTACGGGTGTTGCCTAGACCCCGGCATTATTTGGCTGTTAGGTAGCGTTGGACGAACGGGACTCAATAGAAAACTCTATATTCTACTATCAAGGCGGCGCGGGGGAAATCGACCAACCCTCCAGAACTCTCACCGGTGCCTCTACCCACCTCAACGGTTTACGCTGCAGTTCTTTTCTTCTCTTCGTCGCTGACGAAGTTGTTACAAGGACAGAAACGTTGCAAATATACGAAGTTTTTACTGTTCATTCTTTATCCTCTGGGGCTTTTTATCGTTAATTTTTATATATATATACTAATATGGTATATACTGTTAGTATATACATATATATATTTATTATATAATATATATATACAGTAAAGCGTATCAATAAAATGAGTCTGCCCCAGTAGAGATTAGTATGGGGTTCTGTCCCTTTGGGGCCCTAAATATTAGTGAGGTCTTATAAGGTTGTATCTATGGGTCCACCTAGAATGGGCCACTGCCGTTTACTCTTAGTATTTTTTTTTTTAGAGACCATAAGTTGCGGGGTCCCCCGGCGAGGTGTTGCTGAAGCAATATTCTGTCGATTGTGAGCTATCTTGCGAACGACAGAAGCGAGTCGAACTAGCGAGCATGATTACTCTATATAGATATATGTATATATCTATATATAGTTACTGATATATATAATAGTGTAGTATATATATATATATATATAGATACATATATATTGTCATATATATATATATATAAATATTATATATATTATATTATATATATATATATATTAATTATATATTATATATATATATATATGATCTATTTATTAATATAAAATATAAAACCATCATTTACCATTATAACACAAAAATCAAAGAACGTAAAACACGATGATAGCAATAAGTACTTGAAAAAACAGACAATAAAGACCATGGAAACTATTTCTGAAAATAAAAGCGAAGCTGCTGCGAAGTTATCCGAAAGGCAGTCTTTTATGTCAAAACTGACCATTTATTATTTGTCAATATCTCGTTAGATAACTTAAGTATAAATGTTTTATAAACAAAAATATAGATATTTATTCGCGTAGTTATGATCTTTAAAATTTTGAGTTATAGTTGGTCTTAAATTCCTTACAGTGATACATTAAGTTAGATTGGCGTTATTATGTGTGTCATAATTCCTCGTTGTTGTAAGTGCGAAGTATAAGAAGAAATATATCTTTAAAGTGTACAAGTTAATACAGGGTACAGTGTGAATGCACTGAACACTATATCGGTTAATGATGCGTCTTTACTTCTTCTGTTCTTAGTTAGAGCTTTTATATAAAAATTTACTAAAATCCTGAACGATTTTTTAAAAAATTTAGTTATTGTGTTTGTCATATTTTCTGAGATTCTTTAACGAGTATAATTGAAATGTTATTAAACCTAAAACATTTACAATAATTTTCTTTCGAAAATTTGAGTTTTTTAAAATCCTTGAAGTTCGTACAAAAATAGTTGGAAGTTAGATTTTAAATATTTTATCTACGATTTATACGTAATATTAGAGCCGAAAATAAATGTAATTTTTCTTATTTATTGCACTAGAGCCAAAAATAAATGGAATTCTTCTTATTTATGGCACTTGAGCCGAAAATAAATGGAATTTTTCTTATTTATTGCACTAGAGCCGAAACTATATAGAATTCTACCGAGTTTTGCCAAACGTGATTAGTTGACAAAATTCTTCTCTGTGAATCTTTATAAGTGAGTTTGTTAGTTAAATCAGCACGTGTTGCCAGTTTGAGTTTTCTAGGTTTGTCGTATTCGCTTACATAATTAACTTCTTAGTGGTCATTAAAGTAGATAAAATTTTAAAGCAAGAGGTATTCGGCTTCGAAGTCACTTGTTCTTAAAACGTGAATAACGTCATTAAAACAAAAAAACTATATCTAATTACATTGAAATAAAATACACGTATAATGCTATGTACAAAAATACGAAATTAAATTTTCAAGCAAATCAGCAATAATTCTGATTTTGTCGTTTGACATGTACAATTTTGTGAAATAAATAACGTTTATCGATTAATACATTTGGAAATTCGCTTATATCATGGCGAAATGCCATTTATAAAACTACACGCAGCTACAGGACCCAAACCAAGGCCCGGAACGGCCAACAGGCTGAAGGACTGTTGTTTCAACCCAAAACATAATGATCTATTATCAAAGCTCAATTACGCGACTCTCAGCAGATCTATTAGAACATCATGACTTTGCAAATTGTTACCAAAACAGATTTCGTGACAAATATTGCAAATCATCATCAGATATACTTTTGAAGATTATATTTAAATATCACTCTCACGTGAAATTATAGCTTAGTCAATCTTCGTCATAAAATAATGTCAGAAAAAACAAATAACTACTGTAGTAAAAATAAAATATCAGATTTTGTATATTACATTTTACTATTCAGTAGTAATACCTATAATTTTACAGAATTTGACTATTGAACTATAAATTTAATAAGCAAATTTCCTAAATATTTTATTTGAAAAATGTTCACGAATTGTTGTGAAAATTAAAAACAAATATTCAGTTTATTCAATCAGTATCTTAAGATTTACACTAATATTAATCAAATAATGTTCTTTGAAAATTTATGCTGAAACATTTGACCGCAACAAGTGTTTCTCATGCGCTTTCTATTGAGCTAAAATAATAAACTATATTATCTTCCCAAGAGTTGTAGTACCTGGAATTTTGGTTTGCTTGCATAAAATTAAATTGAACTCATATATTTCTTTTCCTCATTTATACCGTAGGTATATAAGAAAAGTATTGTGTTCACAAGAAAATCCGCACCGGAATTATCCGTTTCAGGTGTTATAAAGGCTTCCTAAGTAGTTTTCACAAAGTTGTCTGTCTGTATGTGTGTGTCTGTTATCAGCGTAATTCCCAGTGTATTCATGCTAGAGAGTTGAGACTTTGTACGAAAATCAGTCTACCGATAAAGTTGTGCTATTCGAAAAATATATTTTTTTATAACGGAGAGCAGTCATTGTCTGGCATATTAAGTTTCACCTAAATTCTAAGAAAATAAAGAGGAATGAAAGTTGTAACTGTTCGATTTAAAGTTGGTATTTATTATAATAAACACCAACTCATTATAATAATAATTCTTAATTTATTGGATTGGATTGATTAAAAATCAATTAATGTTACATGGCGTTGGTCAATTAACAAATTTACGCAGCAATAAAATGCCAATTTACTACCTTTTAGAACCTGGGAAACCAGGATGTTTGTACTCTAAGAGATTCTATTGACCCCACACCGGCTTTATTCGATTCAGTACCCGAAACACTTCGAAAACGACACCCCTCTAGATTAACTATGTTGTTAATTTACCCTATTTTAAGTTATCCGGCAATTTACTTGCGTTTATTCGACTTTTTGTTACATAAAGAGGTTCAAACAAAATCAGTTCAAAGTCGACACGTTCTGGTTTTGTTTGATTTAGAGACCCGAAAAACATTGACAACATCCTGGTAAAATATTGGTTGTTTACTGGACGAAATTTTAGTTTTCAGATAATAAAAACGGGTTTTTTCTATCTTTTTATCGACACCGGACCGGTTTTATTCTATTCAGCGCCAAAGAAACATAAAAACCTTTTTCCCGGAGAAAAATTTAGATAGTTAAAGCCTGAACATGACCCCAATGGGAACGAAATAATTACAGCTTAAAATAAATTCGTTTTTTAAGTAACTGAAGTCTCTCGTTTTTTATCTTTACTACAAGATAAAAAAAAACTAAGTATTTAATATTCAGTCAAAAAATAATTTGAATTCTCTAAATAAAAGATATTGTCATAACTCTCATTTTAAAAATAAATTAAAAGTAAACAGAAAAATTTACTGTTGAAATATTAATTTATTGACAATACAGAAACAAGGCAACAATTAATCTTACAATTAAAAACACAACTGTAAGAAAAACAATAAGTTAGTGAGCGCGTCGTGACGGAAATCTAGACCTTGGTTGACCTGTCAAGTTCATTCTAACTTCTGTTCACTTTCAAGAGCATCCATATTTTTATTTTACTTATTTCTTTGGTTGTTTTAATTACAGCTATAGATATACTATTATTATTTATCGATTACTTATTTACTTATTCACCTTATCGCAAGGTTACAGTCTTACGGAAATAAAAATCTTGTTGGTAATTTGTTAAATTAAATTACAAAAATTATTTAATGCCCAAGAAAAATTAAGTATCTATATATGAAATAAGATGTCTTCTTAAAAAGGATCAGAGAATATATTTTTCTTCTTAAATTCGAACTCGCTTTTACCTAATGGTTATCTAAAGCTTAAGGTGGTATCACTTCGGTTTCGCTTCGTTCAATCTTAGCATACTCGTATGTATTGATTAAAAGTTTAGGGTGTTATTATTTCGGACATGCTTCGCTCTTTCTCAGAATTTTTTGGTTACTTAAAGTAAAGATGGTATTAAATTGGTTTCGCTACGCTCGATCTCAGAATAACATAGTGATTCAAAGGCTAAAATTAATACTTCGGAGTCGCTGATTCACAGAATATCTCGATTACCTAAAGGTTAGGGTGGTAATACTTTTGTATCACCGCGCATAACCTCATAGAGGTATTATTAAGTAACGAAATTTCTAGGATATTTCAGGTTAATTTTATTTTAAAATTAGAGAAATAATACACCTAGGCCCCGTTTCACGAAAGTACGAGCCTTGTATACTACAAGTAAAAAGCTACAAGTTGACTAATAATTGTAAGAAATATGTTTCACTATTGTACAAGTGTAGACTAGTAATTCTTAGCAATTTTCATAGAATTTTATTACAAAAATACTAGTAGGTTACAAGTTTTATCTTAGATGACATAGGAAACAAGAATATTTGTGTCAAACTCCAATCAAATTAGATTATCTCCCCTATGAATCTTACAAAGGATTGTAAAAAATAACTTGTAACAAGTGTCAAAATTAAGCGTTTCACGAATATCATTACAATTTATTGGTAACACTTGTACATTTGTAACTGCAAGTTTAGTTCTTTTGTGAAACGTGCTCCTGGTAGACGTTGAATCTAATATTCCCAAAAACATTTTTATGTTACGTTATGCAAAAACCCATTATACACGTTTGCAAACAATCTGTAGTTAGTTATACTTGGTGGCCTACTTTTCAATAATTTTAATTGATCACATGTTAGCGTCATATTTGAATTATTTTACACAGTGCATGTGACATGTGGAATACTTCAGTAGGTAGTTGGTATCCAGACGAATAGGCAAAATACTCAAACCTGACCGGCACTGATACAGTAAAGGTGAGATAATGAGTCTTTCAGTAGGTATTACAGATATCCTGAAGAGTAGTTCAAAGACTAGTAAAGGTGAGATAATGAGTCTTTCAGTAGTTATTACAGATATCCTGAAGAAAATTTAAAATATTCAAAACTGACCGACACTGTTGCAGTAAAGGTGAGATAATGAGTCTTTAAGTAGGTATTACTGGTATCCTGAAGAATAGGTAAAAGACTCAATATCCCACCCAAGGATCTTGAATAAAGGGGATGACGCATTAAGGAACTTTTCTGACCCCATGGAACTTATATGAGATAGAGAATTAGAAGCAAACTTACCCCTTCCCCTTGATTATTATGAAAAAGCGCCAAACGCAGGTTATGTAGCAAGGTTGTCGAGTTTGCTTCTCAATTTTCTTCTGTGCTTCTCGTGATTGTTACATTTGTGGTGCTTGTTAAGTCATTTGTGCTTATATAATTTCAAATTTTGGAATATACTTTGCCTCTTCAGTGAGTGATAATTTAAGCGTGTTTTGTTATAACCTTCTCGAGCAATAAACAATGGAAACCATTGTGACGTAAGTTTGCCTCTAAATTTTAAGACCTGCGCTGTTTTAAGAATTGTAAGCATGCGCAGTTTGTACCAAGCATGTGCAGTTGGTTTTTGACGTGTGTTTCGTGTTGAATTCTCTCTATTTTCTGGTTTTCGATGGGGTCACTTGTTTGTATGGCAAATCGACTTAGTGCGTCATCCCCTTTATTCCTTGATCCCACCAGCACTTAAACAGAGCCGCTGAAATGTTGTCATTTACCTATTGTTCAGGATTAAAAGTACCTTCCAAAAGACTCAACATCTCACCTGCACTGTAACAGTGCTGGTTGAGTATTGGTTCTTATACATATTTTAACTACCTACTGAATGATTCAACATCAACATCTCACCTTCACTGTAGTTGGCACTACTGCTGAATGACAAATCGGCTTGGTTAAATACATTTTTTAGTGTAAAGACGTTGCGAGTGTAATAATTATTCCAATTAATTCTCGAGGAACAGTTAAGGTAAACACATTTATACTCAATTAATACATTTTATTTCATGCAGGTGTTAAATAAGTAAATTAACTAGGTGTAAAAATGCTTACATGCAACTGGAGTAATCTTAATCTAAGTTCAAGTAACAAAAATTATGATGTCAGTATCAATGAATAAATGTAATAACTAAATTTTGTATGAAATAAAAACATTCGTACGTGCATAATGCCTAACAGTTAAGAAAGTTATAACTTTATGATTTAATCACATTTATATAAAAAAATTACGAGTATAGTATTTTGATTATAAATATATAAATTAGATTAAAGCCATATATTTATAGACATATAAATGTATGGCTTATTTTTATTATAATCTTGTTTTAATATAAGTTCATATTTTAGCATGCAGACTTATGTTGAAAATTTATAGCTATATCAAGTTAAAGCTACATAATTTATAGGTGTAGACATTTCTGATCAAGTTATCTATAAATACTAGAAAATCATATTTATTGGTATATTTGTTTATTTATAGTTAAAATGTCTCTTAAATCGATATAGATTTTAAAATTACGCAATAAATTTTAGCACAAATATTTTGCTATATCTTATGGCATAGATTTTCTCTAAGAGACTAATACTTAGAAGAAGGATACAACAACTCTTATCATTTCCTGGGTAACTAAATACTTTTTTTGAATTTTTATCATGAGCTCATGCTCCACTGTCCGGTTGGTGAATTATTATGTTCTATTATTAATAAATGATTGATTACTCATAAATACTAATATAAATATCGGTGCATTAGAATATTTTAAGCATCGTAAATTGTAGTTTAACGTTTTTAATAAAAATAATATTAAAAGTAGTCCTCTTCAACTAAATGTAGATTGTTGTATTCCGCTATCCTTTTGTCATATAAGACCGATTTTATTAAATAGTCAGCAGGTGTTTTAAGTTATTATGTTTATTCTTTAAGATCTCTCTTCATTAATGCATATTTATGACACATATTTAAAATAATGATTTGTTGTTAGGGTGGTATCCCTACTTAAAACCACCAGACAACCGGCTTTCGTGTTATCAGTAGAATTAAATTGCGTTTACGGTCCTATGGTCCTTCTGTATTAGTATTACTCTAAGCATGGCAATAATGGACGCATTGATAAATTTACAAAACCAACCGCAGACTGAAGTGATGGTACGTACTATAACTGTACATTGGTGACGTAATTTTTTGATTTTTCATAATAATTACAATTTCACGTAAATATTGCATTATTTTTCGACTAATTAGTCTTAAATTAAGTAAAGCGAATTTTAAATAAGTTGTAATTATCATCTATCCCATATATTCTTTAGTTACCTGTGTTGTATAAAGTGATTTAACATGACGTCACTAAAAAATCACTAAAAAATGCACGCCGTTTGTAGGGTGCTTTATAAATATGTGCTCCGATAAAGGTTGTAGAGGAGTAGGGTGTATCTAGCCTCCCTCTATATTCCTCTAATATCCATCCATATTAAAATCGTTTGTTTTTAAATCACTTATCGACGTTTTAAAATTCAACCGATAAAACCTCTCTAGAAATATTATGTCTATGATATTAAAATTGTACATGTTTCAAATGTCATCGACTCATTTACATGCTAATTGAGAAAATATATTTTGACATTAATATTCAGTTATAAAGTGTTTTTAATATAATAAACACTTTAGTTTTTCAATTAGAAAAACATGTAAAAACTTCACATTGATTTTGAAGACTTAGTAAAGTCGTGATGTTGAGGAACCTTGAAAAATCGGTGAAGTTCATCTTTACGGCCGCTGAGTTTATAGCTGTTAAAATGAATTATTGATTAGGTCAAATTATAATGTCAAAGTTGTAAACATAATTTTACCTATTTTTACTTCCTTCTCCTATAGGTAGGATGGAAAATATTACTTTGGTTTCTTATCGTTTAGGTTTGCATTTTATACATTTTTTGACTTTGCCATTTTAGCTTTTAAGTTGCAGTGAGACTCTGTGATAACAATCTCAAAAGCAAATAAGTAAGTTTCACCTCAACTAAAATAATATTTTGCAGCAGTGCTTAAGTTTGAGTGAGACTCATAACTATGTCAAAGCACATAAGTTTTACTTAAATATAATTAATGTTCTAGAACTGTTTTCAAATCAAAACACAAACAATGTGTGGGAAGCCGAAAGAAATGAAGCCGCACAAAACGTAAAAAAATGTACGGGAAGCAAAAAACAATTTATTATAACCTTAACTTTATCTTAGAGGAGGTTTCAATGAGGTTACATGGAGCCTCTGAGGGCCACAGAAAGATGTTTCAGGACTCTAAATGTATTGAGATAGGCTATGCCCCCTCTAGTATATATCTCTATGATAGATTTTAGAGAAACAAGAAATAAATAACAGCTAGAAAGCAAACTCTAAAAACAGTATCGTCATCTAGTGGAACTACAGCAGAACCATAGTTCCGCCGCAAATTGATGGTCAAAAGCGCTAGAGAGGATCGCAATTGACAAATAATGGCAGAATTTGCATTTTACCCCTCTAGTATATAACTAACTTAACTTTGTTGTTTCTCTATGGTAGATTTTAGAGAAACAAGAAATAACAGCTAGAAGGTTATACCCTTAAAACAGTATCGCCATCTAGTGGAACTACGGCAGAACCATAGTTCCGCGGCAAATTGATAGTCAAAAGCGCTAGAGAGGAACGTGATTGACAAATAATAGCAAAATTTACATTTACCTAAGCTGATCTTTAAATTTAATTTGCTACCTTATATTTTTTAATTACCTGCACTGTTTGCTCTAAAAGTAATCATCAAATGAACTTAAATACTTTAAGTTTTATTACTTGATAAATATTTTATCATAACCTGTATAAAATTAAACCGAATTCATTAACTTATAAAAAGGATGGTAAAAATCATAAATTAACGGTTTAAATGATTTGATCATCTTAATCTCTTAACAGCCTCCCGACCTTTCATCACGTAGCATCATAGATATTTTAATAAGCTTATTATGAACTATAAAAAATTGCATAATCATCCAAAAGGTCAACAGCAATCCTATTAAATAATGTTTTTTGAATATTTCACAAAACATCTTGTCTAGGAATCGTTTTACAATTGGTGGGCTGCTCAATTAGACTTCTTTATAAGATCTTGCAATAATTGTATAACTTTTGTTATTTAACATTTTTTAAGTGTAAATGATTTTTTTAATATTTTTATTGTCTTTGGATGCATAATTGAAATAAAAAGAATATAAAGTTCATTAAAGGTTTTCCTTGTACTTTTAATTAAAGGTTAAAGAGGTTATAATGCTAATTATCGATTTTTGTGTTTTGCTATTACTTTTATTTCTTATTCTATGTTTAAAAAATCGAGTACGGGATGCCTCGGAACTTTTTCTCATCCCATCGGATTCGCTACGCTCATCCTTCCTGCTTCGGACTCGCTTCGCTTGTCCTCAGATAGTAAATACATGCGTTTCATCCTCATCGGTCACCGAAACAGCACTAACAACGCTCGATGTGACGAAACTTTGTGTACTTATTTATTACTTATAGGTTTATACTTGTACAAAATTTCAACTCAATATGATTATTTTACAATCATTTGATAAAAACTGAACCAATGCTCATTCTAAAATTGTAACCTAATTATATGTGTTGCATGAGCACAGGCTCGTGATATTCTTTCAATACTTTTCAATAGTTTAAATTTAAGTTTAAATATCCAATTTTTAAACGTTGGGCACTTATTCCCGCTAAAATAGCGGCCTTAAACAAAAATATTCTAGGGCCAAAATGTCTTGTATTCATCCCCAGAACCTTAAAAAGCACAATAAAGTAAAAGAAAAAAAACAGAAGAAATAAGACTAAATAAAACTAAACAAGTTTTTGTCTCTCCACTCATTATAATTACTAAAACAAAGCCGACTTTCAACCGCTAACGGTCATCAACAGTGCCTACATAACAAACAAAATAAATAATACAAGATAAAATACAGCACTCCACAGCTTAATCTATCATATATATAAATTCCAATTTAATTCTTTTATTTTTTTGAAAAAAAATTCGGTGTTGGATGGGACGTAAAATCAAAGTTAATTGTATAATTCATATTGTTATTATTAATATTTAATAATTATTTTAATTTTATTATATTTAATATATATATATATATTATATATATATATATATATATATATATTATATATATATATATAATATATATATATAATATTACATATTATTACTACTTATTTTTATTATTATCATGATATTGTTATGATATAATTTATAGTACGAGACTCAGCTAAGTGATAGGGATAGTAATTAGGTAGAGGTGATAGACCTAGCAAGTAGGCCGCGTTTTTAGGCCCTTTTTGCTGACTTGACTCCCTAAGATAGAAGATAGTGTTTTTATTACTTTATTAGTCCTAGTGAAGGCATTTAACGTCTTATCCACAGAAGAGCCGCGACTTTTAACTCTCTAGCTTTTAACTTTTAAGTTCTCTGGCTCTAACACCTGGCTTCCTGCTGGCAGGAAGGTAGACCATATGCTTTCCTGTTCTCGATACCATAAGGCAGAAACATATATATTTAATATAAACTTCTATCAAGGGCCCTAAATTTTGCCTCAACCCAGGTTCTTTTAAGGTTAGGGATCTTTTACGAATACCTGACATAGCACAGGTTCGGAATCATCGGCTTAACGCCCTTTCGAAGAACGTCACGTAAAAGGATTTCTATCCCTCGCTTCAAAATCCTTGAGGTTCCGACCAGGATCGAACCCAGACTGTCTGAGAAGAAGGCGCACATGCTTAACCATTACACACCACCGGTACCCCGTAGGAAAATAGTTTTGAGGAACCAATAAGATTGCCCTGATTAAAAATCGATGACGCGGTTTAACATCCAGGTTATAACCTCATTAGTTTCCTTGCATTATTTTCCCACGCTGTCAACTGCTTTTAGCCGTTTGTCCTACTATTGATCACTAAATTAAATAATTACGTTTATTTAATTTATATTTGTGGTATACTTTAATTACTCAAAGTTAAAATGCTTAAAAATCTTTACTACCTAAAGGTCACGTATTTAAACCAACTTTATTATTTTGCGACTCTCACCAGACAGTACCGTAAGATATAAAATTCTAAGAGACAATAGTAAAAATAAAATTACTTACGTTTTTCTTTCACGGAGGGTCAGATCCCAAGACTTTATGCCCTGAAAGGTCAAACAGACGCGCACCCTCGTGGTAAGTCCCGGAACTAAACATGGTGACATCCAATAAGTTATCTAATACTAACCTCCCTTTAATTTACATTTATATCAAATGTTACTAACCATTAAATATATTTACATTTCTGATTCATTTGATTATCATAAAATTATTACAATATTCATATAAAAATTTTAATTTTCTTTGACATCAAAATGTAAGTTTTTTCTTCAATAAAATTCCAACTAGTCGCCGATAGCTTATATAATATTCTATGTATGTAAGCTGAAGAATTTATCCATAATTAAACATTAAAGAAAATATTAAATATTATACATAATATTAATGTACGTATTATGTGTGTTTAAATTAACTTGAAGAATCTTCGAGGTTAAGTAATAAGTTGTAATACTTCTAAACCTATGTGCACTCCTAATAAATATAAATGTAATTACTTATATTAAGTATGGAATGCAACTTTAAATTAAATTATTAATAAATTATTACAAATATTAGTATGGCATTGTTCCATTGTGCATAATTATTTACTTTTTGTATTTTAATTATGTATATTTTGTTTACTATGTATCTACAGTCCAAATTTCACGCATTTTATCAAAATTAAACATTGCACAAGATCCTTCAGGATTTTATCTTTGTAGCAAATTTTCAAAAAAAAATGAGCTTATGACACTGTTGATATAGAGAAGGGGAGAGGGGTTTTCCTGACCATAATGTATGTATTTATTTATATATATATATATATATATATATTATATATATATATAATTATATATATATATATATATATATAATATATATATATATATATGTGTGTGTGTGTGTTGTGTTGTGTGTATGTTATAGTCTGTTACTATAAAAACGAGAGTATTTATACTACTGTACTGAGTATGATACTTAGTATTAAAGTTCATCTTTAAGTTTACTTGTGCCAATTTTTATGACGTCACTAACCGACAAATATGACTCAGTAAAAATTAAGAAATAAATAATGTTGATTCATTTGAAATTCAGCACGCGTGTAGTCAAATTTAAAACCGAACAATGTTCCAAGTTTTATCTTTAGCATTAGTTAATTAATTAATTTTTAATTAATAATTAATAACTAATTAATAATTAGTTAATTATTAGCATTAGTTCAATTTTCGTAGAATGATAAATACGTAAGTTTTTAAAAATTGTAGAATAGTCTTATTGAAAGGAAATTTGGTACAAATGTATCCGTTTGTGTAATAAATTAAGTTTCTTACGTTTTAGTTCAATACGGCCAGTATATTTGCGGGATTTCGTGGATTAATGTTATACAGCATCAAGGTCAGTATGCGGATGGGAGACCTCTAGGGATAAAAAATATGTTTTAATGTCTGAGAAGAAGCGAAACGAGTCTGAAGATGAATTGCAATATAATAATAATAATAATAATGCCCGTTTTAGGTCCTTCTAGCCCTTCAGGGTATTCGCCCTGCGGGAACCACCTCGGGTGGGTCACATCTAGTATGCTCAAAGTAAGCTAAAGTTTGCGAAATTTTTTACATAAATTCTATTCAAAACTGATAGTAGCCCTGGCTGTGAACCCCGGACCTCCGGTGCCGAAGTCCAGTACTTATACGACCGCGGCTACAGAGGCAAATGAATTGCAATAAGTTTGGTAATTTCTATGGGAAGCGAGTCCGAAGTAGTGAGGATGAGCGTAGCGAATCCGATAAGATAAAAAGAAGTCTTGAAGTACTCCGAACCAATTTATTTGAAAGGAAAAAGTGATGTTTTTAAAGGATTCTATAAAAATGATGACCCGCTTTAGTTAGTACGATCTATAATCTATTATGTACCGGATTTTCGGTGAGGGTACTATTTCAGGTCTTCAGGTCGTTGCAAGGAAGAGTTCTTTTTTACTCCAGTTTATTTCTTGTAATATTTTTATTCTATCATTATTTATTGTTAAATTTTTACCCCAGTTATGAAATATAACAAAGTAACAGTTAAAATTATTTAATATTTTTCACGACAGCTAATCCTGTGCTATTTTTTTTAAACTTTTGTTTCCTTATCTCTTCATTACAAGCAAATACTTTATTTTGATGAAAATAAGTAAAGTAAATAATACTTTATTTTTGATGAAAAAGTAAGTAAATAATACTTATTTTGGTGAATTAAAACACCTGCAAAATGTGCTTGATTCCTCTCTATAAATATGCGAATAACAAAAATATCGAAACAATTTAATACCCATTATAAACACCAGTTTAAAAAAGTCAAGTCTAGCGTAAAAGAAGCGAGATCTTATTTTATGAAAAGTCTTAAAGCCCTTACACCTTTCATTAATGACTTTACTTAGAGCTTGAGCAATACGCAATACACAACGAAGTTTATAATTGTATGGTTGTTCCGTTGAATATACACACAAGCCAGGTGCTTAACGCAATATCTTGCTCTGCCTATTGCCCAAGTCACTAGTGAAATCATCAATGAAAGATGTGAGACGTTAATAAGATCTTACCAAAAACCCTTTATGTGGTATAATACTCCTCGCCAAGTCATTGGTCCAAAAAAGTAGGGAAATTAACTTTTCTGTCCGGCAAGTCATGTTCGTATTGGATGGAGACTCTCATAGGTGTTTCAAAGTGAAGTTGCTAGGTTGGCAATAGTTAAGGGCCCTATTTTTCATTGAGAGGCAATCATTAATACAATTTTTTAATTATTGTTTTAATAATTTTTTTAATTTGTTTTCAAGACCTTACATTTTTTCGACCAAAAAATATCATTGTAGGAAATTTTAATTTCTTGAAAAGCGGAGTTAATAAAAATGGCATTTTTTTTAGCAAAAATTGTATTTCAGCATAATCCAGCCGTTTTTTTTTAAAGAAGGTCCCTTTCTTATCTTAAGTTCCGCTTCATAAAATTACGTTTTCCTCTATATGTCCTACCCTTTCCATTACATTTCTATTTACAGAGAAAAATCTGAGACCGGGTAGGAAAAAAATCGACGGTATATGAACGTTTAACAACGTGTCAGCTATGAGAAGCGTCCATGGTTTCATGATTGTGCATGGATGTAATTTCATGATAGGTTAGTAAATGAACAGTATAAAATTAAGTAACCCTATAGTATAATACAAGGCTAAAATCAGTTGACAGGAACCAATGAGGTTAGTCCAATATGAAATTGAGGGCGTGGTTTTTTCAGCCAGGTCTAATCTTATTGGCTCCCCGCCATTTTTTTCCTACGCTGTCAATTGATTTTAGCTGTGTTTTATACTATAGTACGTAATAAAGTAAACAAAGGAAATTAACCAAAGCTGATAAAATTCCAGAACAATGTTGGGTTAAGAACCAATAGTGCTTCAATGCACATAGTACATGGCATATTTTTTAATTTAAGGGATATTAAAAAAATTTAAAAAGTAAAAAAATTACAAAAAAAATTATGACACTGGATGGGACAAGAATAACTTTTTACTTCTTTAAATAATTATATTTTACCTGACCCCGGGTGAAATTTAAAAAAAAATAAAAATTGTATACAATGGTGACTAATAATAATAAGTAAAAAAGATTATAGAGAACAATATATAGAAAATATCGGTCGGAAAAATGTATTCACATACCTTCTTGTGCGTACTAAGTCAAGTCTCTCGCATAAAGACACTGGTAGCTAAGATGATAACAGTCACACACACGTACATACTAAGAGCTTTGTAAAAAAACTCTCATGAAGTATTTAAAACACCTGAAGCGGATAGTTCTGGTGAAATCCCTGTTTTACCATGGAGCAAACACAATATTTTTTTTTGTTTTTGTATAAATAATAAAGAGAGGTAAAAATAAATCAATTTTAAGTAATAATAATAATATTTTTTTTATTTCCACCAAAAAGAAAAGTTTACAATATTATTAGTAATATATAATGTCTTAAAATGAACAAAATTTAATGATTATATTTTTGTTAAATTTGGGAAGAGCCCTCAGTAGATGTATTGACTTAGCTTTTAAAGGCTAAACATAGCTTTTAAAGGCTAAAACCCAAACATGTTTTTATGAAAAAAGATAGTTCATATTTCTAGGCTTTTTTGTTGATTTAAAATTTCGATTAGAGGACATCCTAAGATGAACCCAGACATATTTTAATGAAAACGTTTTGACTTAACAACTCATTACCGATTTACTTGGATATTTATGTGAGGATCTTTGTTACGATTTAATAAAATCATGAAAATAACTTTCTAAAATTGGGACAAAACAAATTAATAAAATTAAGAAGTCAAACATGCGTTTCGTAATATTAAATTTACCATACAGGATTTGCTTATTAGATGACTTATTTTCTAATTAGGTAATTAATAATTAAAATAGATTTAAAAAAATATAAACGATGATTTGTTTCTAAAATGGCAATTTTAAAATTAATAACTTCTCTGAATAAAATAAAAACTGATAGTTATGACATTTACAATTGTCAAAAGCAATTAAATTAATAAATTATATCTAAAGATAGATTATTACTTATATTACTTTATCTGATTTAATTCTAATAGTTGGTTTTCTTTTTAATTTACCATACCGTTGTAAGTATTATAGATTTTAAATTATATACTAGACAAAGTTAATCCCCTGTAAAGGAATATAAAAAGTAATAATACTTCAAAATAAATGAAAACAACGAAGTCTATAATATGCGAATAAGACATTAAATACAATCATTGTTTAATCTATCATTTGAATGATTTGAAACACTAATCAATTTTACTGATAAAAATTGTAAATATTTTTATATAAAATAATATATCGTGTAGTATTCTATTTTTATTTAAAGAAAAGGTTATAATGACTAAAATAATGTATTGTTAATTTCTAAAGGACTTTTAACGAATTAATAATTTTAATTTATCTTATAGAATTATCTTTGACTTAAATAATATTATTTTGTTCTTTAACTGTTTGACAGATTTAAATTTTTATTTATGCCTTAGGCAAACTTAAACTTTTATCTAAGTATTAACAAGCCTGAACTTTTTTCTAAGTCATAGGTAAACTTAAATTTTTATCAAAGTATTAACAAACCTGAACTTTTTACCTAAGTCATAGGTAAACTTAAACTTTTATCTAAGTATATAAACAATCTGTGATAATAGTTTTGAGGCACTCCAACCCCGATTGGTTATTATTTCATTTATCTAACAATCTTTTATAAAATTTTAATGATGTTTATTTTATTTTTGTTTCAGATCGAATACTTAATATTTTTTTTGACAAACTTGCAGTTGAAAGTACATTCAAGAAAATATTAATATTTTTAACCGATAGATATTTTCTTCGTACCCAAGCCTACACCTCTTAACTGTGAGTAATATAAAAGTTATGAATAAAATCTTTTATGAAAAAAAAAAACATATTTTTTAGGGCTGTGTAAATTCTTAAAAAATTGGTGAAATGCGTTTTTTATCCTCTGCGACAGTTTTGTAGTTCTTTACTGTCAGCGACAGTATTAAAGTTTTTTTACTGTCGCTTGTGAAGTTTCTCAAATGTCAACTAAGTGGGGGCGTTATTAGTTTTCTACAAGGTTATAATATTTCCTTCCTTGTTCATGGATCATACATAGTTAAATCGTCATGGATTCAGACATTGAAAATAGCCACTAGAATTGAAACTTTTGGCAAACGAGGCGATCGAAAGAAATTTTCTGGCAAATTTTTATACATTACGTTGTTTTTCTTCTAAATAGTTGTTTATTATAACTATATAGGTATATACTATTTCTAGTATATAGATTGGTATATACTATTGCTATTATAGACAGGTATACCTATACTATTGCTTGTATATACATAGGTGTATATTATATCTAGTATATACATCGGTATATACTATTGCTAGTATATACATAGGTGTATACTATTTCTAGTATATAGACTTTTGTTATAGAGGAAAAATTAAGGGTTTAGCCATAATAATCCAAAACCGAGATTTCAACAAATTACCCGTTTTAGACTTTTTTAAGACGTTCTGAGTGGATTTTACTGTATTGTCTGCCAGTCAAACTTTGCGTCACGCATATAACTCTCACTGAGTTCATGCTAGAGAGTCAGAACTTGGTACAAAAACCAGACTGATGAACTAGTTGTGCTGCCTGAAAAATAATCATTATGGAGCTATTTTTCTCAAAAGTCGTACATTTCATTGCCATGAACGACAAGTCCGTAAAATTATCTGTTGTAATTTTATAAATCTATATTTAGTTGTAAGAAAATAAGACATGGCTAACCTGTTTTTTCAGAGGTTAGAAAAATTTACGTGTAATGTTCGTTCTCTCTTAAATATAAAGTTTTATTCTTTTTATAAATAATGTGCGTTTGTTTATTCGCCTACAGGGTTATGGGCCCAGAAACGGTAAAATATTATAGGTAAAAATTAAAATATTACATCGGTAAAAATTAATAATCAAGAATAAAAGGTATAATGGATCTCGCGTCCGTGCCTAAATTTAATGGGCACAATTTTGCTTCTTGGTCTTTTAGAATCAAATGCATTCTGGAAAGTAAGGATTTGGTTGATTTTGTGGAATCAAACCCGCCTTCAACCTTAGCCACTGATGAGAAAAAGGCTCAAGAGTGGAGAAAGAACGACGCCTTGGCAAGAAGTGTCATTGCGTGCACAATGACTGACGAACAAGTGCTCTAGTGCTCACTTGCAAACAGCAAAAAATGTATCATCTCGAGTCAGATTCGCGTCCGAGTCAGTAAAAAGAAGAGTAGAAGCGAGCAGTGACGGAAGTAGACTCTCTATGGACAAAGCCGAAACTTGGATAAAATATCTCGATAGGGCTGAGAAGCTCTTAGAAAAGGCTAGGTGTATGGGTGCTATAATAAGTGATGAAGAATTCATGTATCAGTTATTAGGGGTTTACCTGCTAAATTTAATCATGTTGCTATGCAAATACGATACTATAAAAGATGCCTCTATTAAGGATCTAAGAAGAAGCCTACAAATGAATGATGAAAGAAATGGTCATGAAAGAGAAGAAAGTACTGCAGCATTCAATGCTTTCTCTAGAAACAAGAAGTATTGTAGGCACTGTAAGAAAAATACCCATTACGCTTTAAAATGCTGGTTTAAACCATCTAATAAGCAGAATAACAACCATAGGAAGAGATATAATCAAGAAAACCAAACCCAAAAGCCAGCCGTTAAGATGGCAGATACTACGCCTGAAGCAGCCTGGACTGCTAGTGAATTTGTAGACAACGAAAACTGGATAATTGATTCCGGTGCAACATTATCAATGTCCTCTGATAAGAACTTATTTCAGTGTGTAAATCTTAGAATAATACTATATATAGAAGGAGCACAGGACCGTAAACACAATGTAATTCCACTGATAACACGAAAGCGGTTGACTGGTGCAACTAAGTAATGCAACTTGACAACAAAACATTATTTTAAATTTCATAAAATATCATGAAGAAAGATCGTAAAGAACAAATATAATAACTTTAAAACACCTACAGAGTATTTAATAAACTGGTCTTAGATGGCAAAAGGGTGGCGGAATACGAGAATCTACATTTAGTTGACGAGGACTACTATTTGTATATAATTTTAATAAATACGTTAAACTACAATTTAAAATGCTTTAAAATATTGTAATGCACTGATATTTATATTAGTATTTTATGAATAATCAATCATTAATTAATAATAGAACATAATAATTCAGCAACCGGAAGTATTGCCAACTTTTTTTTAGAAAATTGTATATTGTTAGGGTGGCAGCATTACTTAGTTGCACCAGTGAACCGCCTTTCGTGTTATCAGTAGTGCTCCTTCTATGTATAGTATTATTCTAAGGTGTAAATAAAGATGATATAAGAGGTATAAAGTTGGCTGACGGACGTACCATCAAATCTACTGGAAGTGGAGTAGTCAATTAAATTGTGGTGAGCAAATTTTAGTATTAAATCCTGTTTTATTAGTGCCTAACCTGAATGGCAATTTGTTATCAGTGAGACAACTGACTGAAGATAATTATGATCTCATGTTCACAGAAAATATGTGTCAAATAAGTCATAAAGAGAAAAATATATGTATAGACGTAGAAAAGAGTGGGGGTGACTATGTTATCAAAAAGAAAAACACAGAAGAATGTGCTTCAGTCTGTAAAGTTAATACATTGAATGATTGGCACAGGATTTTAGGTCATGTAAATTATGATTACATTAAACAATTAAAATCATACAATATGGTTCATGATTTCGATTACACTAATAATAACGATATGAAAGACTCATGCACTGTCTGTTACAAAGCTAAATATACTAGAAAACCATTCAAAGAAGTATCTAAACCGCAGTCAAATCGTCCTTTGGAGTTAATACATTGTGACCACTACCTACAAAATCAATTGGTGGATCTTTGTATATTCTTACTATAGTGGATGACTTCACACGTAAGATGTTCCCACATTTCTTAGCACAAAAATCTGAAACCTATGACAAACTAAAAGATTTTATTAAATGGGCTTCTAACTATTATAATTATAAAATTGCCCGTGTGAGAACAGATCAAGGAACTGAATTTATGAATTTAAATGTTAAAAAATTGTTTAAGCTAAATGGAATTACTCATGAATATACGTGTACTTACTCTCCGCAGAGTAACGGGATCGCGGAACGTGCTAACCGTACAATACTGGAAGGTATCCGAGCGTTACTTATTGATGCTAACCTACCACACAAGTTTTGGGCTGAGGCTGCAGGAACGATAGCCCATATTAAAAACAGAACACCATCTCGAACGCTAGAAAATCAAACCCCTCATGAAAAATTCACAGGTAACAAGCCTAGTTTTTCACATTTAAAGATTTTTGGCTCTTTATGCTATTATTGGGTGCCAAAACAAAAAAGGTCAAAACTTGATGCTAAAATGTGTCCAGGAATTTTTGTAGGATACTCACGAAATAAAAACACTTACAGAGTTTATGAACCTGAGACTGATAGTATATTAGAAACTCGTGATATCAAATTTTGTGATAAGAAAATGGGTTATTTTTTATTAAAAAATATACATAAAACTTTAGATGATGAATCTGAGGATCATTTAGAAGAAAAAGATGTGATAAAGTTGAATGCCAATCCAGAACCTGAAACAAAAAACAAAAAGAAAATAAGAAGCACAAGAAAACAATTAAATTATGAAGAATCGTCAGTAAGTGAAAATGATGATTTTGATCAAACTTACCTGCCTCTTCCTGGAGATCTGTCCACTTCTAATGACTCATGTACAAGTGATGCAATAAGTTCATCTGCCTCTAGCGATGAAAGCGAAGGTATATTACTTGCTAATCTAGATTGTATCAACGCCTTACCGACACCGACTAACTTCACTGAAGCTATGGAATCTCCGAATGCTAAACATTGGAAGCAAGCTATACAGCAAGAATTGACATCGTTAAAAGATCATGAAACGTGGGATATTGTGGATGTACCTCCTGGCGCTGCTGTCATTGGATCAAAGTGGGTGTTTACAAAGAAGACTTCAGACAACAATTTAAAATTTAAAGCGCGTTTAGTAGCAAAGGCTGCTCACAACGCCCAGGTATAGATGTAGAAGCCACGTATGCTCCTGTCATGAAAACTTCTAGTTTAAGAAGTTTGCTAGCGTTGGCTGCAACAAAGGGTTGGAAAGTAGACCATTTTGATGTTCAGTCTGCTTACCTTTATGGTAAATTAGAACAGCCTGTTTATATGAGCATACCCCAAGGTCTAAAAACTGTAGACAGTCCTAAGAAAAAAGTTTGTAAATTAAATAAGGCCATTTATGGTCTCAAACAAAGCGGCCATATTTGGCATAATACACTCTCTGAAATTTTAATAGAATTAGGTTTTAAACAACACTCAACTGATAAATGTATATTCTCTTACATAAGAGAAAATAAACAAATAATTATTGGCTGCCATGTTGACGATTTGTTAACAATTTACAGTGACCAAGGTTTATTAGATAATATGATAAACCAAATTTCAAAAAAGATTAAAATAAATAAACTAAATGTAAATGAAAAAAATGTTAAGACTTGAGATAAATCAGAGTGTTAATTGTATCATTGTAAAACAGAGTCAGTATGCCAAAGACATACTTCAACGCTTTGGTATGACAAATTGCAATGGGGTCACTACCCCAATAGATGTTAAACAAGACTTAGATTGTTATCATGAATCACAAAAAATAGACTCTACCTTATACCAAGAAATCATAGGGTCTTTAATGTACCTCTCGGTGCAAACCCGCCCTGATTTGTCATTCTCTGTTAGTCATTTATCTAAGTACATAAAAGATCCTAGACTAGTGCATTTAAATGCAGCTAAAAAAGTTTTGAGATATGTCAAAACCACCATAAATTATGGTCTTACATTTTTTAAAGGACCTCTTGAACTAATGTGCCATGTAGACGCTAGCTGGCGCGATGGCAAGGGTGCTCAGCGCTCTACAACTGGATTCTTACATACTTTAGGTCCCAATCTTATACAATATACATCTAAAACTCAGCATAAAATTTGTCTTTCTACATGTGATGCAGAGGTCATGGCTATGGCTGAGGCTTGTAAGCAAAGTGTTTATTTGAAAGAATTTTTAGAAGAATTACTTGAATCAAAGATTGGTCCTGTTAAAATATTTTGTGACAATATTTCAGCTGTTCAGCTGGCTCTAAATGGGTCGACCTCTTCAAGGTCAAACCATTTAATTAGACAAGTTTCCTTTTTACATGAAAAATATAAGTCTGATAATTACAGCTTTATTCATGTCAGAACAGACCAGCAATGGGCTGATTTTCTAACAAAGCCAATTACTGAACCCAAGTTAAACAATTGTTTAGATCACATTAAATCTTTTCATAAAGAATAATTTTTTTTGTTTTTAAATTAACGTCTTGACATTTTTTATTGAGACTTATCTTTATAAGAGTTGATTTTTTTGGAATTTATTTTATTTATTTTGAAATTTATTGAGAACTTTTAAATTATTATTTGATAAGGAATTAAGTTTAGTTACTTTAGTATAAGTACACATTAACTGTTTAAAAATTGTTTTTGAGTAAAATTTTAACTAAAACTTTTGAACTATTACCATGAACTATTACTCGGTGGTAATATTGATCTATAATATTTTTCCAAAAGTTTTAATTATCATTTAACTTGTATTTTTTCTATATATGATAGATTGAGCTGTGGAGTGCTATGATAAGAAGAAATAAAACTAAACAAGTTTTCGTCTCTCCACTCATTATAATTACTAATAACAAAGCCGACTTTCAACCGTTAACGGTCATCATCAGTGCCGGTGATTATTAAAAAACGGGCCTTCGGCCCGTAGCCGCTACACGGCCTCGGCGCTTCGCGCCTCGTCCGCTCCGCGGCGTCGGCCCGCCGGGCCGCTTCGCGGCCCGGGGGCCTCCCGGTGACCGCTTCGCGGCCACATTGTTGTTGTTTTGTATTAATGTATGGTTTCACTATCGTTTCTTGTTACATGGCATTTTGCCACGTATTTAGCGAATTTTCACGGACTCGTTTCACAGGCCCGCTTCGCGGGCCTGAGAGGCTTTCTCACAAATTTGATTTTATTAATCCTCTATTATTAATAGTAAGCAATAATATTACAGTTAACAAGCAATATAAGAAAATAATAAGTATATTTAAATACATTACTAATAAGTTTTTTATAGAGGTATAAAGAATACAAGGAAAAAATCCACACGTTGCAACTGTTGAAGTAACCTTGTATAAAGGGTAAGAAAAGATTATAGTTTCATCTTTCATCAGCTTTAGTTATTGTTCACTATACAAAAAGGTATAAACTCTTACTTACATTTATGATTGTTTATAGAATTTAAAGAAAAATGTCAAATTTTTTTTGTAAACAAATTGTTATTTGAGTAAATCTTAAGGTGAAAAAAAATATTTATGATATTTAAAATAAAAATACCGTTTTCGTCACTTAGGATTGTCCGATTGAGCTGAAACCGGTCGCAATCGTTTTAGAATGACTTCGACTATGTTAAGACTACCTCGAGGTTCTTCCTCTTTACGGGTCTGCTTAGCTCGGCGTGGTTCAGTGGAAGCCATTTTTGCCCTTCTCTCTGGGACAGTAGGCTTAACATGATGGAGCAAGGGTAGAGGTCTCTCTTTTATACTATATCCCACCCTCTAACACCACTGAACCCAACAGATATCGTACGAGTCTTGACCTAGACGTATACATATATACAAGATTAATATATATTATAACCGATTGCCGCCATTTGTGTAGTTCGATTGAGCTGAAATTGGTCTTAATCGATTTCAGCTAGCCGTCTACTTAAACACGAAATACTTTGTTTTGAAGCCATTTTTAAGTTTCAAAAAAAAATTTTTTTTTCATGACGTCATAACTTTGGTTGATGACGTCTAATGTTTTTATAAACAATAAGCCTCGTAACCTCCACAAACATCTCGCGATTTGCAAAGTTTCGTTTCAATGTGAGAACGCCTTCGAGAGTTATCGTTCGCCATACGAAAGGAGAAACTCTTACATACAATATATATATATATATACATATATATATATATATATATATATATACATATATATATATAAACTTTTTTCGGACATATATTTTGTTTATCAGGAAGCCAATAGGAACCGATTCCCCCACTCCCACCCTCAACTTCCGTCATCCGAACAACCTCATAAGCGTCATTTTCATTATGAAAAATTCGCTAAAGTAGATCAGTTGTCTACCAGTGAGTCTAATGGTACAAACTTGACACAAGTTTGTACCATTAGACCTCACTGGGTAGACAACTGATCTTACTTTTTAATATCACCGGCACTGATGATGACGTTAACGGTTAAAAGTCGGTTTGTTATTAGTAATTATAATGATGGAGAGACGAAAACTTGTTTAGTTTGTATTTTTTTCTGTAACTTTTTGTGTTTTTATAAATTTAGGAAACCTGTTGTAATTATAAATCTATATTTAAGTTGTAAAAAATAAAGACATGGCTAACCTGTTTTTTTCAGAAGGTTAGAAAAATTTAACGTGTAATGTTCGTTCTCTCTTAAATATAAAATTTATTCTTTTTATAAATAATGTGCGTTTGTTTATTCGCCTACATTATCTTTCAAATTTAAACTAAATATCCTAAACGCTAAGTTTATTTCATATTCTAAAGCTCAGCGTAGCGAGACCCAATTAAACTGTCATTCCGGAGACAAGGGAAGCGAGTCTGATGACCTGAAGGTTCTCGTACCCAATACATTTTATCTTTGACTGCAAGATTGTTTTCTTTCAATACGTCTTAGAAAAAATTGCAGGCTTATAGCCTTGAACGGCTATGTTTTGAGTGATGTTCTGTACCAAACTCATTCTTGTGCACTTTGAGGGCGTAAGCTTCTTTTAAGAGACCTTAAAAGATTTATCTCTGAACTTTCAGAGATACTGTCATAGTGAGGTAATCTCTCTTTTAAATGAATTTGAGTGCCATCTCGTCCAGCTTTAAACAATATGTTTAAAGGATTAGACACAAATGGGACCAAGGTAGTTGTTTAAAGGATTAGACCAAATTGACCAGGTGTCAAACAATATGTTTAAAGGATTAGACCAAATGGGACCAAGGTATTAACAATATGTTAAAGGTTAGACATAAATGGTGACCAAGGTATGTAAACAATATGTTTAAAGGATTAGACACAAATGGTGACCAAGGTATGTAAACAATATGTTTAAAGGATTAGACATAAATGATGACCAAGGTATGTAAACAATATGTTTAAAGGATTAGACACAAATGGTGACCAAGGTATGTAAACAATATTGGACAGACAATTGTGGGGCAAAGGAAGGATTGAAGAAGAATAATAAGAGGTGGCAAGGGGGTAGACCGATGAACGAGGTATCCAGCCTGTATTAAACCTTATTTGAAAACAAATAGAGGCGTAAAATTGGATGCTGAAATAGCATACTCTTGGTTTACAAGAGCTTGCTATTCAGATAGTAATTAAGTTAACTAAGACAAATATTTGCGTTTAAATAAAAAGTTAATTCTATATTTTTGTTCAGAACAGTATTTAAGTTCTGTCCAGGAATCAAAGCTGCTAAAAGAGATCAGACATATTAAAGGTGAAACTATAATAAAGATTTAAATATAAAATCCACCTAGAACAACCTGCTCCTAAACTTGGAGCAGCCCCTAGCAACCCTGGAAAAACCCTAAACTTGGGTGAAAACCAAGTAATAATAAACTCAAATTAAATTACAAACCTCAAAACTAAACATTTATCCTGGTTTAGTCCAAATTAAATATAACTAAACTATTAAACGAATACAATTAACTTAATTAATTAAACGAGAATTAAAATAAAGATGGAGGTCCCCTTTCCCGCCAATACAATACTGGTCTAAAATATTATTTAAATTATTCAAACCTCTATAGTTCACAGGAGTCATATAAAGTTATTTCATTATTTTATTTATGCTAGGCTTTCTCTTCCTTTTTACCGTATTAGCTTTTGACAAACTAAACATCTATTACATCAACAATTTTATTTGATTTAAGAGCAAATCTACAATATAATTACTTATAAAGTTAAACTATCATAACTCTAATGATTCTCCTTTGTCACGTGATATCTACCTTTCATCCATTATTCTTGTAGTCAGATCTATTCAAAACTAGATAATCTACCCATATATTTTAACTTTACAACCTCAGAGTGGTTTACTAAGGTAGGTTATACTTTACAATTAGGTTATAACACTAGGTTACCTCTCTTTCACTACATCAGCTACTGTAATATCGTAATAACTTAATTGTGGTCAATGCTTCTGTTATTACTATGGTTTTTCACTTTAGAACTTGTAGTATTTGTTGTTGTACCTTACATACGATTTCCGCTTGTAAAGAAAGAAAAATTGGGTACAGGTATCTCGGAACTATTCCTCATCACATCGGTTTCGCTACGCTCATCCTCTCTACTTCGAAGTCACTTTGCTCGTCGTCAGAATATACAAGTCGCGAAATTTATACTGCAACAAGCCTTTAGACTCGCTTCACTCGTCTTTAAAAAGTAAATAAATTAGTTTCGTTCCCTGCAGTCACCCATCCAGACTCTGACCTCGCTTGTTGCTGCTTAACTTTTATGGTCCAACATATACAAAAGACATACTTGCCGTATTGAACCGAAACTAAGGCCCGTATTCAAAGACATTTTCCTAACGTTCTCCTTGTTCCTTAAGGAGAATGTTAGGAAACTGTTAGGAAAATGTACGGAAAATGTTAGGAAAATGTCTTTAGTAGGATACGGGCCTTAGTATACTTGTTTAAGACACAAAGGGATGCACTTGTACCTTGAAATTCGGTGTCTATAGGATTATTTTTAATTTTTTAAAAACAACGTATACAAGTCATTCGATGAAAATTGAACTAATGCTGATAATGAGATGAAACTTGGCACGTATGTTAAAAAAATGCATTCCAAATCTCAATCAGATTGACAAATTTTCCCACGTCATGAATTTCCGAAACTTATTCTGTTTTATTGGAGGTTTATAACGTCAAAAAATTATTTTTCGGATAGGTCAACTAGATCTAAAAATTGTACTAAATTTCATCTCCCTAGACACACACACATAAAGACAGACAACTTTGTAAAAACCACTTATGAGGTTTAAAAACACCTAAATTCAGGTGAAATTCCGGTTTCTGATTTTTTTAACAAACATTACTATTTTGATAACGTTTACCCAAAATAGCAGTATTGCTACCACTTTTGGTAACTTCGAAAAGTTATACTAGAGCATAGAAAAATATTTATTACTTAAGAAACTGCATTAACATAAAAAATCGATACTAATATTAGAATATTTCAGATTTATCCAAATTTGACATATATCATAGAATTTTGTTCAAATCCATTCGAATGTAATGTGTTTAAGAAAAGTCTCTGATATATGTTAAACAATAGTTTGATGAGAAAATTCCAAATTTTTTAATATTAAAATCAAATTTCTTAGAAAACAATACAGTTTCCATAATTATATAATATTACAGTATGTTCTAATTCAACTTATGCTGCATACTAATTTAATATCGTATGCTTTAGTTATTAAACTTCACGCTAGATGCT
>JACMZG010000008.1:85997370-86201531 GCA_018340805.1 Microvelia longipes | reverse complement strand
CAAAGGTTGTTTTTGTGCACGATCCAGCCGATCCGCTTGCAATCCCTCGTGATTTTCTAGTTTCCAAAGTGATTTGATTTATATTTATCTTTCCTTCATGAGTTTGAGATGTATGAAGTTTCTAAAAATTTTAGTACTTGTCTGAAGAAAGAAGTACTTTGCAGTCTGAATGTAAAGAAAAACATTTAAATATTACTTTGCATGTTAAAACGTTTATGTTGTAACAAATGAAGCAATGCAATCAAATATTTAGAACTAAAGTAATAGTAGGGAAACTCCTACACTAACCTTGATCAGCTATGCGTGATCAGCTGATGGCTAGCTCAAAAATTACTAGAGAGGCCCTATAGGTTAAATTTTGAGACATCGGAAAAGTAACCTGACCACCTTCCTTTATAAATATAATAAAAAACAAATTAGAAAAAAAATTAAAAAAAAACTCATGCTGAGACGCTGAAGGCCCTACCTTAAATTATTATTATATGATAAAATAAACTGCTAAAATGGGTTTTGATGAAACTAATAAGAAGAATCCATGTACAGAAATTTACAAAGCTTTGATTTACAAATAAAGGAAATACATATATGCAAAAAACGGAAAACTCGAGAATTATAAATACCTAATTTTTTTTTAATCAGATTTTGTATTTTATTAATAAATATATCGAAATTCCTAGATTCCTAAGAAACAAATGCATCCTATTCGCATGTAATATTTATATAAAGCATGCAAAAAAAAAAGAAAAAAACCTCAGACCTGCTCAGGAGGTGTTAAAACACATGAAACTGATAATTTAGGTGAAATTCCGGCTTTTTAGAGTAAATACAATAATTTTTTTAGTGCAAATACATTTACTTTTTAGTGCAAATACAATACTTTTTAGGTGCAAATAATACTTTTTAGTGCCAAATACAATACTTTTTAGTGCGAATACATTACTTTTTAGTGCAAATACAAAACTTTTTAGTGCAAATACAATACTTTTTAGTGCAAATACAATACTTTTTAGTGCAAATACATTACTTTTTAGTGCAAATACAAAACTTTTTAGTGCAAATACAATACTTTTTAGTGGCAATGCAATTACGTTTTTAGTGGGCAAATCAATACTTTTTAGTGCAAATACAAACTTTTTAGTGCAAACTTTTTAGTGCAAATACAATACTTTTTAGTGCAAATACAATACTTTTTAGTGCAAATACATTACTTTTTGTACAATACCTCTGGCATAAATAAGGTAGTGTAAAGAGGCTTATAAATGGTGAAATATTATGTTGTGTCACTAAATTTTATTATTTAAACAATATTATGAAATAACTATATACTACTAAAACACTTTTTCAAAAGAATTTGTGAATGGAACTATAAAGGAGTTGACTAATTCAACAGGTGACATAAAGAAACGCCTAAAACCACTTTTCTCTTTTAAAATTAATAAAATTTAGGAAGTCATAAAAATTCGTTTTCTTTAAACATTGAATACTCCTTTGCTCACGATATACTACCTGCTTGACATTTAGGAGGTACTATTTCGGAACGACTCTATAATATAAAATAATACTCGTACAAAAGGTGTCAAAGTTGTAAAAATAATAATAAATTAAACTTTTAAAAGTTGAAGTAAAAATATGTATAATAAACACTAACATATGTAATAATAATTTATTTATAAGTAAGTAAATGAAATAAAAACGAACTCTGATTAAGTATATTGAAATGTATTTAAGAGTTAATAACAAATTATGAGGAATCTATCTTTATTGCCACAATATTATTTTTTTTAAATTGTTATTGGTTTTAATTTAAAATAATGAGGCACTGAGTACCTCGAAAATTTCGTTACGCTTACTGTCACACCTTCGGACTACCGGATTTTCTAAAATTTCAATAATACAGCATTATATATGTGATCTGTGATGACCGAAACACACATACACACACTCATACAGGCAGATAATTAAGAAAAACCTCTCAGCAAGTCTTAATAACACCTGTAATGAGATCATTCATTTGAAATCTCGATTTAAATTTTTAATCCAAGCATAATACAATTAATATACTACCATAGAGATATACACTAGAGGGGGCGAGCCTATTTCAATACATTGAGAAGCCTGAAACATCATTTTGGGGCTCTCAGGGATTCTGTGTAACCTTATTGAAACCTCCTTCAAGAGTGAGTTAAGGTTGTAATAAATCAATTGATTTTGGCTTCCATCACACAGTTCGTGTTTTGATTTGTATTTTTAATGTTCTCCTTTATAAGTTATTGTAGTTCTGTACTGATTATTAGATTGTATATATTATATATATATATATATATATATATATTATATATATATTATATATATATATATATATATATATATTATATATATATATATATAATTATACATATATATATTATAAAAATATTTATATATCGATAAATAAATAAATAAATAATATATATATATATATAATATATATATATATATATATTTATATATATATTTATATATATAAATAAATAAAATATATATATATATATATATATATATATATATATATATATATATATATTCCAAAGTGGTCAGGTTACTTTTTCGATGTTTCAGAATTTAACTTATAGGGCCCCTCTAATAATAATATCTCTTTGTATACTACATTATAAAGAATAAAAAAGACTATTGGATAATTCAGGTTTTTAGTCTAGTAATTTGTGGAGGGTTAAGAGGGTTTCCGACAGGTCAATACGTAATATGTAACCTGTAACCTGTGTCTTTATTTTGGTTACGGAGACTGCAGAGTAGAGGTGACTAGGACTGTTCTCAATACAGTCATTATATCTATTTTCTTTGTAAACTAAGTCTCATGACAGAATGACATTTGGTCATGATAGTTTTGATTTTAGGCGATAGTAATTTTATCGGGGTTTCACAAGCTTATTTTATAAAGTAGGTGATACTAGCAATATCTTTTCCTTAGGCTGGATTCAACATTTATTTTGTTTTTATATATACATTTATATATATATATATATATATATATATATATATATATATATGTATATATATATATAAATATATATATATATATATATATATATATATATATATATATATATATATATATATATATATTATTATATATATATAAATAAATTACCATTTATTCGCACATAATAATTATACAAGACACTTAAAATTAACTTTAATTTACATATAAGCGCAATTCGGCCAACAGCCGTGGTACCTCTTTTGAGGTCAAAATACATTTGGAAATTTTCTTATATCGAGGAAGTATGCAACTTAAAAAACTATAATAATACGACAAACTGCAGCAGAACAACAATAAGTATAAGTAAAACTACTTCTCTGGTTATAATGCAAGCAGAAATTTGATTAAAAAATGGTACGCAAAAAAAGTACGCATTTCAAAATAAATTCTTCCGGTATAAGGAAGAATTTATAATATTTATAATTCCTCACTAAAATTTACATGACATTTGTTTAAGTTTTATTTTTTTTCTAATTTTCAGAATTCCTTCATGAGAAGGAATTCTGAAAATTCGAATGACAGAATTTGTGATCGTTTATTAAATCATTTTTAAAAATTCACTCATCTGCAGTTTATCAGCGTCAACTATCATTTAACTAAAAGAATCATAAATTACCGAATAATTAGTAAACAAATTACTAATAATAATTAGTAATTTATTTTACAATTATTTTCAATATCAGGAAAAGCCCCAACTTCTTCTTCGTTCTGTAAATTACCGTAGGATCACCTCAGCCATGACAAGGTCACTCAAAATGAAAACTCGCAAAGGTGCGCAAATTCCTTAAACCTGCCTACCTTCCTCTCTCCCTCTCTTCCTGTCTCTCTGGTTTCAAAACTTTCATATTTTATGTATAAAATGTAAATTCGTCAGATTTTGTCCAAAGTGATTTGAAGGGTCCCCAGAAGGTCTTCAAGTCATTTTAATTGATTTTCTCAAGGAAAAACCATTAGTTTTCTGCCCCTAAACCAAAGTCAAGTAAAGTTTTCTTAGTAAGCTTCAACTGAGTTTTCAATTAAACTCATTATAAGTTTAACACGACTTTGACAAAGATATTCATTTCTTGTTCTGAAAAATTATCATTAGAAGTATTGGTTATGATTATTTAAAGTTACTATTACTAGTTGTGCTAAAACTTGACTTTAATAATTTTGTTGACTATTTAAACTTTATGTACTACTGATTAAATACATGCCTATAAATATACAGGTTATATATAGATTAGCGTCAAAAAAATTGAGATCTCAGAACAAGCTAAGTTTTGGAGAAAAATTAGCTTGAAAATCGTATAAAGTCTTGATAATTTTACTTTAGTTTTAGCTAAAGTTATACACAGGTACATTGTATTGAAAATTATTTGGTACATCGTATGCTATATTTTAATACATCAAAGATTGCCTTAGTTTAAATGATTGCTTAAGTTATTGCAATATAAGTACAAATATTACCATTTTAACCTAGAAATAATACTTAATCTTTGATGTTTACTATAAATAAAGCAACTTTTACTATCCAAAGAATTTGGATATTATATGATTTTTTCCAATTTAGATTCACGTTCTGATATTGGTAAACATCTAATAAGATTTTGCATTAAAATCTAAACAAATCAAAATAAATGAAATCATGTGTGCGCCTATAGGCCTAATAAAGTGTGGGCATTATGAGCTTCAGACTTGTGGGCCTTACAGAGGTTGCAGGTCAATACATGATCTGCCTTAGGTTAATATTTATTAATGTAGTTTTTTATTTCAAATTTTATTAACGCTTCTGCTTTATCAATATTCATAGATTTTCACGCTTCTATACGTAATTTAGATCTTTCGTCAGTACGTATTCATTGTTTTAAATGGTTACCTTGAAAAAAAGTAATAAATAGATAATACATATTTATTGCATAAGACAATTATATGTAAGACGCCCTTTATATTCCAATACGTTCGTGAAATGATTTTTTAAAAATTTAATCAATTTATTAAGAGACTGCAGTCCTCATATTTTTTTAAAACTGTTTTCTTCAGAAAATGATTTGAAATTATTATCAACAATCCATTAAGCTTTTCACTTAACATTTTTACTTTTCCTCATTTATACCATAGGTATACAGGAAAAGTATTGTGTTTGTATTGAGTTTGCAAACAATCCGAGACCAGGATGTCACCGGAATTATCCGTTTCAGGTGTTTTAAGGCCTCCTGAGTGGTTTTTACAAAGTTGTCTGTGTGTGTGTGTGTGTCTGTTAACATCGTAGCTCCCTGTGTAAAAAATGGAAATTTAATACAAAAATCACTTTTCATATGTAAATTGATACTACCCAGAAAATAATTTCTTTATGAAGTCATTAAACAGGGATAATCACGCAGCAATATTTTCCAAAAATTATAAAACGCGGAAAAATGTAATAATTTTGAAATTTTGATTAATATATGTGCTGATAGTAAGTAACATCTTATTATCAGAATTAGTTCTATTTTTAACAAATTACTTGTATATGTTTTACAAAAACACTGTAAAAAAAATCGGCGTGAATAATCCAATTGAGCTGAATTTCGGTACAAGTGCAGTACACCTTTACATAATAGATATGTTTACAAAGTTTCGTACGTTTACAAAGTATACCAAGGTATGTAAGGTTTTTGTTGGATTATAAAGTTAAGCAGCAGCTAGAAAGGTATGTGCCGGGATGGTTGATCGCTGGGAATAAACTTTTACATATTTATTAACTCTGAGGACGAGCAAAGCGAGTCTCAAGACGTGCTGCTGTACATTTGGTGAATTGTATATTTTGAAGACAAACGAAGCGAGTCCTAAGTACTAATTATGAGCGTAGTGAAACCAATATTGTGTGGAAAAGTTCCAACATACCCCGCACCGAACCGGATTTTTATTCTTACTTATACACACATAATAAATAAAATTAAACTACCATCAATAACTTTACAAAATTTCCAAAACCGATCTAATTACGATTTAAACATAACTCGTCGGCCTTTACTTTGCAGCAAGCAGTACGCGTGTAATCATAATGAAATGTAATTTATTCTTCGGAATTGAATATTGCACCATTCCTAGCACTCAGCTCAGAAGGGAAGCTCCAAATAATTGGTTTTATTTCATATGGAGCTGATGAAACACCTCCCCTTGAACTTCGTGATCTTATTTACAGTAAATTTAAATCCAGAACACGTTACGTCTCAGATATAGTTGAGTTTCAATATAGTTAGGATTATATACACGAAATACGAATTGATTAAAATAATAATAAACTTTATCTTTCTAAATTCATTGAATATTATAGTGTTATAATGATATTAGCTAGATATTTAAGATTCTATTCTTGCTAACACAATCAATAATGAAAATAGTTTTTTCTCTCTATTGCTCAGGTTGTTGGTTTTTCTATCTACTGAGCAAATTGTTCTATCTACAAAGCAAATTTTTTTATCTACTGAGCAAATTGTTCTATCTACAGAGCAAATTGTTCTATCTACTAATGTACTTATAAGATTCGCATTAATAATTACTAAACTGCAGCAATACTTTCATTTAAAGGGAAAAAAGTTTTTAATTCGTATATTATTGTTTTAATTTCTTCTCGTTAACAGATATCGTTACATTACGAAATGTACCATGACATTGCATGGTAAAACACTGTACATTTACTGTACAGTGTACAATACAATAAAACATTCTACATTCAACATAAAGTGTAACCTTGAATGTACCATGCAATGTAATATATGAGTTAGTATGTATAAGATAAGTTCAGTTTAACTGAGACTTAAGAATGTGATTTTGACGTATATATAAGTTACACTCGAACTTATGTAATTTTCCTAAATAATACTTTTTTCCATGTTCCCATAAGTTTAGCACATTAAAATTTACCAACTTGCATCAATAATTTCACTTAAAGGGCAAGAAAGGTCAAACACATTTTTAATTCGAATACCGATATTTGAAATTCGTCTCATCAAAAGAAACTTTTACATTACGAAATGATATTAAGTATCTCGTTAACTAAATTTCGCACGTACAAATACAGCCAAAAGAAGATAACTATTTAAAAAAATATACTTTAAATCATATTAGGAAACGGAGAACTCATTAGTAAAAGAAAAATGCGCTTCTAATTCGGCTAGTTTTTTTTTCCAGTCGATATATTTGCTTTACGACACCTTAGTTAGAAAACACCTTATTAGCCGGACGTATCGTGATGGCTTGGACCAATGATGTATCGACTTGTTTTTCGTTTATTTTGTGAAGTATACTTATCTCCCGCTGTTATGTTTCACGACTTATTAAACTCGTATTAATCTCTTCCTTAAATATGATGTATCATTTGAACGTAAAGATGATGTATACTCGTTCAGATAATTACATAGATCAAATATCATACTCCGGTAAGCATATACGCAAGCATGTATGTTTATGTGTTGTCCAGTCTAGGAGTACGATAATACAAATTTTGAAAAACATTTTAAGTTTAGCATTATATTTAATACTTGCTTAAATTGCATATAACGTTTTGATAACATTTTCAAAAATTGTTCGTCGAACATCCTCTGCACGTTTATCTTTATTATATGCTACAAAAAGTTATAAAAGTAGCATTTCGATCAATTAAAAGTGTTTTAATAAAAAAAAGTATACACGGTTTGACAAGCCTATATACAAATTTGCTTAAGAAACCTTTATTAATTCCACTAATCTCGCTAATAATCGACTAACTAATCTAATAATCGATTTATTCAAACGGTTTCATTTCGAGTCTGATCCATGGATTCATTTATACGGGTTAATTAAAGGGCTGTTTCACGGATTCATTTATACAGTTTCATTTCTGGTCTGATCCACGGATTCATTCATACGGTTTCATTTCTGGTCTGATCCACGGATTCATTCATACTGTTTCTTTTGTGGTCTGATCCACTGATTCATTCATACGGTTTCATTTTTGGTCTGATCCACGGATTCATTCATACGGTTTCTTTTGTGGTCTGATCCACTGATTCATTCATACCGTTTCATTTCTTGTCTGATCCATTGATTCATTCATACGGTTTCATTATGGGTCTGATTGAAGCATCGTTTTACTCTCCAACACAGTATTGGAAGGAGTTGGAAAAAAATACAAACTAATTTGATTTACATAACTATAACCAAATTCGCATCTGATAGTTGTTGCATAAAGACGCAGGCATCTCTTTTGATTATTTACTCGTGAATAGTCTTCTCGCAAGTTGTTTCTATCATCGTGATGTCTAATGGCTAATCATGTATTTAATTCTTTTAACTATTTTGATGTCTTCATTTGAGTTGAACACATTTTCATCATACATAAGTTGCATATAAATGACTGGTCTTTTTCTGTTTATTTTAAACAAATTTTGTTTTTTTTTAAGAGTCTCAGCATGATGACTGTTGACCCTGAGGAAGAGACATGCATATAGAAAAAAGTTTTCGTGATTTTAGAATTCATAGAATTCGGGAAATAAATAAGGATAAAAGATCCTTGGGATAGGATTGTAACTTGTTATACGTATTTGGGTTTTGACTGCGAAAGGAGGTCCTCTCACTTAAAGACGAGGTCCTGGGAAGATGTCCATGTTAAGTGGGGATTTTTCGATCTAAAAAGACATCCTGAAAGGGAAAGTAAGGGGAAGTAAGGAAGGGGGAATCGCGACTACAGCGCTAGCGTGGGAGACTAACGACCTTTTACCTTGTTTCTTGCACCACAGCCTTACACTAGGACATCTAACCACTGACATGATATTACCGTCCAGTCCATCTTCCTGGTCCTTAATCTCCTTCTTATTCCCCAAAATTACTATTTAAAGAAAATAATAGCTCAACTCAAACTTGTAAAGTAACTTGATCAACTTCAGACTTGACATAATTTACACTCTGAAGTAGACTACTCATATAATAGTCGAGGTATTTTATATAAATTGAATAAGGAGTCATAATGGCTATTATTTAATACATTTAATTTAATATTAGATCATCTAAAAGGATGGCTAGACTTGTTTATTTTTTATAATGTTGCTTATAATAATGCTTATAGATCCTCACATCTTCCCTTACTCGGTTACGTTATGAAATAAACTGATCATCATTCCTAAAGTGGTTAAACATCTGTATCAAGTGATCTTAAATATTTTATCAATCGTGCTTGCCGTTGTTAATACTTAACTTTTAATACTTATTGTTTTAGTAAGATCGAAATTTTACTTTTCCTCATTATATTCGTAGGTATATTGGAAAAGTATTGTGTTTGCAAATCTATATAACACTATAACTAACTATATATATATATATATATAATATATATATATATATATATATATATATATATATATGTATGTATGTATTGTATATATATTATATAATATATATATTATATATATATATAATATATATAAATATATATATATATATATATATATATAATATATATATGTGTGTGTGTGTGTGTGTGTGTGTGTGTGTGTGTGTGTGGTGTGTGTGTGAGTAGGTATGTATATATGCTCTAGAGTACAAGAATCCCTTTGAAAATCAGGTTGTTATGACATTATCATCAAATGACTTTGAGTAATTGAAAATTCAAAGATCAATGAATTAGAGGTTAACACTAAATATACATAGTAAGAGTAGGATGTTGCATTTTTTTTGTTTTTAGGGGCTCAGAGTTTTTAAGAAAACAAGACTTTAAGGAAACGCCCCTTAAAGTCGATTCAAGGACTTTAAGTACTCAAAACTAGGGTTGGAGACACAAATATTTTGTACCCGATTTGTGACTATGTTTTTTTAAAGGACATTAAGTTAAACTCAAAAAATATCAAGCGGAACTATTTTTGAATGAATGATGCTTGATTTATCGCAATTATAATGTGTCTAATAATTTATTTTTTTTTCTCATATGAGTTTGTTGCGTATACAAAGACTTGTTTCAGCCGCATACAAGAAAAGATAATGAAATTTGTAAAACATCTATAAACGAGACATGATTGATTATCTATAGAATTATCAAGAAAGGAATCGTGATTTTAAGATTCTTATCATTAGTGAAATGTAGTCAAATTCAAACTTCAGAAATAACTTATTTTTAGTTTTGCTTAAAGAAATTTGTAGATAAAATTAAAAATTTTAGGCTCTAAAAATCATAAAGATTTATATAGAATATTTTTAAAATTGTAGTAAAAATTAAAATTTATAGCCATGTATTGCTACAGATTCATTTTATTTGTCGTTTTTGATCAATAATGGAATTATTTTTATTTTTTGTTATTTATATTTATTATTTATGGATTGTAAATTAAGAGAAAACATTAACATATATATATATATATATATATATATATATAATAAAAAAAATTCGCTGAACTTCATCATTACCTTTAATAAAAAAACTTATTTTTTATCACATGTTTAGTTGGCTTAGTATTTTACTACGTGATGACACAATGGTTCGGTTCTTTGACTTGTTTTGATTTGTTACTTTTCGGGGGAAAAGAGGTAAGAGCGAAAGATAGCGGCTTATGCTACTGTCTCACGTCCGATCCACTTATCTTCATCTATTTAAAATGTCTACACCATTTTTTTAAAAAAGTTTTTTTTATTTCCTAACCTTTAAGAAAAACTCTTATTTTACTGCGCTTTGTGTTAGTTTTAAAAATATTTTTCTTACCTAAGCTATTAGTACTTCGTTGAACAATTAAATGTAAAAATGAAGAGTGTACTGCCGCTAATAAAATAGATATTGAAGAAGAAATAAGAGATTTACAGTCTATCAACCAGTTTAAAAATCTTGACAGGTCACTTTAGGCACTGCCGATTCTAAAGAATAAAAATCCCTGCAAGAAAGGAGCGGGTAAACAAATCAGGTTATTTTACCCGTACATTCTTGGCAATGTGCTTTTACATTTAATTTGTGTAGTTTTATTTTATAATATCATTTTTATGATTAATTTGAAAGTAGTTTTCAAAACGATGTAAATAAAATTAGAAGCACAAACAAAGTAAACGAATGCCGGGAAGGAGGTTATTTCCCTACAGAGGTTATGGTAGTTGGGACTTTTATTCTCTTTTTAAGTGTGAGGTTGGTAGCGGCTTCTCTGATTGGTCAATCCCCAAAATACTTATGGCATTGGGTATTTTTAAACTAAAAGATGTGACTAAATGTAGTCAGATTAGTCACATACTTAAAAATAATATCAGCTTGAATGAGGTTATTGCTTAGAAGGCCTGTGGGGGTTATATAGGGTTACTAGAGGAGCCCTATTGGTTAAATTTAGAATAATCGAAAACCTGACCACCTACGCTTGGAAAGAAAATCAAATTATTAGTTCAAAATTATTAAATTTGAAAATTAAGTGATGTCATAAAATAAATATTTTCCGAATGGCACAACTACAGCGGTAAACTGATTTTTGCACGAAGTTTCAACTTTCTTGCATAAGTAAGAAGCAACGATGATATTAGTCACACACATACATACACACACACTCACATACACACACATAAGTTATAAGATGTACCATATAACTTAAATATTTTAAACTTGTTCCAACCATCCTGCAGATCAAAACCTTTAGTAGCTAAGTAATCTTGAAACTAATAAATATTATGTGTGAATTAATTACTGTTCTAACTCGGGCTGTCTAATATTTTGGAGGTTAGTAGTATCTTTAGATGTTTGGAACTTGTGGAAGTTGCTTGCTTTGTTTCAAATACTCTAGTAATATTAATCTACTTGTATGAGGCTTGCGAAAGCGAATCTTTGTTTAATATTAAAGCAATAGTAGTTAAGTTACCAAAAAACCAATATTTGTTGTATTAAATTATGATACTAGGTTAAGTATTAAGTCATAACTAAAAGATCTTACTAAATTTGTTTAAATTTATCTTAATAAGATTCCTTTTCACTTTTGTCACAAGATTAGGGTTTAGTTTCAAATTTATTTGATTATTCGTGGATTATTTATAATTGTTTTATGCTACTTAGACTAGTTATATTGATTATAAAACTCTTAACGCCGCCAAAGTTCAATTTACATTTTATTAAAATTTTTCGGTTAGGTCAACGTTTTAACGATTTATAATCGCATTTAGAACTTTTTGTGGAGCATGCTGGAGCAATCATTAAAAAAATACACACACATAAATACACATGCACAGATAGACAACTTTGCGAAAACCTCTCAGGCGGCCTTTAATTCCGGTTATATCCCGGATCCGGATTTTTTGGCAAACACAATATTTTTCCTTTATACCTACAGTGTAAATGTAAAAAAAAAATTATAGAAAGGCCATGATATGACTTGATGATAATATAAAGAAATGATGAGGGTGGATAATAATATAACGATAATATAAGACTTGACGAAGATATGATACAACTTGATGAAGATATGTTAAAACTTGATGAAGATATGATGGCACTTGATAATGGTATGCTATGACCCTATGAAAGAGATCTTTTGAAGAATTCACCTATTAAAAAATTTCAAATAAAATTATCAAACTATTATGGCAATTATTCAAAGTTACTCTATACGAGGGAGTAATGAGAAGTAACGAGTAAACGACCCGATGAAGAAAGCCATGGTCAGGAAAGTTTATATTTATTGCTCTTACTTGCTTCTTTCCAGATCAAATCTTTTTATTTACTTCTTGTACAACTTTATATAAAAATCTAAACATCCACGCTTCAAGTTAAAAAAAAAAGCTGAAAGGTATATTTAATTTTTAGTAAAAATTAATTTTTAGTAAACCCTTTTTAATTTGTTTGGATATTGATTTTGTATTTCATATATATCGGTTCTATCTTAACTAGTTTATCATCAGAAATTTATTTATTATATTTACTCATTTATACCATAGGTTTATGGGAAAAGTATTGTGTTCGCAAAAAAATCCGAAACCAGGGTGTCACCGAAATCATCCGTTTGAGATGTTTTAAAGGCCTCCTAAGTAGTTTTGATTTGAAATTTATTAATAAATAAGTACACCAAATTTTGTTTTAATGTGACAAGTATATCTATGATTTTTGGTGGATCGACTTGTGTACTCTGAGGACGAGCGAAGCGAGTCACACTGTCACACAGCTGGGAGGATGGGCGTAGCGAATCGGAAAAGTTCCGAGACACCCCGTACCCGATTTTTTAAATTAGTTTGGACATTCATATATCAGGATATAGGAACTATTTACCAACATGCTTTCTGGTAATTAACTCTAGTTCCCCACTAATTATACCAAATTATAATTAGGTCTCTTCTAATTATATTGTCATTCTTTATATCAGCGATTTATATCACGATTCCATATATCAGCATTAAATAGTTTTAAATTAGCATGAAATGCTATAAAACACTTTGATCTTGGATGGTCAAGTTGTAAAAATTTGCCACCTTATTAGTATTGTGTCTAATTTGTTTTCTAAAAACAAGGTCAAATAACTCGGTGTGAATCAAGTTCATTTTGTTAATAAGAGGTCTTATAGAGCTGCGAGTGATTTAAAACTGTTTCTTCTTATTCTTCTTGTTTTAGTCACGATTTATTCTTCACCCACACATTCTCCTATAAGTATCTAAAACTTATTCCAAATAAATGTTTTGCTTCAATGTTTGTACTTTTAGATTTTGTTGGACAATGTTCTGGGGAAATATTTAGGTTTATACCTAGGAGTCGCCCGTGGTGTAGTGGTTAAGGTACGCGGCCAATACACAGAATGAATGAACTTTAAACTTCCGAGTTTATTTAGTCATGGGTTCAATTCCAGCAAGGGCCTCTGGGAATTTTATGAGACGGAAAAAAATGATGGGTACCACGTCCTTCAGAAGGGACGTAAAGCCGGTAGTCTCGAGCCTGTGCGTTGTCAGGTACTCGTTAAAGATCCCTTACCCTAAATGAAACTGGGTATAGGCAAAATTTAGGATCTTCATAGTAGATTCATTATAATACTATAGTGTGTCTGCCTTGTAGTTTAATGTGTATGGAGGTTTGGTTTAACAGCGTGGGCACGTGTTGTTCCCAGTTTTCTTTAGACTATATGAGTCAGTGAAAATATGTATGATTGCTTGAAAAAAAAACATGAGAGGGGAACCAAAGAAATTCACGGCTCTTCTGTCTAGATTAGATGAAATATATCTACACTTGAAATTAAAAGGAGTAGAAAACTATCTTAGGGAGCTGGCAAAAAGAACCCAACAACGTGGCTTACTTGCCTGGTAGTTACTACTCTTTCCCCATATTACTACTACTAGGTTCATACCTAAATAATATTAAATTTTCATTATACAATTCCGCTTATACGGTTGCTTTTTAGATTCTATAGATTTCAGGACACTAGAATATATTTTCTGAAAGCTTATTCATATGAAAAATAAAGCTAATCTCGTTAAGAAATACAGATATATTTGTTTCTAATTTCTAATAAGGAAAAGAATGTAAACAAGTTACTTCATGTTTTTACTTTTTCACATCTAGGGCCGTAGGTATAAGGAAAAGTATTTAGCTCACCTTAAAATTCTGCAACCAAGATTTCATCAAAACCATCCGTTTCACTTTCATGACGTTTGAATGTCTGAATGGTTTTCATCATGCTGTTTAAATGTGCGTGCGTGTGTGTGTGTGTTTGCGTGTATGTGTCACGTAAAACTCAAAGTGTGTTTGTGCTAAAGAGTTGTTGAATTTTGGCAAAAAATCAGACTTTAAGTCTTGTTGTGCTGCCTGAAAGATAATACTTTTTTAGATTACGATAAGCTGAGTCATCAAGAATGAAAAAAAAATCGTTAAAAATCAGTAAGTTGACCGATCCAAAGTTGCGAGGAAATGTACCTAGATACCCTATACCTGATTTCTTTTATTTTAATTTCAATTATCAGTTCTTTTTTATCCCTGATGCAATATTAAGTTATGATATTCTTCTTACATTTTTTTTATATCATTCTGATTCTGTCAAGCACATATATGATTAAAATATTAATGTAGCAAAGATATAAAAAAATAAGGTATAAAACATATATTAAGATATAATATAAATATTTAAAAATTAAGATATAAATAAATATAAAATTAAGATATAAATTCTATAAATACCTACTTGCTCCTTCCGAGGCTTGTAAGACAGCTGTCAAACGCTCGATTTGGTATGAAAGTAGCTTTTAGATCTGACATTATTACTGAATAGTCTTCAATTACTAAAAGTTTTCTCAAAAAGGGAAAAAGTGAACAATTTTAATTAGTATACTACTCTTATCTCCAAGCATTGTATCATTGTTGCCAACAATAATTTTCTTTACTCTCACGGATTTTTGATAAGAATTAGGACACAGATGAACTTATATTTTGATATCAAGGTTAGAATATTTCTTCACATTTTGCCCTAATACATCGAAACCATGCCATCATCAGGGATATGGGCCTTGAAAAACATACTCTGTTTGGGATGATTTAATTCAATTATATTTAATCTAACGTTTTAATAGATTACTATAAATATGTACTTTCAATTTTTAAGTTCTCTTTAATTTCGTGTAGTTTTTTTATAATAGGATTTGGAAATTTGTTGTACTTCGTTTATTTATATTTCTATGCCTCTTCCTTTTTCTATTTTGGTTTACCATCTACAAGACAGCAAAAAGTGTTTAGAACTTAATTGCACTTATTTCTAAATGTGTCTAAAATGTGACTTCCACATTTTTATCAATGTCTATATTTCAACACTTAAAGATCTGAAATATTAAAAAAAATGTTATTACTCCTTTGTAATATCATTGGTTAAGCATACCTGTTGTTTATTCAATTACAATTTCTTTCTTTGGTGACATAAAAGATATAAAAGTTAATAAGAAACAAAACAAACATAAAATAACAATTTGTTTGTTCCTCTATATTTTATTATTACCTAATACCTTTATATTGTTTAAGACAAGCTACAAAAGAAATAAAATAAATAGTCTATAATGTCTATTAGATGTCGTTGGTCTTCTATCAGATTTATAACGGTCACGACGTTTCTTCTTCTAGACTGTCAAACTTATAATTCTTACATAAGCCACTCTCTCAGGTATACCTGCAGGCGAGATTATAATTTATATTTGCATTGGCAATGAATTTGTTTAAATTTTCTATAAGACAAATTTAGTCCCTCTTTGGGCGCCAATTCGTCGGAGCTTTTGTACTTTCTGATTCATTATCGATTTATCAGTTCATCTAACCTTTTTGATCCTTTATTGGTTTAAGAAAAAGAAATTTGTTCAGCATTTACTTCCGTTTTTCTCATCATGAAACTTTTTACTTTCTCTTCTAGCTGATTAAGAAGTACAATAGATTTTGATAAAATTATAAAAGAAGCATATTTCTCGTGCTACCTGTATTTGTATCCTTCCAATGTAAGATCCTTAAAAATACTTTTACGCGTCCTTTTATTTCAATTCGGATTTTAAAAATTATATAAGTCCTTTGATCCTTTTATTTACTTAACAAAAAATCGATACATTTCGGTTTGAGACCACAAAAGAATATACATATTCATGATTTTATATCAGGCTAAAAGAGAAAACATTCTTTAAAGAATTAGATGAGCAAAAGTTATGCCAATCATACTGGAATGTTCTGAATCAATCAAAGTGATTTATGTAGTTGGATGTTGCAGGCATTTCCCTTGGTTCATAATTTATTTTGTGATTCGGTTCAAATGCGGTTCAATGCTTATGAATCATAATTTCGCCGCTCTTATTTTTTTAATCAGAAGTTTATTTTTGTTTGTCTGACTTTTACTCTGTGATATGGGCCACGGAGGAAGTTCTATTCATTATATTTATTATTTTGTATGACTCAAAATACCTATACTAGGTATTTTTAACATTTTTAGGGAAGTAGAGGTAATGATACTAAAGAAGATTACTTGGCAATATGTGTAATTATTAATATTTGGTATGCTTGCGTGTTCCATATCTTTAAATAGTGGTTATCAACAGTTGCCACGTGAAGTACAGATATATACTACTATAATACGACACACGGCTAAAATCAATTGACACCCCGCCAAAAATCTGTGAGGGAAAAAATTCTATTGGCTCAGACCGACCCCGCTCTTTCCCCTCCACTTTATGCCAACCTCGGTATAAAAAAATACCTTTTTCGTAAATAAAATCATAAAAAGGCAACACTGGTTGTAAATATTTGTTACCTCGCGTCGCTTTTCCCTCATTGTGCATATTTATCTGTTCGAGTTCGTTTCGTTCCATTCCAATCTGTTTAATTCATCCAATCATTGCAGAGTTGTAATATGATCTGAGTGCCTATATTTGACTCATGGACATTGATGTATTCTTCAAGCATTTCTTGCTATTAGAGTACAGCGCAGGTTCTGTGCTCTGTCAACCAAAAGACAGCATTTTTAAAAAAACGTTAAAAATCCGAAAACGGAGAGTCACGGAGTGTGTTTTTAATACCTCCTGGGTGCGTGTTTTACAAAGTTGTCTCACTGTATTAGTGTGTTTCTGTTATCATTGTAGTTCCTAGTGTATTTTTACTAGAGAGTTGAAACTTTGTACGAAACTCATTCTATAGGTGCAGTTGTGCTATTCGGAAAATATTTCATTGAGCTGCAATTTTAACGTATACCAGTCATTCGATAGTGATTGAACTAATGCAGATAATGGGATGAAACTTGATACATATGTTAGTCTTATTCATGTCTACATGCGTGCTTAATCTCAATTCAATTGCATAATTTTTCCGCACATACACACATACAGACAGACAGCTTTGTAAAGACCACTTAAGATGCCCTAAAAAGAACTGAAACAAAATCTTTCGGTGACATCCCGGTTTCGGATTTTTTTTGCAAATACAATACTTTTTCTATATACCTACGGTATAAATGAGAAAAAAGTAAACATAGGAAATTAAATTTGAGTTGAAATTTAGTACAAGTGTATACATTTACGTAATAAATAAGTACACTAAGTTTAGTTTTGATTCAAGTATACCTATAATTTTTGTTTGATCATAAAATTTAAAAGCATGGAGCGTGGTCAGTGCCTGGATGAATGACCGCTGTAAATGAAACGGATGTATTTTCTATCAAGAACGAGCGAAGCTAAGTCCAAATTAGTGATGATGAGACAAGTTTTGAGGTACCACGTACCTGATGTTTTTGATACGTTTTAAATATTACATATTTTAAAATTTGCGTATATCGTGGCAATATGCTACTTATAAAAATTAGCAATATGACAAGATAAACTGGTATAAGTTACCAAATTGCCGTAAAGCGGCCACAGGGAGGCGCGGGGACCGTAAAGGCGCCTCCAGTGCCGACGACGCGTAGCGGCCGAAGGCCTGTTGTTTCTTAGTTGTCTATCTGTGTATGCGTTTCTGTTATTAGATAGTTACCAAGTAGTTGACACAATATAATTGTGCGAGAGACACCTAGGAAGCGTAATGCTACATCTGGGAACTGTTCCATCATTCGACATTTGTCATTCTTGATGGCTCAAAATAATGTCATGTCCCACTCTGTTTCATCAGGGCGCCGACAGAGCCTGAACTCACTCCGACCTTTATTTAATTCCGAAGAATATAATGTGAAGTATTTACCAGAGACGAGCGGTGCTCTCTTACCGCCATCATGCATACCAAGGAAAACATATATCATTTGATACTACCGAGTTTTGCAAAACATGAATAGTTGACACAATATAATTGTGCGAGTCAGACGTAACGAAACAGAGTGGGACATGACATTATGTTGAGCCATCAATGATGACGAATGTCGAATGATGAAACAGTTCCCAGATGTAGCTACATTTCCTAGGTGTCTCTCGAAAAATTATATTGTGTCAACTATTCATGTCTTGCAAAAAATGGTAGTATCTAATGATATAACGATTAGTTGATTGGAATATTGGTTCGTAAAAATCTAATCGATATAGTGAGGAAAGAATGTCGATATGTAGGTATTTGAATGTTGTAGAATCTTGTAAAGTCTATTATCGTAATAGACTTTGCAATATTATTAACTTATATTATAATCTCAATTGTTCTGCAAATCATCTTACTTTGACTGTCTCCAAGCTAACAACTGCTCAGACCTTTCCAAATCATTGCACAGGTAAATAGTAATATTATTTTATCGATATCCTCGTACTTCCTCATTTGTTTTAAACTTGAGATGAGCTATGAATAGAAAATTTTCACGATTCCATTCTACCCTTCATCCTCTAAATGTATATTTTGAATACAATGAACTTATTTATACCAATTTTCTCCCAACTTAACCTTCGTGACTTGTTTACTGTTTAACATACTATAGTCGACCTTGCTTTACATTTTAGATTTTTATAATCTAATAATATAAATCTGACATTTATGTGAAATTTGCCTTTGGTGCTATTGGGAACGTATACAACTATTGTAAAAGGAATTTTATGGCTTGAGATAAATTCTTTGCTTCGACTCAACACCTATAAGGCCGCGTTTCTTTGCTTAAATTCTCTTAAATTAAAATCACATTTGACAATAGTGTTTTAATCAAAACGAAAATGTCTAGTATAATTGCCTCTTACTTAGAGTATTATTTTAGAGTAATTATCTAAAAACCATTGTGAATATAACCGATATAGCCTATAAGAGGTTGGATACAAATCTCAGTTATCTATATATATGGTGTTAAAGGGCATAGAATACATGGTAACTAAGAATATCGAATAATTGTATAGAAAATGATCATATCAAAATTACCCGACTTAGGGCATTATTCTAAAACATGACTCAAGATTAATTCAAAAATGTATTCTAACGTTAATAATATGGGAATAAGACCTTTTTTCGGACTCAAAGTCGTACAAAGTAATATTCTTGAACACAGCTCTGTTTGTTTAATGGTTAACCATGTTTAATGGTTCAAAAAGGTCCCAATCCTAAGTTCTAGTCTTAATGACTTGGCTAGGCCTTCTGAAGGTAGACTTGAAGATCTCCATGACATGAACTGCGCTGATCTCTTCACTACGTGTTTCGAATAATTCCATAAGCCAATCTCAGTTTCCAACCATGTCCCGCAGCACGCAGCTACCAATTACGTCACCCAACGAATTCCTCCCACCCATTAGTCCACACATCAGCCGGATAGGGCGCCCTTTTGCGACCTTCGAACTATCCCTTCTTATGGCTACAATCTTCGTCCTCAATGATAAAATCAGAGACATGTATAAATAGGGCAACTCTTGTCTCCATCTTTAGATTACTTTTTGTGTTTTGATCTATGATTTTCTACATCCCTGAAAATGCCTCTAGAGTGGAAGCAAAATGTCCGATTCTTCATCTACATTGATGCGGTCACTACCGGAGTACTTCAGTCCTGAAGATATGTTATGACTTGAAGTCATAACTTCAGTTTAAAGCTCGACTATAGCCCCACCTGCTGATGATAGCTTTAAGGCGAAATCGGTCCATGGGTATTCATAACCAACAGCAAGTATCAAGAATAGTGGATCCTTTAATTTGTTAGGTTAGATTTTTAGACTTTCCTTTTATAGGAACTTTCTTATCTAACTTTGCCCATAACTAAAAAAAAGGAAATAAAACTATTTAGTTTTAAAACTTAACTTTTTTCCTCAAAAAATTCTTATTTATTTTTAAAGGAAATTCTTAATAAAATAAATAATAAATACCAAATCCGCTAAACATCTCATAATACCAAGTATTATTTCACAGTTTTTCGGCGTTTGTTCTAAATATGGTCTACCCCCACGACATAAAGGTTGATTACAAAAATGTTATCTCAAAAATGGTCATAAAGTCGTTAAGTAGGTGAAAAAGAAAGGAATCAACAGGTTTTAATGTCTTTTATATGTCGTTATAGTAAAAAAAGCGAGAAATAATATATTATTATATAACTTGAGGTTAGGGGTAACCGTAACCACAGGAAGATTCCTTGAAGGAATTTTTCACGTTTTTTCTTTTTCAGATCTTTTGTGCTGCACTTCTGATGTAATTAGAGAATTGACTTACATTACCTTTAGATTTACTTTTGTGAAAATGATAGTGCTATTTGAAGTTATGATTTCACTTTTAAAATGATGTTAAAAATAAGTGCAATAAGTACATTCTATTATTTAGTGGTTCTTGTAAATGATACCTATCTTCAGACAGAGATTTATTTTATATCTTTCAATTATTGGTATCGTTTTTGCTACGGTTTGTAAACTAGCTGATGATGATAGTTTTTTCAGTCTTTGAATTGGAAACATCAATTTTTTTTATCGAAATTCGTTTATATTGGCGTAAGCCTTTTAGCAGAGAGGTAACCTTAATATTAGAAAATAATTATTTATTTGTTGTAATTTATTCAATAAAGGTATATTTAAAAAAAAAAAAAAAAAAATATAACTTTAGGTTAGGAGACATTTTGGTAAAATTTAGAATCCTAAATTGTAGCGTATAATTGATATTATAAGCTAATTATATGTTCCTTCCTTATGATCAAGAGCTGGACAGCTTAATCTTGCAGTGTTTCTAGTTAAAGAAACATATTGTAAGGCTGCAGCTGTTCTGCAGATTAGACAAGAAATGAAGCATAGACAATTCTAGGTAAAACTCTTAGTAAGCCCACTTTTTACTGTATTTTTGAATAGGATATAATGTAATCTGTTCGTTGTGACTATTTACCAATATTACTTATCTTCCTATTTAACTTTTTAGTAAAATGAATCTAAAAAAGTAGATTTTGTTGATTAGTAACCTTTGGTTGCTAACTAAACTTATTAAAAATAAGAACAATAAAGTCATAAATGATAAAGTATATTTTTATATGATAAATATATTTTATTTCATTATTTATGTTCTTAATATGTTTTAAACAAATTAAATTTAATTTTAATATTAGTAGGGAAAAAGGCAATATGTTTTTCTTGGGGGGCTAATGTAAAACCAGGGGGGGGGGGGGTTTGAGTTAGCCCCCCTAATCCTCCTTTAGAATTGCCTATGCATATAAGGTAGAACACTATCTTTTATTTACAGGGCTATAGTGAAAAAGGGCCCAATGTCGGCACCTAATTACTATTTCATTTATCACTTTTTATAATTACTTAATGAAGAGATTTAATTGATTGTTGATAATAATTATACACAATTAAGATTGCAGTCCTAAAATAGCTTACATTTAAAACATTTACAAACTAAACGTTTCGCAGAGTGACACTCTGCATCATCTGCGAATAGTTTAATTTGTATATGTTTTAAATATAAGCTTTTTTAGGACTACAGTCTTCAAATAACTTCGTATAACCGTATACTTACTATCACTAACAGTATTGCTAAGACTGCAGTGGGATAATGTATATCGATCAAATTATTTATTTTAGCGTGTTTTTGGTTCGAGCGATAGGATTTCAGGTGTTGTCATGTTGGGCGCAACTGTATTGGGGAAAACTTTGTTAACTTTGTTAACTTAACTTATTGGGAAGTTTAATAATAATTATAATAGACAAAGCTATATCCAAAGACTTAAGTTTTAAGGACTCTTGCATAAGGCTCATGCATGATTCTTAAGCAATGTTTATAGTAAGTAAAATAAAGGCCTTTGCCTGTTGGTATTTTTATACTTGATAAGACGTGACGTCACAATATTTATAATTTGTATATTTTATATTTATTCTTGTATGGCGTATAATAGTTTTAAATCCTACTAAACACGAGGTGGACTTGCAGTGAAGAAGCTACTAGTTTATTATCGTATTATTTCCTGACCTGACTAACCCCTAACATCACGAGGTTAAACTTATAGTATTGGTTATACAGTTAATCCATTATGACATAATAACTATAAACAGGTAGCTATGAAATATGCCGTTGCATTCTATACTTAGTCCGTATTACTTTGTATGGTTTTTCTGATGAAGTAATTCAACTGGAAATTTCTTGTTTAGTTCTACCCTTGCAATAAAATTAAAACAGGTAAGCCAGTTAAAAAATACATAAACTGATATAAATGAATAAATAAAAGAATATAAATAAAACAAATAATTAAATAAAATAAAATAATCTCGTACAACAATAAACTTGACAAACTAATTCTATGACACAAACAAGAAAAAAATTAAGAATGAAAATATGTTCAAGCATAGATATATATTTATTTAGGGGGCATACCCTATCTTCGTACATTGATAGGGTTTAAACATCTTTTACCTCCTCTTATTTGAGTGTGATAAGGTTGTATTGTATCTTTTTTACATTATAAATATTTTATTAAAAAGGTTCTGTAGTCTTGAACTGGTTATTTGGTGCCACAATCATCAATGGTGTTCAGGTTACTTTTTCAGGTTACAGTAGGGCCCCTCCAGTAATAATATCTCTATGGTTCAAGTTTTGTATATTACTAATTAGCGCTTAAAGAATACAGAAGACCATTTCATTGTGGCCAATCCACTCTAACTGGATCATTATCTTCAAATATTGCAGCTAAGACAATTTTTTTGATCGAGATATATATTTTGACAAAATTTCCAAAATATATTATTAGATTTTAATATCAGAACTATTTAGAAAACGTCAATTTTTTTTATTAGTTGCATCACTCTAGCAATAAATTTTTACATCCTAAAAAAAGACCCGTTCTATATTTAAAATAGTTTTGTTCGAGCTGCTTGGGGGAATTCAGCCCCTTCAAAAAGAAGTCCCTGGTTTATTAGTTGTTGTTTTATTATTATTTTTATTACACGGCATTTGCCTAATTACATAGGCAAATGCCGTGACGTAATGTAATTTGCATCACTTCGCCTCCCAGGGCCGCTTCGTGAACCTGCTCGGGGCCACTTATTTAACTGTTTGACTAGGATAGTAGGCTAACCTGGTTAGGAATAGGGGATGTCCTTCCCCATCCATTTGTACTATTGATTTCAAGAGAAGTAGTAGAAGTCAACGATCTAGACGTATGCATATTAAAATTTCACAAAAAAATCCAAAATGTTTGTCATACATTTTTAGAAACAATAGACTTTGTAACCTCCCAATATCTCGCCATATACAATGGTTAGTTTATTAAAATTAAATAAATTCTTTATTAGGAACAGAGATTGATTAGCGAGCCTCTTAAGAGATTCGCGAGAATCTCCAGGTACAACCTAGACAGTATCATCTACGTTATCTATCGGCACTGAACCACGGAAAGATAATAGATTATTTATATAAATTGATAATCCGTTCTCTGAGGCTTGCCGTTGTTAAGAGGTACATAATCACTGTTTATTTGATTAGGTTTAACCATTTGAGAACGGTCTGAGATATAGCTAGATGGACGTGTGTCCACTGGTATTGAAACTGATCTTTTGTGTCTGAGGTCGAGTGAAGCGAGTCCAAAGTCGAAAGTATAAGCGAAGCGTGTCCAAAGAGGCAAGTATGAGCGAAGCGAGCCAAAGTGGTGATGTTGAGTTTAGCGAATCTGATAAGGCGGGGAAAAGTTCCGAGCTACCCCGAACCCAATTATATTTTGGCAAGTATTAGATATTTGTTTGTTAAAAGCAAAAAAAAAATCTTCACAGTGGTTGCTAAGAAGAATTAGGTGTGAATGACTGGCGCAATACGAACTCTATTGTCCGCCATATTTCTTTATCTAGATGTGAGAATCTTAGAGTTATAGTTCTATTCAAATCTAGATATTTACTACTGAGTAAGATGGTTCTTTACTTCTTCAATACTTGTAATATTGCGATATAAAGAATAGTACGAATACAAGTAATAAGTAGTTGTAGTCTGTAATAATGTAGTCTAGGGGCACGTCTGCTATGTTGCCATAACAAGTTCTTTCCAGCCACATTAATACCGGCAAAAATTTACTATTCGATTTTTAGATTATAAATTGTTTGTCTTTAAATTTTATATTTTCTTAAAGTTAAATCTTGTTGTCAAAATCTAAATTTCACTATTTTGAAACCAAATTTCAGCTTAAAAGAGCCTCCCGGTTTATCAGAAGTACCTAATCGGGAATCACATTAAGTGTTAAATATAAATATCGTGTTTAAAGTAATATTCTTTAAGTAATATTATGAGAAAATTAGGAACGCAATGAGTTTAACCTTCAAAATGACTTTTTAAGCTGTTTCGAATTGTTCTTTTAATAAAATTAAACTTATTAACAACATCGACTTCGTCTTTCCACCAATAAGGAAAGACCATATCTTATTGGTGGAAAGACGAAGTCGGTGTTGTTAATATTGTAGATCATTCCACAGCGCTAACTGAAGTTATAAAAATAAACTTATTTTGCAGTATTTAAATCTTATTATCTTTATTACGACATTATCTTCATCAGTTAACAATATGATTGTAAACTGAATTCATTTTGGTGCCGAGATCCGCATGCGAGGCAAAATACGTGCTTCCGTGCGTAACAATCTATTTCTTGATTAAGTTTCCGGTTTATGCTTTTTAACTTGAGCAGTAGTGTCACTACTTGTTACTCCAGTTTTCTGGATTTTTCAAGGAAAGTGTTAAAATCTTTAAAAAAATAAGTAGCTTTAAATTGTTGCAAATAACTAAATTTGGCAAGAACTCCTAGTTATGGAAGAATGAGGCTAGTTTTATTATAACCAATTTTTGCTTTTATTATTATAAAAGCAAATAATAAGTAAATGGGTATTTACTTATTATTTTCAAAAATGATTATTTTGATCATTGTTAACAATTTTTAAGACGAGAAGGATCTAATAAAGATGGTATTCCGATGTAGAGATTTTTACTACACATAATAATATGAGTTACACAATATAAGACATATAAACGTGTGAGAAGAAGTTTGTTATATATAATTCTTTGACTATCGTGTCCACACTGAGTACGTGAATCTTGATTTAGTCTTTCAGAGAAAAATGTCTCAGAGAAATGTAGACTTAAATCTACGTGTTTATATTGTAATGTTACCTATTTTAACATTATAGTTAAAATATCGATCGCATCATTTTTCCGCGTTTTATGATTTGTATAAATTTCTGCTGATTAGTTTTAGCGGGTTAGTGACGTCATAAAACAATATTTTCCGAATAGCACAACTACAGCAGTAGACTGATTTTTGTACGAAGTTTCAACTCTCTAGCATAAATACACTAGGAGCTACGATGATAACAGACACTCACACGCTCAAACAGACAGACAACTTTGTAAAAACCACTCTGGAGGCCTTGAAAACACCTAAAACGGATAATTCCGGGGGTCATTTCATCACCAGCCAGGCAAATCTACAAAAATCTTGTCAGGTGACCGACTCCGATTTTCCTGAAATTTTAATATGTTGTACCCCCCATAGGTAGGAAATGTTTCCTAAAGTAATTTTATTTTAAATTGATAATTGTGACTTTGAGGGGGGTTCAAAGTTAAAAAAATTTCAAAATTCGGAGCAAATTTGGTAAAAAGTTATATTTACATTTTATGGCATAGCGCCTTTATTATTTGTGATAAGAAGGTGGTTTTGATCTCATTGTAAAGGTAAAGAGTTCCTTTACAAATAAAAGGCTGCAACAATGTTGTACCATATTCCTGGAGAGCACTGTTCTGATGCAAAATAACCTAAAATTTTCTTAATTTTTGAAAATTTAAATTTAAAAATTTGACTATATAAATAAACTGTAAAAGTTTAAACTATTGCTTTTTTAAGAGTCTAACCCAAGTAGTTTATGCTCAATTTTTTTCGAATTTTTCTGATGCATTGTATAGCTAAGGGTGAGTTGAGAAAACTCAGTTTTTCGGAAAAATTCCCATTTTCGACCTCAATTTACTCCAAAACTCCACCCTCAATCTTCATGAAATTTGGCTGATTTTCAGTCCATACCGCCTAGTTTTAAGAACATAAAAAATATTTTTAAACATATTTGTGTGAAAGTCAAAAATAGCCCTCTTATGAGCCGAAATTACACCGTAATTTTCCATATTTTTGCAAACTATGGAATAAATTTATTTGTTAGTTTTTGGTCATTATGCATATATTTATACATAAATTAGTATTAATAAACTAAGTTTACAATGATGTAAACTGCTCTTCTGTTTGCGAAAGGTATATGTAGTGTTTTGATGTGACGTCAATGAAAAATGCCCGACGTTAGTTGGGTGCAATATAAATATGTGCTCTGAGGGGTTGGAAGTCTTTATTCTAAGGAGACACTATTAAGAGTAAGTTCCTTTACGGTACCCTATGGAAACTGTCTCACTTCTAGGTCCCTTATTACTGTGATATTTTATATAAGGCCTCCCTCTAAGTATTATTCTCTTTGACTCAAACCCTCTAGTTTCCTTCCAGCTCAGGACCAAATGGATAGAGTTAAACTAACTTTAGCATTTATTTCTTTTTTTGCCACATCTTGCACTACTTAAACCTATTAGTTTCTTTCCAGCCTAAAAGATATGTAAACCAACCTATAAAAATATGGATAAAGAGGGCATTATGAAGAATATATAATTATTTATAAAAAAATAATTTGAAATAATAGAGAAAGTATAAATCAAATATTATTTCTGAGGATACTATTTTTAATCTTCCTCATTTATACTGTAGGTATATTCAAATTATTTTATTTATATTAATTATTATTTCTTCTTCATAATGCACCTTTTATCCCTATTTTTTCTTTAGGTGGGTCTATACATATCTTGTTAGCTGGAAGAAAACTGGTAGGTTTGAGTCAAAGACACTAATACTTAAAGGGAGGCCATATATAAAATAACACAAAATAAGGGACCTAGAAGTGAGACAGTTTCCATAGGGTACCATAATGGAACTTACTCCTAATAGTGTCTCCTTAGACTAAAGACTTCCAACCCCTCGGAGCACATATTTATAATGCACCCAACTAACGTCGGGCATTTTTCATTGACGTCACATCAAAACACTACATATACCTTTCGCAAACAGAAGAGCAGTTTACATCATTGTAAACTTAGTTTATTAATACTAATTTATGTATAAATATATGCATAATGACCAAAAACTAACAAATAAATTTATTCCATAGTTTGCAAAAATATGGAAAATTACGGTGTAATTTCGGCTCATAAGAGGGCTATTTTTGACTTTCACACAAATATGTTTAAAAATATTTTTTATGTTCTTAAAACTAGACGGTATGGACTGAAAATCAGCCAAATTTCATGAAGATTGAGGGTGGAGTTTTGGAGTAAATTGAGGTCGAAAATGGAAATTTTTCCGAAAAACTGAGTTTTCTCAACTCACCCTTAGCTATACAATGCATCAGAAAAATTCGAAAAAAATTGAGCATAAACTACTTGGGTTAGACTCTTAAAAAAGCAATAGTTTAAACTTTTACAGTTTATTTATATAGTCAAATTTTTAAATTTAAATTTTCAAAAATTAAGAAATTTTTAGGTTATTTTGCATCAGAACAGTGCTCTCCAGGAATATGGTACAACATTGTTGCAGCCTTTTATTTGTAAAGGAACTCTTTACCTTTACAATGAGATCAAAACCACCTTCTTATCACAAATAATAAAGGCGCTATGCCATAAAATGTAAATATAACTTTTTACCAAATTTGCTCCGAATTTTGAAATTTTTTGAACTTTGAACCCCCCTCAAAGTCACAATTATCAATTTAAAATAAAATTACTTTAGGAAACATTTCCTACCTATGGGGGGTACAACATATTAAAATTTCAGGAAAATCGGAGTCGGTCACCTGACAGCCCTCTGCCTGGCTGGTGATGAAATGACCCCGGTGACATCCCGGTATTTTTGTAAGCAATACTTTTCCGGTACTATTGGTAGTTAAAAATAGTAACATTATAGTTTGAAGTGTTAGTGGGTATCTAAGTCGTACTTCGATGCTTCAAAGATCTGAAAATGTACACGTAATATACATAAATACATACACACACACACACACACACACACATATATATATATATATATATATATATATATTCAGAGCTAAATTATTAAAACAATTTTAACTTCATTCCTTTGATTACCATCGGCACTAGTTACATTTGCATTAACAGTATTTATAGAAATAAAATGGTATACATTGTAAATTTGTGAACATGTTACTAAATCGTTATATGAAAGCGCAGGCTTTCATGGTTGACAGCAATCTCTGTAAAATCCGAAGGTGAAAACTTATTTACCGATGGAATTGGATTTACCCAAGTTTCGTTACCACTGTTAGAAACCTCTGCTGGGGTGCTTGACATAGTGATATTAAGTAAAATAAGTGCAATAAGTACATTCTATTACTTGATGGCTCTTGTAAATGATACCTATCTGCACACAAAGATTTATTTTATACCTTTCAATTATTGGAATCATTTTTCCTTAACCTTCTAACGACTTTGACCACGGAAACGGCCTCTCAATGTTTAAATGTTGCAGGATTTAACCCACTTACTAGACGCAGACCTGTCTAGTAGCGATATGACAACTCAGCAAAATTCAACATAGCTCCAGCTTATAGGTTTTGTCTTCAATTATTCAACCTTCAAGTCCTTCCTCACTACCATTTTAAGATAGTTCTTTTGACTTGGCCATCTCTATGAACTTATATCATTGAATTAGGCTGTTGAATATTGTTGAATATTAATAGTATTATCACGTATTACAAATATCGCTACTAAGACTCGTACTTAAAACGTTTTTTAAGGGCTCCTTAAAGAATATATCAGGTCTCCTTAAGGATTCCGTAAGAAATATGTGAGGCCTCCTCAAGGATCTCTTAATAAATGGGTAAAGTCTCCTTAAATATCCCGTTAGGAATAGGTAAGGCCTTCTTAAGGATCTCTTAAGAATTAGATAAGGTCTCCTTAAGGTTGGTAGTCAAAATGTCTTTGGATACGGGCCTAGACTTATTAAAATATAAAAATCAGATTACTATTTTATATAAATACTTGAAAGAAATATTTTAAATAAAAAAGTTAATAGAGTGCCTTTTTAGTTGTGTATTAATATAGAAAATTAACTTTCACGGATTGGCGACGAAAACTCTCCTCAGATATGGCTACGGTTCATTAAAACTAATCACAAGTTAATATAAATTAAATACGCTCATCAATAAATATAATAGAGCTCCACGAAGGAGAAAGGAAAGTGATATTATTTTTTAATAATAAAGATCTAGGGCAAGTTCATTTTTTCACGGATAGATGTCGTTAGTATCGTCAGTGGGAAAAAGTTGTGTTTTATTACTCAACGGATTAAACAATCTTTGTCCAGTCGCTTTAATAATAATGAAGATTTCTTTGTATATTTTCATAGTGAAATGGCATCGGTCACATCATTACCAAGCAATCAAAATATAAAGCGGCTATTAATCAATGTTTTGTTTAAAGTTTAATCCACTCCGTTGCAACAGCTTTTATTATAAAATAGGGAAGACGTTTTTTATTATGAAAAGTTGGTTATCTTTTGTCATGATTTACTCGGTGACTTTAAATTCTTCTTTAAAACAAGAAGAATATTCTTTGAGAAAGACATGTCGTTTAAATGTGTAACAACTCTGGGGTGACCTTTGAAACTGCATCTCTTATATTTTTAATGATAAATGTCCAAGAATGCTTTACATTCGTGGTGAATTATTTCTTTATACTTAATTAGAATTGTGTAACGTTAAATGTCTCTTTTTTAACGTTAACTTATACACAGTTGTAAGATGAGTATATTGGAACAGATCATGACTTAAGTGTACTTTTTTATAAATGAAATTAAGTGTGACTCAAATTTAAATAAGATCGTGTGCGACTTAAAAAATAACTAATGAATAGAACTTCCTGCCTCGTTCTTTTAAAAAAATAATGCATTAAGTAGGTACTTCTTTTTAGTTTAGTTAAAATTATAAACGAATGAATTCAAGGAGGTTATAATAAAAACATTCTACACTATTAATTTTTACTGAAGAACTTTTAGTTAAGAGCAGCAATAATAAGTTGGATAATGGGAGTAAACATTTTAGACTTTTAATTTATTTAAAGACACTGGATGGGACTGAAATAACAAGTTCTTACTTCTTTAAATGACTATATTTCGCCTGACCCCAGGCATACTCATGTCTACAGTCCGAATTGGAGAGTATCGGAATTAAAGATTTTTACATTAGGTGAGATTAATATAGCTGCAGACACGTTTCAGCTTGACTTTTTTGCTCGTTTTGCTTGCAATATTAATGTTGAAATTCGTCCGTCTTTCGTCTTGAATAATATAGAGGAGCAGCATGTCTGACAGGAAAGCAGTCATAAAGAATGCAGATATGTCAGAGGAAATGGAGCAAGATGCTGTGGACTGTGCTACTCAAGCACTGGACAAGTTTAATACAGAAAAGGTAGACATGAGTATGCCTGGGGTCAGGCGAAATATAGTCATTTAAAGAAGTAAAAAGTTGTTATTTCAGTCCCATCCAGTGTCTTTAAATAAATTAAAAATTATATACAATGGTGACGGATACTAATAAAATTAACATTTTAGACGCAATCTGCATTTAATATCTTAAATTAATCTGCATTATTTTGGTTATCAGAGTAACTGAGTTATACAATGAGTAGCTTTCCAGTAACTCTGTCAGCCTGGGATTAACATTTTTGTAACTCAGTAACACAGTGAGTTCTATTCCTGTCATCAAATAAGCAATAACATTCTGTAACTCAGTAACACAGTGAGCTACATTCCTGTAATCAGTTAAGCAATGAGTAACATTTCTGTAACTCAGTAACACAGTGAGTTACATTCCTGTAATCTGTTAAGCAATGAGTAACATTTCTGTAACCAGTAACACAGTGAGCTACATTCCTTCAGTGAGTTACATTCCTGTAATCAGTTAAGCAATGAGTAACATTTCTGTTACTCAGTAACACAGTGAGTTACATTCTGTAATCAGTTAAGCAATGAGTAACATTTCTGTAACTCAATTCTGTAATCAGTAAGCAATGAGTAACATTTCTGTAACTCAGTAACACTGAGTGTAATCAGGTTCCATTCCTGTAATCAGATAAGCAATGAGTAACATTTCTGTAACTCAGTAACACAGTGAGTTACATTCCTGTAATCAGTTAAGCAATGAGTAACATTTCTGTAACTCAGTAACACAGTGAGTTCATTCCTGTAATCAGTTAAGCAATGAGTAACATTTCTGTAACTCAGTAAACAGTGAGTTACATTCTGTAATCAGTTAAGCAATGAGTAACATTTCTGTAACTCAGTAAAACAGTGTACATTCCTGTAATCAGTTAAGCAATGAGTAACATTTCTGTAACCCAGTACACAGTGAGTTACATTCCTGTAATCAGTTAAGCAATGAGTAACATTTCTGTAACTCAGTAACACAGTGAGTTCTATTCCTGTAATCAGATAAGCAATGAGTAACATTCCTGTAACTCAGTTAACACAGTGAGTTACATTCCTGTAATCAGTTAAGCAATGAGAAACATTTCTGTAACTCAGTAACACAGTGAGTTCCATTCCTGTAATCAGTTAAGCCATGTAACTCAGTAACACAGTGAGTTACATTCCTGTTCCAACTCAGTCAGTGAGTGTAATCAGTTAAGCATGAGTAACATTTCTGTAACTCAGTAACACAGTGAGTTACATTCCTGTAATCAGTTAAGCAATGAGTAACATTTCTGTAACCCAGTAACACAGTGAGTTACATTCCTGTAATCTGTTAAGCAATGAGTAACATTTCTGTAACTCAGTAACACAGTGAGTTACATTTCCGTAATCAGTTAAGCAATGAGTAAAATTTCTGTAACTCAGTCAGACAGTAATTTAAATTAATGTGAATCAGTCAGAAAGTGAGTTACATTCCTTTAAAAAACAAAGTAAAATAATGAGTAAAAATTACTGTAACTCAGTCAGACGGCGAGTTTCATTCATGTAAGTCAAAAAGTGAGTTATATTCCTGTTACTCAGTCATACAGTGAGTTACATTTATATTATTGTATGTGGATGTGAAATCAAGGATTGTAAGAATCAAATTACGAGTTGAAGATTGATATGATATGAAATTGATATGATTTTGATATGATATGAAATTGATGTGAAAATTGATGACTGATGTGTCAAACGGAATAGATCTCTTAACTGTCCCCTATATTTCTGTTATTCTAACTCCCTCATTTTCTGATGGAAATTTGCTTAATATGCTCTGTCACAGCCCTGATAAGTTTGACGAATTGTAACAAAGTATGGCATTACATTGAGATATCAATAATGATGAATTACATAACAGTATTCATAGATAGCATATTGTTGAATTGAATAAATTCTACGGAAATACATCCAGGCATTAACATAAATACAATTAGGACAATAATATATGCCAACTTCAATAAAACAAATATAATGAATTGAAATCTAAAGAACAATATTGCTTTCCAAGAAATTGGGTAAGACATTATGCGAGCCAAATATTCACTGTGTCATTTAAGGATGAAAACGAGGCCCCGCGGCCAAAACCCTTGTTCTCTATGATTATACCAAACCCCCACCACAACGACCTACTTGTTGCTTAAATGAAAACTCATCACTTGTTTTTCCTACTCAAATTTTCCCTAGAAATCATGAGAGCACTTCAAATTTTATTCTTTAAGTGGAGCTTTAGAGGTTTTAATCTTAATATAAATTAAGATTTAAGTTCTTCATAATAATTAAAATACATTAGGCAGCAATATAATTGATTGTTCTTTAATATGAAAATAACAGCAGCCATAAAGGATAAAAAGCAGCCATAAAATAAAGGAGCAGTCCTAACTGAGAACAGTAGTATTAGTTTTAATTCTAGTAGGACTAATTGTATTGTAACCTGTGAGTTCCTTTTCATATATTTTGAAGAGTAGTTTCCTTCAAAATATGGAATAACCAAATGTACTTTATATCTAGAACAATATTCTATTATAAACAAAAAGGGTTATGTATATACTTGGGGCCTCACCTTGTTTGTTTAGCTTGAACAAATATACACTAGAGATGCTTTCTTTAAAAGTTTTGATATGTAAAAGTCTATCTTTGATATCTGATCTATAAGACTCATCTATCACCCTCTTCTTTATTCAACGGCTAGCACTGATGATGACCTCTTGTTAGGTTGAAAGCGCTTTGCTATAAAGAATATATTTTTTGTGGAGAGACTTCTTCCTCTTTTATTATTGATATGTAAGTTCAAACTTTTCTTTTTACAAGACTAGTAGCTTTAAGGTGCAACAACCAGTGAACCAGGAGCAAGTGCTGTCCCATGTCATTTAGAGTTGAGATTGTACATGTACAAGTGATGAATACGACTACCAGACCATTTGATGGCAATGCTAAAAAATCAGGTAAAGGGTATCTCTGAAATTTTCCTCATCACATCGGATCTGCTACGCCTTCCCTACTTTGGACTCGCTTCGCTCGTTCTTAGAATTTAAAATTACCAATTTATAGTGCAACTTATCTTTTGACTCGCTTCACTCGTTCTTAGATAATAAATACATTCCTTCTAATCCTACCGTTCACCCATCAAGGCACTGACCTCGCTCAATACTGTTTAACTGTTATGATCCAACCAAAACCATAAATATATTGAATCAAAACTCATTATACTTATTTACTACGTAAAGGTTTACACTTGTACAGAATTTCAACTCAATTAGTTTATTATCCGATTTTATATTTTTTTTAGAAAAACGTACACAAGTCATTTTAAAAATTGAACTAATGCTGATAATGAGATGAAACTTGGCACATATGATGGAATTTTATAGGGCTATATGCAAATGTCCGAACCTTTTCCTTTGATCCTTGAGATATTTTGCTGTTAATCCCCTGCTGCCAACTTATCTGCGTTTCCTCGTGGATTTTCTGTTTATCCTAATGACACCTTAAATCTGCCTCCGTAGCCGCGGTCGTATAGTACTTTACTTCGGCACCAGAGGTCCGGGGTTCACAGCCCGGGCTCTGTTCTCAGTTTTTATAAATATAATTTGATGTAAAAAGATTTCGTCAACTTTAGCTTTACTTTGAGCATAGTAGATGTGACCCACCCGAGGTGGTTCCAGCTGGACGAATACCTTGAAGGGCCGTAGGGCCCTAAAACGGGCATTATCATTACAATTATTATTATTATTTTATACTAATGACACAATGCTTATTCTGTTTCAGAGAGGTGGGCACATGGAAATATGGCCATAGCTCGATGCTGTTGCCTCATTGCTGGTATGTTTACAAATTACTTACTCTATAGTTATTATTAAAGTCGATGCAGCAAATTGGTCACGCCTTCTTCTCGTTAAAAGAAATTTTACTCTCATTTAGATTCAAATCTTAACGTAGTCAGATAGTAATATTATAATTACTACCTTGCCTACTACTATACATACTACTATCACTAATATTATAATTACTACTCTAACTTCTACGATAGATACTACTTTAACTATTACAATCTACTACCATAACTACTACTATCATTGACAAGCTTGTCTCTGATCATTATTACCCCGTATAAAAATATCTCATAACATTCGTTCTTCCAATCTGTCCCGGTCTCCATAGGTTAAAATATTCAAGGACTTTTAATATAAAAATTTCGAAAGGTGAAAAAAAATAATCGAAACAATTAAATTCAATTAAATATTTGTTTAAAGTAAAAACTCAATTTCTATAATATATCATTTGATACTACCGAGTTTTTGCAAAACATGAATAGTTGACACGATATAATTGTGCGAGAGACACCTAGGAAATGTAACAAGCAAAATGCAATGCTTCATCTGGGAACTGTTCCATCATTCGACATTCGTCATCATTGATGGCTCGACATAATGTCGAGCAGTAATCTATCTTTGCAAACGTATGAAACCTACAATTACCTAATTCAATAAATATTATCAACTTTTAACCGATAGAATCAATTAAATAAAAAATCGAATTCAGGGTACCTTGGAACTCTTCCTCACTAGACCGGCTTTGCTACTCTCACCCTCCCTACGTCGAACTCGCTTCGCTCGTCCTTAGAGTATAAAAAATACTAAATTTATCCTAAATACATATTTCGCTTAATACATATGAACAAAAATAAATATGACTCGCTTCGCTCATCTTAATGAATGACATTAATTTCATTAATTTCATTCCAGCGGTTATCTAATCAAGCTCTGACCTAGCTCAATGTTGCATTCTGATCCAACATATACTTGTCGTATTCAAACGAAACTCTGTGTACTTACTTTTAACATACACTTGTACAAAATATGAACTCAATTAGATAATTTTCCATTTTTAAAATTGAAAAAATCTATTCGTCATTTAATAAAAATTGAGCTAATGGTGGTAATGATAAATAACTTAGTGCATATGTTGTTCATATATATATATATATATATATATATATATATATATATATATATATATATATATATATATATATATATTATATATATATATATATATATATATATATATATTATATATATATATATATATATATATATATATATATATATATATATATATATATATGCGACTACATGTCTGCTAAATTAACCCATTCCAAACATTTTTCCGTGTTTTATGATCTCATAATAAAACTAGACTTAAAGTTTGATTTTAATATCAAGTTTCAACTCTCTTGCATAAATGTACTGGGTGCTACAATAATAACAGATAGACACACACACAAAATATACACTCACACATACCAAAAGAAAACTTGGAGAAATCCACTCAAGAGGTCTCATAATTCAAATGATATCACGGTGTCGGAATTTTTTCACGACCACCATTATTTTCCTATATACTTACGGTATAAATGAAGAATAGTAAGATAAAAACAAGTAATATTTAATTAATTGTTTAAGTTAATTAAATCAAATATTTAATTAACAATATTGTGAATACCTAGTTGTGTCAACTAAAAAACTTGTACGTATGATTTCATCTTAGATTCAGATCTTTTATAAATAGACATTCCTTTAATGGGGTATTGACCAGATATTTATGAATATATATTTTCTAATATGTAATAGGTTTTCTGTTTCTAAATGTTTTTTTTTCGAAACAGCGCGGCACTTTTTCAATTTAGTAACCGGTTCCCATGATATTTTAAACACTCCTTACTTCATGATTTTCCAGTGTTGGTAACTTGTTATTGAAAATGTAACTTTTTTTTAATAGTTATTTGATATTATCGATTTTAATTGAACGTAATGGAACTAATTTGTGTGACTTTTAATTACTGAGGTAATTAAAGGAGTGCAAGTCTATCTTGTGTATAAATATTTACGTGACGTACTTATTGATCTTTTTCTTATAAATAATTAAAGAAACATGGTTTTGTCTAATTAGTTTCTTTGTACGAACTATAAATTTAATAAAACACTGCATGAATGCAAATATTTAAAATTTTACATACTTTAATGTGATGCAAGGCGTATGGACTTGTGTACGCAGTATAGAACCAACATATTTTATTAAAAATGAAGAATCAGCTACCGTAGATACTTGCCGTTGGATATGAATATCCCTGGACCGGTTTCGGATGTCCGGGGTTCGCAGCCCGGGCTATGCTCTAAGATTTTATGAATAGTATTTGTATTAAAAAGATTTCGCCAACTTTAATTAATTCTTAGAGTGTAGTAGATGCTACCCACCTGAGGTTGTTCCCGCAGGGTGAATACTCTGATGGGCCGAAAGGCCCTAAACGGTCATTTTATTTTTATTATAAGCATAGAGATATATACTAGAGGGGGCATATCCTATCTTAATACATTGAGAGGCCTGACAATTTTTTTGGGGCTCTCAGGGGCTCTGTGTAACTTTAATGAAACCTCCTCTAAGAGAAAGTTAAGGTTATAAAAAACCAATCGTTTTCACTTTTTCTCGCATTGTTTAGCATAGAGATATTATTACTAGAGGGGCCCTATTGGTTGAATTTTGAAACACTGACAAAATAACCTGACCACCTTCGCTTATAAATATAATCAAATAATCAGTACAAAATTACAATAACTTATATAGTAGAACGTTAAAAATACAAATCAAAACACAAACAAGGTATAGGAAGCCGAAAACAATAGAATTATTATTGCCTTAACTCACTTTTGAAGGAGGTTTCAATGATGTTACACAGAGCCCCTGAAAGCCCCCAATACGATGTCTCAGGCCTTTCAATGTATTGAGATAGGCTATGCCCCCTCTAGTATACATCTCTATGTTGTTTAGGGTTTGTTTTCTATTATAAACGTTGTATTATATAAGTTACTGTATTTTTTAATGTTTATTTCATCATATTAATACGCAAGGATGTTCAGGTTACTTTTTTGATGTTTCAAAATTCAACCGATAGGCCCCTCTAGTTATATCTCTATGATTATAAGGGTAATATGAATATTTTGCCTATTATAAGATTTAAAGTAAAATAAGAGTATTTTAGGGAAATAACGCTGGGAAGTGCAAAACCATTAAACAATAATTATTATTTATATTAATAATTATTATTTGCTTTTTACATTTTAAATGTATATGAATCTTTTGTATTCAAAAATACATATTTTTCTTTCTTTCTTTACTATTTACGTGTAAAAATATGATTTATTCATATTTTATTTATTGTAAGATAAGATGAAAATTATTTTAATAAAATGCAGTGCCCTGTAAAGCCTAATAATTGTCAATATAACCTCTCTAAAAGAGTTTAATAACACAAGAATTTTCTTTGATGACTTTAGTTTCTTGTATTTAACTTAATGATTATTTGAAAACCCAAAAGAAAAATACCTTGATCCAATGTTCTCTTCCTAATAAGAAAAAGAAGAAGAATTTAATTAAAAACCCAAGTTCATTCAACTTGAAAGTACTTTTACATGATGATCTCGATAGTGAAATTAGATGTAAAATCGCCTCGGTGTTCAAGTTCAGATACAAATGAGTAGTCAGGTACCTGTATGGTCAGGTACTTGTCGTATCTAGCCAAGCCTGACAGCCACGCACAGGTATTTCATATCAAGCTTTCATCTTGTCAAATCTTGTAATCCACAAAGATATTCTTCACATTTGTTAAATAATGATTAGAAATGGAATGTACTAAAAGGAAAATAGACATCTTCAATACAGATTATATTACTTAAACAATGTTTAATATTAAACACCGGTATAAATTGTTTTGGTAAAACTGCAGCCATTTCTAATATAGGAATAGGGATTTAAAGAGAGGGCCTTATGCTGACGTGTTGATTTTCCTATTTAGCGAATTTTTATCTGAAGATGGTTTATGAGGTTGTTCGTCAGACAAATGGCAATGAGGTGTTAATTTTTTCCTCCAATTCCAAATACACACACAGATATATATATATATATATATATATATATATATATATATATATATATATATATATATATAATATATATATATATATATATATATATATATATATATATATATATATATATATATATATATATATATTATATATATATATATATATATATATATATATATATATATATATATATATATATATATATATATATATATATATATATATATATATATAGACACACACGGATTACTTCTAAACAAATCCAAGGAAGCAATCCGATATTGCTGTAATTTGCTGAACAAGAGCAGATCGAATAGTCCAAACGTTTTAGTTTTAAACCCTTTTACTTAAAAGTTATTAATAATTTGTCTTAAAGGTGGATGTGAAATAGGATCTATAAATCCCATAAACATAGCTAAAATCCATTATATCATTGCGAAGACTTAAAATGTATTTTCTTTAAACCTACACTTTTTTGAAAAAATCTTTTACCTCTTTGGAGATAAAAAGATGTTTACATCCTAGAGAGATAAATTAAACGCTTGAGTAGTTAGTTATCAAAATTGCTCTTAAAAATTAGTTGATGATTAAAGAAAAATATCGTTATCATTTAATTTCTTTATTTCTAATTGTATAACTAAAGTACTAATTACAAGAAAATGTGTCTTACCGACCATATTATATATATTATATTATATATATATATATATATATATTATATATATATATATATATATATATATATATATATAAATGTTTACTTACTTTCATATTGTAGAAGTTTGTTCTATAGTGTGAATAGTATATGCAACATGACTGTGAAGTGTTTTTTCATTACCCTGACAAAATTTTACTGACCCTTCCTTCTACAATAAACATTATAATTGCCGCGGTTAAAAAGACTCACTTCACAGTTGTGTAGCACTATATACAATTTTTATTTCAAGACGTGATATGCATGTGACTTTAAAATATGATCGGTATTCCTTATTAAATTTCCTTACGCATTTCTAATGCCTATAACGTTCCATGAAATTACGATTTGAAAATTCAATGATTTCTCTCACTCGTTTTTTGTTTTGAGAAAAATGTGTTTAGTTAAACATTAGCCACAGTCTGATGACCAATGTCTAAGTCATAGAAATGAGTGAAGTATTATTGCTGGCTAAATTTCCTTAAGATCAAACTTTCATAAAGCCAAAACCTTTTAAACTGTAAAAAAATATATCTTGACGAGATCTAGTCTTCCCTGTGAGATTACGATCTACTAATGCCAAACTCATCTACAACTTTTAATTAATTTACTAAACCTGTATGTGTAATTAGTAATCAAGATGAATAGTATCTTTTAACACCTAATTATATAGATTACAGATTAGCAAAATAAGCTATTGTTAGTTGTTCATTAACAATATGTTAATAAAAATCACCGGATTAGAGTGATTTTGGTATCTAATTTCTTCAAATTTAATGTTATTATTAAAATACAATATTGCGGTATGCACCAATTTGACTTTTCAAAATTACCGAAAGTGGTAACAAGATTACCATATTTGGATAATGAACTGCTATCAAAATAATAATGATGAAGTTGAGCTCGTAAGATTTAATATACTGGGTCATTTTACACCATTTTTCAAAAGTCTATAGGACCATTTTTCCCTAAATTTTAAAGGATTTAATGATAATGCAACTTAAGTTTTTCACAAATATAAATTAATATATATATATATATATATATATATAATATATATATATATATATATATATATATATATATATATATATATATCTAATTTAGAGCCCTAGTGCGTTATTTTCTGATGAAAATTCGATGCTGTTACTGTGAAATTCGTACATTGACACTAAAAATACTTTAAAAGATATTTAACATTTCAAAAACTATTATTTGTCGTTGCGTCCTTTTTAAAATTAAATTCTCACAGTAAATTTGAATCAAAGGGGAACGAAACGTGCTTAAACAATTTGATTCGTAAATGCGTGAGTTTGAGACCTCCGTTGATTTTTATTAAAGACTATTTTATTATTGTTGTATACAGTTATCTTTGACTTTATTTGTATGCACGTCAGCTAATAAAACAAAATTTACGACAGTTATAGAAGATATAATTAAATTTTAAAGACTATTTAAAATCTTGTTTTTAAGTTGGTTATAAATTTTCTATGACATAAGAAAAGTTTAACAATAAAATTTACTTTTTAACTTAAGAAGATCTAAATACGGATTTTTATTTACCTTTAAAAAAGTAACAGGGTACATTGTATAAAACATTTTTTTAAAAGGAACTTCCTACTTATATGAATGCAACACGACTGAAGAATAAAAATGTCTCTATTAAATTTAAAAATTGAGAACTTTATAGCTTTTGTTATATTTAAAGTTTTCAATTAACAATCACGTATCTAGACTTATTCAAATATATTGAATTAAATTTTATTAACTGAGATATAAAGAAATATATTGAACAATTTTAGTTCTTTGTGATAGTATGATTTTCTCGCCTCTATTTAAGTTCACAATGTCTTTAGGAGGATTTGTATTAAGATTAGCTTGTATGTTTGTAAAACATGACAGTATGCTGGGAGAATTTTTTTGAGAATGCTTGGTTATATTGCTTACAAATCTAGTTCTTGCTCAGCTTTGCTGTTTTAGTCGGAACAGTTACACTTCACGTCAATTTTTCTAGATTATTCCAAGGAAATCTAAGAATTTATTAAAAAAGACAGCGCATGTTTATACAATTAAACCTGCGCTGACATGGTTACGCAAATCATATATTTGCGTAAATTAAGCTTTGCGAGATTGGCCAAAAATTTGTACAGAATAGATTAAGCTATGGCATATAAATCCGTATGTCCTCCGCAATTTTTCGGAAATCCATGTCAATCGACTAACAGATAAAAGTGTAACTGTTTCGACTACGATGCATAAACGTAAGCAACATTGCAAAAGAAATTCGTCCGACATGCAGACATCTTTGAAAAAATTTTAAGGTTAAAAATCTCTAAAACGGATTTTGGTCACTTACCCGGGACCGACTCCCGCCATGCAACTCATCCCACTAGCCAATTTAGCGAATTTCCTCTTGCGAAGCGGCAAAGAGACCGAAGGCCTCTTTATTTAAAGGAATTCACTAAAGCTTAGCCACTTTAAAAATAATTTTAAATTATGACAATCAAATTTATGACAAAATATCGTTAATTACAGAATCAGAATTAACGTTAGTTTCATTTAGAAGGCTTTAATTAGTAATCCAGGACAAAAGCAAGTAACTAAACTTGCTCAAGGTAATAACAAGGATTTGAAATGTTACTAATTTATTTGTTACTGTCGACTAAAAAAATATATAAACCGAATGCGATTTCTGTCAGACCTGGCATGTGATTAACCTTTACTATAGCTTCTCTTTTTTTTTTACTAATATATTATAACAATCATTTCACAGAATTTAATACAAAATCATTAAACTATCACGTACATATTAAAGTACGAAAACACGATAAAAAATAAAACTCACCTAATGTTATCAGGGTTGCCAATAAAACTAAGTATAAAAAGACGTAAATCCTAAGAAGCTCATACGCAATTATTTTAGTTTTAGCTATTGTTTTTATTTTTGAGCCAGCAATCAGCTGATCCCGCAGATTTTTTTTGCGCAGGGGTATGGGAGTTTCCCCAACTTGGTTTTACATATTACTTTACTGCCAACTATGTTTGGATTTTAGTAGAATATTAAAATTAATTTAATGAAATATTTAAACTAATGGCATTTATGGATGAAGGAGCTACTTATGGATTGTTATAGAGCTCTGTCTTTAGGAATTAACCCACCGAATTAATTATAAAGCTTTCATAAAGCTTCGCGGAAGGAATAAAACCTTTTGTTGAAGTTAAATATCATCCTTAACAGACAAGGGTAACAAATTGAGGATCTGTGGCTGTCAACTGACATGGTAATGAAAAAGTATACCAGTATACTTTTGGCATCAGAATGAAAAATATGATAATGAAGTGATTGTTAGAAGAGTGACATCTGTGGCTCAGAGTGTCAGTGAAAAAATAATAAGACAATAATAAATAGTTGTCAGGAGTATTAGGTTTATGGCAATTAAAATGAAAAATAGCTATTGACATCTATGCGATACCAGACAATTTTTATTGTCTATGAATATAGTAACATTTATGAGGGATTAGATAATACAAGAATTATCAAAGAATATAAATGAAATGTAACATTAGATTAAGTAAGGTATTACAATAAAAGAATGTATTTTGTATGAAATAAGAGAAAGCTTGACGTGTGAAACAAACATTATGTTTTGAATGAGTACTTAATTTATTAGATGTAGTTTATTGTTGGTCTATGAACAACCTAAGATGATTATAATGTTACCGGACAATCAGTTACTATGCATATTTGCTGTTGGATATACATTTTCTTTGACCGGATTCGGCTTAACGCCGTCATCAGCAGGAGAGGCAACACTTAAGCTCCCTAGTAATAAATTTATATCAGTAAATAACAGTAACTATTAATTGTGAGTAGTAAGTAACAGTAAGTATTGACGGTACGTTTAAATAAAATGAAAAAAATCGAAAGATAAACCCATTGGATGAAATTAGGTTCTAGAGTATATTTGTACGCGATAAATAAGTAAACAGTTGAGTTAACTCAACTAGCAGTAAATGAGTTTCGTTTCAATACGTCAAGTATATCTATGATTATAGTTGGATCATAAAATTTAAGTCACATCAAGCGTGGTCAGTGCCTGGATGGGTGACTGCAGGGAATGAACAGATGTATTAGCTATCTGAAGATGAGCGAAGGGAGTCTGAAGACAAGTTTTTGCAGTATAAACGTAACGAATTGTGTATTTTAAGAACGAGCAAAGAGTCCGGAGCAGGGAGGATGAGCGTAGCGAATCCGATGTGATGATGAAAAGTTCCGAGATACCTTGTACCCGATTTTTAACTTGTTCTTTAATTATAATTTATAATCGTATGTATGCTGAATAAACTATTGTATCCTATGTTTGAAAGGAATCATACATGTAGACGAACTTGCATGGAATTCCATGCCATGAAAGTCACTCAGATATCCTTCGGGTCCTGTCACGGATGTAAAAATTGACCTGAGAGATTTTTTTAAGAAATCAGATTTTCACAGCTAACTATGTTTCTAGAGCTATGACTTATCTTTAAACAGATCATAACTCCATTCTTTTTAAAGCTAATTTGAAAAATTTGGTGACAAATTTAAGCCAAAATTTTCTAAACATTTAATAGTGATTTCCTAAATAATAATCTAAAGCAAAAGTAATTACTATTACTGCTTTGAGAAAAGACTGAACATTGAAAGACATCCATTAATTTCAACTCTAAGTAGAATTAGCTTCAACTAGAAACAACAACTAAGCTTTTCTGATCTTGAAAACATAAGGCAAAAACACACACATAATATGTATATATATATATATATATATTATATATATATATATATATATATATATATATATATATATTATATATATATATATTTATATATATATATATAATATATATATATATATATATATATATATATATATATATATATATATATATTATATGTAATATATATATATATATATATATATATATATATATATATAAAAACTGCTATTCCCAGGTTCATGTAGAGTTAATGATCTTTTACGAGTACCTGACATCGCACAGGCTCAGACCCACAGGTTTAACTTACCTTTGAAGGATGCCATGTGAAAGGATTTCCATTCCTAGAGGCCCTGGCCAGGATCGAACCCGGAAAGCGTAAAGTAGTATTGTATCGGAATATATTTTTGTTTTTTTAGTTGTAAACACTAAAGATTTTGAAAAGTAAAAGATAGTGAAAACTTTGTTTGGAACAATAATCAAAAATGTTGACTATTAAGTTTCTTAAAGCTTTTTGTGGTTTTAAATTAAATTTGAAAAAGTTCAAATAAAAGTAGCTAGGAATTGAAATGCTTATCACGTCTTTATATTAGAAGAAAAGCTAAAGGTTGAAAATTCCTCTAGATCTTCTACCTATAAAAGTATTCCAAGCTTTGATATCGATTTTATTAGTTTATTTTAAAATTACTATTTTTTAAAAATAGAATATCTGATAAATTTTAGTCTTACATATTTCCATGCGATTAACAAAACTTATGTTAAAATATAAGCTTTAGATTCGTCTTGAAAATTTACCTCATACAATATAATAATAATATATAATACTAGGCTGCTAACAGAATTTATTTGACGAGTTTTAAAAATTAGCCTTCGAGCCGAAGGCGAGGGCAGGCTATGGCAATTTCCAGCCGAGGCTAGTAATTAACCCATTTGACTCGGTCTGCAGAAGCGGTCCATATGCAGGGAATTGCTGAGACAGGTGGGTGAATTTATATAAAAGAAGCGTTCGCTAGCTTAGTTTCTAACACCGTGTTTAGCACAGGAATGTCGAATTTGAGATTTTATCAGGTAGGACTATACACAGGCATAAGGTAAATTCAAAAAGTCGCCACATATCAAAATTTGTTCAGTAGTTTAGGCTGTAGGTGCGTAAACATATACAACTATCGTTCGCTAAGTTAGTTTTTCTCTCCGCGTTTAGCGTAAAACTGTCTCATTTTAGATTTTATGAGTTAGGAATGCACACGAGCATAAGACGAATCTAAAGAGTCCTCAACTGTCAAAATCCGATCAGTATTTGAGGTAGTAGGTGCGTCAATGTATAAAACTACCGTTTGTTAGTTTAGTTTTTCGCTCCGCGTTCAGCGTTTAAAATCACGAATTTGTGATTTTATGAGGTAGGAATGCACAAGAGCATAAGACGAATCCAAAAAGTCTCATACATCAAAATCCATTCTGTAGTTTAGGCTGTAGGTGCGTCAACAAAAAGTGCCGAATGAATAAAAATAAGAAAGAGAGAAATATTAAGAATAAGAAATAAAAAATGCCGTTTTCAAACCTCTTTTTCTCCACTTCTTCTTGGCCGATTTGGATGATTTTTTTAAATTTTTGATCTACAAGGCACGCCCTTTAAACATATTATAATATTATTTATGTCGCTTACACGCTACAACCCTCAAAAACCCTACTTTGTTGCGCGTACTGCAGTTTTTTAGTGCACTGGCAGCTTTAGTTTTAGACTTTTTTACTTACAAGCAGGGTATTTTTCCTTTTCTAATTTTTGTTCTTGACTTAGCGGGGCGGGACGCAGCTGCGTTCTTAAATGTGTAAGACGTCTTGTACTTACAATTATGACAACTAACATTTTTAAAATTCACAAAACTTTTTACTTCATTGGATCGAACAAAGTTATAAGAACATATACTTTGATAAATGTTATCTACAGCAGGATTCTGATTTTATCGTTTGACATATATAACTTTATGTAAACAAATCATGTTTTTTGTCTTATAAACTGAGGAATTTCCTTGCATTGTGGCAATATGATATTTTCATAACTAACAAATAAACTATATTACGAACTGATGTATGAAAAAACAATTTCTTCGCCGCGGCCGCTCCGCGACGACGCTGTATATCTTCTAAGAGCTATAATTTGTGATGATAATTAAAATAACCCATATTTTGTAAATCTTCAAATTATTTATTCGTTCAAATAATGGATTTTTTGGTATTTTAGTTTACTAAATACTTTTGAGTATAAGAATATTAATATATTTTCTTTTACTATGTTTACTCAAAAAATAATGTAAATTTTATATTTGTTTTTAAAGATACATTTATAATAAAATTTTAAAAACAATTTAAAATAAATAGTTTGAATGTAAAAAATTGAACGTAGCAAATAAATAAAAGTAAATATGTAAAAAGAGTAAAAACGTTAATATATCTTTGATATTACGATTAAATAATTGTATCAAAGGAATAGAAATTATAAATTTAATAGATAAAATTTACAGTAATAACTAGAAACTAAAATTTCTAGTTTCAATTTGTATTTCTTTGATACATAATTTATAATTGCCTGAGGCAGGGTTGGACCTGATCTTGCGTGGTATTGCATAAGAGAAACCAACAATGCAAAATCTTTCTTTAGTTTAAATGATTCTGGGTCTAATGTAGGTTTTTGTTTTTATGTTGGTATGACTTCATTTTTGAATCCTTTTAAAGTTGAATTATTACGTTTTTGACTCCACATTTAATTATATTATATAAAACGAAAATTTAAACTGGTTTTTAAGTAGAATTGAACTCGATTTAAGTTGCATTGGAGTAATATAATTTTTAGTGTAATTTAGGTCGATCGGAATGCGATCCATTAGTTCATTTTGTTAAAAAAATTGTTTTTTCTATAACAGACAGCTGTAGTAAATTCTTTAAATTGGCAGCACTGACTGTTGATAAGGGTTATGATAAGGTTTTTATTTTTTAAAAATACTCCATAACTATATGATGGGGGATTTGACAAAAAGTTATTTGATATAAATTTGTTCTATATTTAAGACAAAACTGTATGCGTTTTAGTTAAAACGAATGCTCTTATAACCTTTTTAAAATAAATATCATTTGTCCGATTTTGACTAAAACTCGCGATTTATAGGGAATTTTATCAGCTTAAAAAATTTTCTCTTCATGTTTTGCACTCAAACTACAGGGAACCACTTATTGCAAGAAACTGGAATTTTTGCGATTTTCTAATATTTTGAGAGAGCGCATTCATATGAAAGGCTCCACTCTGGATAAGCAGACTATGCTTTTCCTTCATACTTAAAGATGCATTTTCAGAAAAATTGGGTTTGAAGTAGTACAAATAGAGTCACATTTTTTAGGCTTGGCTCTTGGACTATAGGTTGAAATGAAATATTATCTTCTTTTATATTCAAATAAAAATATACAGGCATGTAATTATGCATAAGACTAACATATGTGCAAAGTTTCATTTCACTATCAGTATTAGTTCAATTGTTATCAAATAATTTTTTTTTTAAATTGGAAAATAATCAATACAGGAAATAATCAATAATCAATCAGGCACACATAAGTGTGCCTGTACGTAATTAATTAATTAAAGTTTTGTTTCATTAGAACAAGTATAGCCACGATATTTAACGATATTTGTTAAATAGTTCGCAGCCTGGGCTATGCTCTAAGATTTTATGAATAGTATTTGTAGTAAAAGGATTTCGCCAACTTTAATTAATTCTTAGAGTTTAGTAGATGCTACCCACCTGAGGTGGTTTCCGCAGGGTGAATACCCTGATTGGCCGCAAGGCCCTAAAACGGGCATTTAATTTTATTTTATTTATTTTATGTGGAGCCTTTATTGGCATTGGCTACTTTATATATATATATATATATATATATTATATATATATATATTATATATATATAATATATATATAATATAATAATTACTTTGTATAAATAAAGTTACAACGTTTAATATAGTTCTAATGGATTACAAAAGAATTGTATAACCCTTTTTATTTAATATTGCAAACAAAAAAAACATTGTTGTGCATCTCTATAGAGAAATATCTTTAGCTACTGTTTCGCAAATATCATAAGTTTCACATAAGGAAAGGTCATTTATGAGTGGAGTATATTGCGACCTGAGGATCATGTTAGTAAGTACTCCTGTGTCAGGTATTATTCACTACACTATCAAGTATTGCAAATTTGCCTATACTCTCTACCTTTATTCATATAACTTTTGTTATTTGTCTAATTGCCTAAGCTTTCGATATAACTTATTTTAATAATACTTTGAACATAGTTAGTGTTTATTATTTTTTTTGTATCTCTTACATGCCGATCATTTCTTAAGCATTTGCCTGTTGCACCGGGATTTTCTTTCCCACGCCATTATCTATTACCAACTTATGTTAGCTTCTCAATTTAAAAGATTAAGTGAATGTACATTTTATATGGATAACAAATAAATAAACTGACGCAATATATTTGGCGACGTCTTCCAAATTCCATATCTTCTTAGTTGCCTATTGTATTTGTAAATCAAAATACTTTGATCTTTACTTTTTATTCATTCAAATAATTTAATTCCAAATTCTATTTAACTTTCTATAAGCCATTAAGGATATAATACTTTACAAAATTAAATACTTGATTGCAATTAAATAATCATTTATCATGTATTTTGTAGTTATTTATAAATTATATTTGTATTTTATATTATAATTTATTATAACATTAACTATTAATTCGGTAATTTTTTTTTATTATTATAATTAGTTATTTTTATTAAATTATTTTACAAATTAAAAAGTTTCTTTTTTGTGGACTTACAAAAAAATAAATAAAAACAGATTATTTTCACAAAAGTCCTGCATTTTTTTAATATATAATATTTAACTAAGTTTTCGCCTAAATGAGTCATCATCACAGAATGACTCTGATGATGACTAATTTTTAGTCGAAAGCTTAGTTAATTATTATATATTAAAAAAATAGGACTTTTGTGTAATTAATCTGTTTTTATTTAAATTAAATATTTTATTTTAAATTATTTAGGTAAAGGTAGTGGTAGATTGATTTTTCGATAAAGTTTCAACACTCTAGCATAAATACAGTATTAGGAGGAACGATGATAACAGACACACACACATACAGACAAACAACATTGTGAAAAAGGCAGGCGTTCTTAAACACACCTGAAACGGATAATTCCGGTGACTTCCAGGTTTCGGTAAGTCTCAAAAATATCTGAAATGGATAATATATTCAATTTGTAATATATGAATCGGAATCAGATATTTTTTTTAGGAATCACAATATTTTTCCTAAATGCCTTTGCTAAAAACGGAATAGTAAATATCGATGTGTGTGTGTATATTCCTGTTATAAAACAAAATTAATTAAGAAAATATGAACTAAATTTTTGTTTTAGCGAGATGATTTAATTATTAGTTGTAATTACTCTCCTACGTGAAAAAATAATTAAATTAATAAACAATAAGGTATTTTTTTTAAATTTATTTTTTCACTTCTTTATGAAAAGGCTTATATAAAATATAATTTAATTTATTTCTACTATATAGGTCTTTGAATTTGATTAAAAAGGTCTAAAAGTCAGCTGAGTCATGTAAGGGTAATATAAAGAAAATGTTATATGTTGTTTAAAAATTAATTTCAAGGAAAAAGAAAAATAATTTAATATTTATTCAAAGTGGAACATTATTAAATTTTATTTTTAAACAATATTTTATTTTTATATGATGATAAAAGCTTCTTAGGTGGTTTGCTTCTAAACAATTTAAGTCTTACAGAGATCACCACGGTGGTAAGAAACGCCAAGTTCTAGGCTTCGTAGTGATGAAGATCGGTTTGATCGAACATATCAAAGTGGAAGGTTTACAAAAGAGACAGGGTTTGGGGAAACATTTAAGGTTTACACAGGAGACCGGGTTTGTGAAAAAGTTTAAGATTTACAAAGGAGAAAGGGTTTTTGGAAAAGTTTAAGGTTTATAATGGAGACCGGGTTTGTTGGAAGAGTTTAAGGTTTATAATGGAGACCGGGTTTGTGGAAGAGTTTAAGGTTTATAATGGAGACCGGGTTTGTGGAAGAGTTTAAGGTTTACGAAGGAAGAAAGGTTTGTGGAAAAATTTAAGGTTTATAATGGAGACCGGGTTTGTGGAAGAGTTTAAGGTTTAGAATGGAGAAAGGGTTTGTGGAAAAGTTTTATCATACAAAAGTTGTAGGTTTAATTTAGTTTTATGCTTTTCTTTAAGCAAATCTCGTTGAAGCGAATATTCTCATCTAGACTGGCATTTAATACATGATGCTGAGACTGTGCTGCCTCCTAAATTATGACTGGGAATTGTAAGTAACAGCAAGCACCCCCCCCCCTAAGCGAAATTAGAGTTACAAATTTCAATTACAGATTTTTAACTATACAACAACTACAATGACTTCTAATTTAACTTAAATTATCTTATTATTTTTGTTGAAACTGTTTTATAAAGTATGGCTGCCTAAATTATCACTGTTAAAATTATGGCTTCAAATAAATTACAGCTCCTCATAATTAATGAAGAACACAGCTTATTTAAAGGCAACAATTTACTACTAAAAAACTTTGGGAAAAATTGAGTCGGTAAAAACCCCGTACATAATGCCTAAACTAAACCTGCATTAGGTGTGGGTTTCAATTCATTTAACTTAAATTAATTTAAATTATAAATATTATAATGAGATAGACAGTGCCTCTCTCCACAAGATATTAGATTATATTTTGTGGAGAATAGACCAGAATTATTAAGCATATCTTAAACCATATAAGATTTAATTTGGTAAATTTATAATTTATTTGTGTTTTTATAAAGATGGTTATTAAAAAAAACATCTGATGTGTTAGCATCTTTTGTGTCTTATCCAATTTTTAATTATTATCACAGATTACACCGGATTAATAATTAACGCTTAGAAATTTAATTTTGCAAAGACATCGTAAAGAGTAATCAGCTTGAAAATTTAGGTCTTTCGGTGATACCGCGTCAATGAAGATGATAAACCCGAAGTTTGTTTTCTCTGGGAGGGACATCCTTAGGGATGTAGGACAAAATGGATGTATTAACAATGTTCTATGAAACTGAACTGTACACCGTCAGTTCGGTTCAAGTGTCAATATTATATACTTATTATATACTATATTATATACTATTATATTATATACCTATTATATACTTAACTACTATTCGACTTAAAGATAACCTTATTATTGCGGGCTAAACTGCATTATAAATTATGACACTTTACGAATTAATTTCCTAAACATTTTATTTATAATAAAAAAACATATTTGCCGAATCACGACACTCTTAATCTATTAAAGACTTTTCTTATAAAACCTCACCTTGTTAGACAAAAAAGTGAGTTTGTTAACACTTGATGATGGGTCGGGTTATAATGACGAAACGTCACGCTTATTCATACATTAACTTATACAAATAATAAAATCAATCACGCCTCGTTTACGGCCTTTGACATATTTAATAAAAATGTGAAATTCTGTACGAAAATGATGGAAAATTGAAAATTCTAGTTGCGACGTCACAATGATGTTAAACTGTAATGTCATTAAAACTATTGTTAATAAGTGGTAATAAAATAGAAGCTTCAAGTTTGAGTATTGAAACATGATAACCGGTGTCTTTACAGGATCTGAACTTTTCTTAGACACTATACAGTAGAATAGAGGTTCCTTCTGGCTTAATTGTTAGCACATTGCCGGCATTCAGACAGTATGGTTCCATGCAGATCGGGCCATAAAGGTATTATCAAGAGCTGGAAATTTGTATATTTGCCTTCTTGTTAAAGGCACGATAAACATATACCATTACTAGAGGGGCCCTATAGGTTAAATTTGGAATCATCGGAAAAGTAATCTAACCATCATCGCTTATAAATAAGACTAATGCACTAAAATAAGTAAAATCTTAAAAATCTTATTATAACAACTGCTAAATAATTCGGGAAAATGTCATAAGAGATGAATTTCTTCTTCATCTTTCTAAATTAAATTAAAAGGTTTACCTGCTCTCGTATGTCTAACAAAGGATCTCTGTTTAGATTTGTTTCCCCGCTAAAAAATAAAAAGTACTTTAAAAATATTAAGCATTTTAAAGTAATTTTAAGCATACATAAAATTAGTTTAAAAACTGTATCTGATTATATTATAAATAATCGTATCAATTAAAGTATTGTATCATGTTCAACATTTATCTCAAACCCTTTGTTCACCAAATATAATAGTTTGTTTACTGCAGGAGACTAAATAAGTAGAACATTTGGATTTTTAGTGTTGGAGGATATGATGGAGGTGTAGGCAGGATGAGGCTTCAGACTTTAGAGGATTATATAGCAATACTTGTGAAAATAAGCATTCCAGTATTAGAATACAATAAACGATTGAATATCTTTCCCATTTGCGCTCAAGAAGTAAAGGTTTTTTATTAATAGAGAATAGATAGTACAAATTAATGTCGATGCCCCCCCCCCACCCACTTGAGCAAGTACCAACTGCGTACTGGAACCAACTCTTAACATTTTACAGAGATCTAAGGATATTATAGCGGATGACTTTAATGCATGGGGCTCTACGGCTTACACTCGATGCAGGGAGGAGACTAAATTAGGAACTAAAGGAACTTATTAGTCTCCTTATGGGAGACTAAGGATTACTATAGAAGCAGTTTTGCTAAGTTCAATAAAATTCCAATATTAAACGATGGATCCCCTCGTGGTCATAGAGATAATATTACTAGAGGGGCCCTAAAGGTCAAATTGTGAAACATCGAAAATTAACCTGACCACTTTTGATTATTAATATAATCAAATGATCAGTACAAAATTACAATAACACATACAGTAAAACTTTAAAAATACGAATCAAAACATAAAAAACGTGCGGGAACCAAAATAAATTTATTAATTATAACCTTAACTCACTCTTGAAGGAGGTTTCAATGAGGTTACACAGAGCCCCTGAGACCCCCAAAAATATGTTTCAGGCTTCTCAATGTAATTAGATAGGCTATGCTCCCTTTAGTATATATCTCAATGGATAAACCAAGGATCTTGAATAAAGGGGATTTTGGCATAGAAATCCAAAAAATAGAGAGAATTCAACACGAAATACACGTCAAATACCAACTGCACTTTTTTGGTACAAACTACGCATACTTATAATTCTTATAACAGCGCAGGTCTTAAATTTTAGAGGCAAAAATACCTCTCGATGGTTTCTCATTGTTTGTTGCCTGTGAAGGTTATAACAAAACACGGTTCAATTATCACTCACTGAAGTGGCAAAGTAATGTTATAGGCTATGCTAACAATTGGAGTTATATCTCCATGCTTCTCTTCTCACTGCAACAAGTCATTACGGCTATTTAGACATCTATGAAGTGTTAATTGAGCCTGGGCAAAACAAATATGGAATAATTATTTTGTTTTTTACCTCTAAAGTAAGCAACCATAAAAGTATCGAGTTATCTCGATACGACCTTGTTGAAATTTAATATTTCATAGAATATTTTAAACAGATCATATTAAATAGATAATATGAATTAAATTCTCAAAGAAAAAGAAGAAACAGGTAAATTCTTAATGAAAATTCTTTTGCCAACAAATAATGAGAAAATATTTCTTTTTTACTCATTTCTTCTTTAAAACTTTACTTTTTAAAATATCTAATTAATTCCTTTGAAGGAATTAATTCTCGTAATTATCTCTTTTTATCTACCACCTAAATTAAATAATATTATTATTAATAAACTTGATCTATTTATACACCATGTTTAACGAATTCCCTTAAACAAAAATTGCAAGCAAACCAATTATAAAATTTGTCCAGCGTGAAAAACCACCACGGAAATTCTATAGGTTATTTTTATGCTTCTTGAAAATATATAGATGTGTGGCGGCAGGGCCTCCTTTCTAGCTTAATTGACTACCCACTTGCCTAAGATGATTTTCCGCTTATAATATTAATCTTTATTTAAGTTTATTTGTTCATGATTAACTTGTATTATAATATGAACAAATAAATATTACGGCTCTTGTGAACCACATCGCTGCCGGTACTGACCCGCGATTTGTTGACACGATATCGTTAGAATTTTGTAATCACTACGCTTTAGCTTAAATAAACAATTGTGTATTATAAATATTGATATTAATATAATTTAGTTTAATGAGAATACTCATACTCAATTAATATGTAAGTAATAAAACTTTCGTCAAATTATAGTATTATAACCTGTTATATCATAACCTTCCGTTGTTTACTTAAAATAATGCTTTTTCGATATAAAAATACAAAATATATTTTTGTTAAATTATATACATTTTCACCAAACGTATCTTTTCGTGGTTAGGAACATCTAAAAAGGATTTACGTCTTACCAAAAAATTAACGCACGCCAAATTAGTTTGAGACATCAAATACAAGACCAATATTGTGACATGTTTCATCGAATTATCAGCATTAGTTCAATTTTGATCGAATGACTTGTATACGCTTTTTAAAAAAATTGTAAAAATAAATCCCAAAAATAGTCCAATCAAGTTGAAATTTGGTACAAGAATGACTCTTTATGTAAAATATAATTGCACTTAGATTCGTTTCAATACGGCAATTATATCTACGGTTTTTGTTTGATCATGAAAGCTACGCAGCATCAAGCGTAATCCGTTTCTGGATGGGTGACTGCTTGAAATAAAACGAATGTATTTACAATCTAAAGACGAGCAAGGCAATACATAAAAAAGCAAGGCATACATAAAAAAATCCTCTCTAGTATAAATTGGAGGATTTTATATTGTAAGAAAGAGCAAGTCCAAAAACATGTTGGAGTTAAAATTTGGCGACTTGCATGTTCTGAGGACGAGCGAAGCGAGTCCGAAGCAGGAAGAAAAGTTGATTAAATCCAAAATTGATGAATCCAATGTGTAGTAAAGATTTCGAGGTACCCTATACCCAATTTTTATGCTATGTAATTATTTAAATGTACAATACGTACGAGTATACCATACCATACGTTATGACGACTTTCCAATAGAAAAATAGCTAATATCATTAGGGTTATGGCTGGGAAAAAAGATGCTTTTTCTTAAAGGCGGAGAGAAGGGGGGGGGGTATTAGAAAATATGTATCAGAATTAAATAAATATTGTTCCAGCAATATATATTGAGGAATAGATTGTAACTAGAAAAATATTAGGCTTACTTTTAAGAATAAATGTGAGTGCAAAAGTGTGCACCTAAATTTTGTTTTTTTTTAATCAATCGTTCCATAATAATTAATAATACATCCAATAATAGCTCAACCGCATGTGTACAGTATTTCATGTGTTCTCGTCTCCAATTTTTCTTTTTACATCGTCACCAACCGCCAATAATGATGCACTAAAAAATTATTAAGTACAGAAAAATGGTCAATATGCCGATTTGAAAATCGGCAATATACGATATAGGCCCATACGATACCAACAAATGTGTTAAGTTTTGATTTCTATCGAATAAAGTGTATGGGTTTAAAAAAAATCAAATCAGGTGACCTTTAACCTCTTAGCCACCGCCTCGCTGTGATTTGTTTACATTATGTTCTAAATGTCAATCACTAAAAACAAAAAAAATACTGATAATACAATGTTACTTAACCATACATAGTTATACAATACATAATGCTATGTATTTTGTTAACCATACATAGTTGTACATGTGTAAAAAAACTTACACATGTTTCATGGGTCATTATTGTAAGTAAATAACGTCACAGATATTTCATAAACAATACTGTTCAGGACATTAACAAGGTTGATTTTTGTACCAAATTTCATTTCGATCTGAGAAAGTGCTTGAAAGTTATCGTGTCCCATAAACGCCTAGGAACAAGAGTTTCGTACATAAATTACATTCAATATATATATATATATATATATATATATATATATATATATATATATATATTCTTGACCAGTGAGTCAAAAATATTATCCCCCTCCCTACTCCTACTCCATCCATGACCTAACCCTTAGCTCATTTTTTTTTCGAAAATTTACTAAATTTAAATGTTGAATTTTTTTAATCAACACCGCTTAACATTGAGGAGGTGTGAAGCGAATCCAAAGTGAATTAATTTAAATAATGCACGGAAAGGTCCGGGATAACCAATTTTAAGAACTATGCTGGAAAGTAGCTTGAAAAAATAAGCCTTATATATCTAAAAGTTGTTTATACCCTAGGGTGAATGTTATTTACTATCGCTTTACCTCAATGTGCCTCTAACCTCCTGTTTGAACCCTAAATTCTATTTTATCTTGTTAAAGGCAACCATCTTAACTTCACTTCTACTAACACCTAATAAGTATATTTTTCTAAAACACTGGTAGTAGTAAACTAAGTTGTAAAGGCCCAAAGATGCGTGATAAATGGAAGTAAGTTCTATTTTATACGTCAAGTTATAGAAACTATTGATTAACTTAATTTGCTTTAAAACGATTGCTTGATTCTTGATTAATTAATTAACTATTAATAAAATTATAAATATATGGATACTTTATAAGTAATTTCAAGGTACTCTACCTGCATAAGGTGTCTGCAATACAAGAAAAATATTTATGTTTATCACAATGTACAAAAATACATTTACAAATTAAAACGTTAAACGCATATATTACGTGTATATATTATATAACATGATAAATAAATCCATGTATATATCGTTAAATCCGCCAATAAACGAATCCCATTTCCCATGACTTCTTCTGCGGGGGCAAGTAACTAACATAAGTCAGTTACTTGCACCCGCAAGTATTGACATTATAAAATAATAAATAAAGTCAATAAAGTATTGACACTATTGACATTATAAAATGACTGTATAGTGTGTGTCTGAGAGCGTATGGTGTCTCTATCGTTTATGTTTCCATTCACTGAATTCTTAGACGGAATTATACGTGGTTTAGATGGTTTTATTTATACACCTGTAGACTGTCACAGAATGAATCCATATCTTCCTCACTTGCATCATCTTGAATTAGAGGTTAATAGCTAGACGTTCATACCTGATCTAGAAATCTAAAAGATACATAAATTAGTTTTAATAATAATTTCTTTAATAAAAAATAGTAAACTTTGTAAAAAGTTACTCCTCAGGTTTGCCAAATACTTTGTCGATGAGTGCCCAGCGATGCCTTCCTTATAGCATCACTGACATTTGCACGCATTTTTTGACGGTAATTTTTATGATTTATCTTTAAAACGTATTTCTTACTATAAATTGAACAATTTAAATTCTAAAATTAGCAAAACATATTAATATGAATAATTTTTTATGTAAATACCCTCACGGAATTAGTAGGTAGTCGAAATCACTATCTTATTAAAGCAAGCTACTCACTAAAGACTAATTTTCCTATGATAATATGTTTAATAGTCAGGATTTAAACATCCTTCTATCCTTCTTATTTTAAAAATAATAAGCAACAGCTATCATTATCAATAATTTTAGTCAAGATACAGAGTAAAACATGACCGAAGATTTTGCGATGCTAAATAGCATCGCTGGGCACCAATAGATTAAGATAATTATTTATTACATTTATCATTTATTTTTATTTATATAAGTAATTTAACATAAACTTTTTTTACTAATTTAATTATTATTATAATATCATAACCTGTGTGAATAGACTGTATCTGCGCAGTCTGCAAAGACTGTTTACTTTTAGGAAGCTGCAAGGTAGTCTTATCCATCGCAAACGTATTTACCTAAAAGCAATCTTCTCATTTTGTCTTGCCTTAATCTTAGAGATAACATCTCTCTGCTTCCATGTACTAATTATATTTAAAAGATACTACGAACGATTAATACAAATGCAAATTATATATATATATATATATATATATATATATATATATATATATATATATATATATATATATTACACAACCAAATGAGTTCTATAAGACGCCGTCTGTGTCCTTTTATTGACTTAATATATTATATCATAGATAATATATTAATACATGTAAAATATTTTATTTCTCATGTGATATTATGATTTTCTTTTTCGTGGCTATTGGATAGATTTTAAGATAATCCATGAACCAATATTGTCTTATCCTTGAAAGCTAATCTTATTACTATACATATTAAAAAACTGTAATATATAATATATATATATATATATATATATATATATATATATATATATATATATATATATATATATATATAATATTTGTTTGTTCTATTAAATCTATTCCTTAATACAAATCCTTCCAGAATTATTTTGATTAATTGCACGATCATAGAGTTAGTGATCCGATTTAACCTTCATATTCAGTTAATAATGCAGTATTTTTATGTTATTAACCTCCGATTATATTAAAGAAGATAAAGGTCTTAGGGTTATCTATTCCTTGTTAATATACGTCTTGGGTTTATTGCTTTTCAATCTCCTTAGAATACCAATTGGCATTATATGAATACATTGTTGTGATCTGGGGATCGAGGAAACCTGGATTATCCCATGTTCTTTTCGTTTATATTACGACTATGACATAAGTTTTTATTTCCATATTAAAAAAGGAGGAGCGAAGGTAATAAGAAATAAATTTTGCTCAATTAACCATTGTTTTTTTAGCAACCCACTGACCCCAAAATCGAAAAATATTGGTGTTTGTTTGTAAGAGGATATGAATGGATATTATTTAAATACGTCAAAAATTGCCGTTTTGTCGCAAAATATTAAAATTAACAAAAAATATAATTATCCATGACCCCAAATTCATAAGCTGTAATTTCCTTATGAAAAGTCTCTAAACTAATTATTTTGAAGTAATAATGTGCATTTTTGTTCCTTCAGTTTTACACCATTATTCAACAGGTGATGTATTATTCCAGTTTTAATGTTGGTATTATTTGTATCTGTTACAGTGGTTATTTTATTATTCGTAACAAATGGAGAAGCGGCAACAAGAAGGAGGAGGGTGAGTAATATTACTATTTCATCTGACATATATTTTGCTTCCCTACATTTTGAATGGAGGGGGAAACATTGTATTAGCAAAAATATATAACACCTACATATTTCGACAAATGTCGGGGTTTCAAGACCTAGCGATCCCAAAAACAAGAGACCTTTTGTCTCTTGGCTGCTCCGCAGCCTCGTCGCTTTCCCGACCCCGCACCTCCGTGTTCCAATTCTCAATTTCCAATTCTGGCGGCATATTTTTAATGTCTGAATCACTATCCATGATAATTAAACATTTGATAATATATAATTAATAATAGCAAACACTTTTTTCCGAAAAACAAATTTTCCGAAATTAGCAAAAACTTCGATTATTTATTAAGTTATGGCTGTTCTCTTTGTCTTATTTTTAGCTAGTTTATTATACTCTATATTTTACTACTTTAAATCTTGATCTCTATAATTTAGATATAAGTTATATATAGGAGAAAACTGGTAGTTCCTTTTGTAACCAATGTTATATTTTAATAACATATTAAAAAAAAAAAAATGAATAAATAAATAAAAAAGATTTATATTTTAATATATTTAGCATTAAGCATATATTAGAACTTTCTATTTATAATTCAATGTGTAACATTTTCTAAAGTTCTTATACATATTAGCATAACAATTTGTTGTTTTATTCTTATTTATTTCATTACTTTTTCTTTTTGTATTAGTAATTAAAAAAATATTTTTTTGTAACTTATTTCCTTTTTTTTTTAAAGATTATTGATATAATGCTCATATTTATTTTATATTGTGTTATTTGACTTTATAATTGTTTGTTTTTGTTATTGTAAAATTTGTATCATGGTCTATGACCGTTGACAATAAATAAATAAATAAATAAATAAATTACAAAAAAAGTAAGAAGAACGAGGAAGATATTATTATCCAGCCGCCCGAAAAAAAATTAACAACAACAAACAAAAGGTTAAGTTTAAGATAATAGTTAAGGTAACAATATTTAAAGTAATATTATTCTCTTGACTATGCTGGTGCCGTAACGTAGTCTCGACACTATTCTAGACTACGTTGACTATAACGTCGACACTCTTCGTGGCAGGATTTTACGTTGTATCGACACTTGATAACCTCAACACTTTAACTGAATCATGAGACGATCTTACGTCTGTCGAGACATTCAAGTGTCGATAAAAAGTAGAATCCTGTCTGGGTAAAAATATTAAAACAAGGATCTTGAATGAAGGGGATGACGCACTAAGTCGATTTTGCCATACAGGAAAGTAATCCCATCGAAAACCAAAAAAAAAAAAAAAAATAGAGATAATTCAACACGAAACACACGTCAAAAACCAACTGCACATGCTTGGTACAAAATGCGCATGGTTTCAATCCTTATAACAGTGCAGGTCTTAAATTTTAGAGGCAAACTTACCTCTCAATTGTTTCCCTTTGTTTATTGGTTGAGAAGGTTATAAACACGCTTAAATTATCACTCGCTGAAGTGGCTAAGTATAGTCTAAAATTTAAAATCAAATAAGCACAAATGATTTAACAAGTGCCACAAATTTAACAATCACGAGAAGCACAGAAGAAAGTTGAGAAGCAAATTCGACAACCTAAAACGCAGGTTATGCAGCAACATAACATGCGTTTTGGGCCTTTTTTCATTATAACAATGGGGAAGGTAAGTTTGCTCCTATTTCTCTATCTCATACAACTTTTATAGGGTCAGAAATGATCCTTAATGTGTCATCCTCTTTATTCAAGATCCTTGTATTAAAAATAAAAATGTCTAGTCCCTACGGGTTACCGACACTTCAAAACCTCGACAATATTATTAGTTTCGATCTTACGTAGGATCAGGACAGGGGTGTTACGTGATCTTTTATATTTCTGTACAAACTCGTCGTTTCGTCGTTATATCGACACATGACATGGTTTAACGATATCTCGACATGTGATGGTCAGTTAAAGTGTCGAGGTTATGAAGTGTCGAGACAAACGAATATTGAGACCAAGGAAAAGTGTCGATGTAACGACGAGTTTACACAGGATAAAAATTTGTCATGTGACACCCCTGCCCTGATTCTATGTAAGATCGACACCTATTTGTAGTGTCGGTAACCCGTAGAGTCTGGAAATATTCATTTTTAATATTTTTACCCTGGCAGGATTTTACGCTGTATCGACACTTAAATTTCTCTACACGACATTACATCGACACATGATTCAGTTAAAGTGTCGAGGTAAACAGATATTAAAACCAAGGAAAAGTGCCGACGTTATTTAGTGTCGAGATATCGTGGTGTCGATACTACGTAAGAACTTGCCACCGTCTGTCGATGTTATGTTGTGTCGACTATCACATGTCGAAGCATCGTTAAACCATGACATGTGTCGATGTAGCGTAGAGTTTGTGCAAGACAAAAAATGTGACACGTGACTCCCCTTGTACTAATTCCGCGTAAGATCGACACATGTGTCGACGTTAAATAGTGTTCAGACATCGTGATGTCGAGACCCCGGGGTCGACCCGACTACGCTTATCATAAACATAACCCTCTAGGCTGTTATAGCTAAATTTTATTTACTTTTTTTGTTTACTCATACTTTATTTTAATGTAACACCTGTGTAATTAGATATTTTAAGCCTGAAGATGACCCCAATGAGAACGAAATAACCATAGCTTAAAATAAAATATATTCACTTTATAGAACTGAAGTATTTACTTTTATTTTGTAACAATTATGTCGTTCAATAAGAAAGATGTTTCTCTATACAACTATTTATATATATATATAACATATATATATAATTATATATATATATATATATATTATATATATAATATAATATATATATATATATATATATATATATATATATATATATATATATATATATAATATATAACATTGTTGTATAAAGAAACATCTTTCTTATTGAACGACTGTTGACATATATATATATATATATATATATATATATTATAATATATATATTTATAGGTCTGCCTCCGTGGCCGTGATCGTAAAGGCGTTCGATTTCGGCACCGAAGGTCCGGGGTTCGCAGCCCGGGCTATGCTCTAAGGTTTTATGAATAGTATTTGTATAGAAAAAGATTTCGCAACTTTAATTAATTCTTAGAGTGTAGTAGATGCAACCCACCTGAGGTGGTTCCCGCAGGGTGAATACCCTGATGGGCCGAAAGGCCCTAAAACGGGCATTTTTTTTTTTTTTTTTTATTTTTTTTATATATATATATATATATATATATATATATAATATATATATATATATATATATATATATATATATATATATTATTTATAAAAGCATAGGTTTGATTACTATAATTATTACTTATTTACTATTACGTAACTTCGAATGCCAAAATAAGGAACACGATCTACGATCTAACTTCGATGCTGCTACGGAATCAGCATCGTTTTAAACCTTAAAATGACTTATATTTTTAGGTCCTGACCTAAAGTTACTTCCATGATCTATAATGTTACTAATTTAAACTAGACATAAGAGAAATGTAGGAACATTTATAGAACTTATTTAATTTATTTAAAAATAAACATTTTTAAAGTTTTTCTGTTAATTTGTTCTTAGTTTTTTATTTATTGTTAATGTAGCTTTTTAGTAGTTTTATATATTTCCTGAAGATGATCCAAATGGATTGAAATATATTATTCCTGTTTATAAAAAACATTGTAGAATTAAAGTCGTTCTTTTCCTAATAGTAATTTATAGAACTTTACAAGAGTACAGTTCTTCAGCTTTTATTTTATAAGACATGTTTTTAAAGTAAAAAGTTTAATAAATAAGTTAATAAGAAATCATTTAGTTAAACCTAATTTCAGTTCAACTTGGTATGTTTAGGGTCATTTGAGATTTCCTATGCCAACAAAAGAAACCTTACCATACGTAGCCGAAGTACTAGGAGCAACATCCTTTGAAGAAATAACAGATGATACGAGCGGACCCCCAAAGGACACCGTGTCACAAAAGGGACAAGCGAAGAATGCATGGCAAGATGTAGGAAGTACGGAGACAACCAGAAGGGTCGACGTAGAGGATCCTGTACCTCAGGAGTCTAAGAGGGTTCAGAGGAAACTTCCTCCCGATGAAGAGTCATCTGGACTAGACAACGTCTCGTACATGGAATATCAAGGTAGTTCTTTTTTATTTGAGTTTTGAAAATTGTTTGTTCAAAGTAAATCTTGGCACAAGATACAAACTCTTCGAAACTATCAAAAATTATCGGAACTAATTAAGAAAATTGGAGGAATGGTAACGTTGTGATACAGTACAGTCAAAAAATCTTTCTTATTGGTCAGTTTCTCGTTGTTTATGACTCGTTCCTGCAAAATCTGAATTATACTTTTACGCAATGCTGGAATGCTCTGCTAATAGTATAATCATTGAATGTAAGTTTCCTTCCTTAACTGTTGTTACTTATAATTTTGGTTTTATAAGCAAAATTAATTTTAAATAAAACTTCGCGATGAAAATTCGCTAAGACAATCTTACTTATCTAATGAATCATTTAAATGTATAATATTTACAAACTAACAGTAAATTAGCGAATAATTCGTGTAATATTTTAGTCAATGACTGAAATCTATTTAATTATAAATGTTTAAATTAACTACAATTATTATATTCATTAATGAAATATTGGGTTTTGCATTCTTTTTTTCCTAATAGTTTATAATATACATTACAATTATTTATTATTTATTAATTAATATTGTTATGAAGGAAACGAACAAATTAAATTTATCAATTAATCTCACAACTAAATAACACATATAAGATATTCAAAAAATTAAGAACCGCAATAGTGTCAATGATAGATTTAATCTACGTAGGCTAAACATGAATATAAGATTATTATTTTAAATAAATACATCTTTAATGAATAATTAAATAACGATCCTGAGGTAGCTGCTACATGAAGTGTGATAGATTTGGTACTTATTATCTGGACCAGAAAATACCTTCCAGACCCTAAAACTTTTTATCTACGTTAATTTGAACTACGTGATTTTCCAAAGATGGGGTATCGTCCATACCAATAGTTCCCCCCCCCAAATAATAATCGAGGTAATATTTATCGTGTAAGTGTCCTTTTGATATCTGAAGTGGCTTTCATAATGCTGTCTGTCTCTGTGTGTGTGTCTGTCTGTCCGTTTATGTGGATATGTCACGCATAACTCCCGCAGTGTTTATACTAGAATGTTAAATTTGATTAAAATCAGGCTTTAGATCTAGTTGTGCTGTGCGGAATAACATTGTTTACTGAGTCATCAAATTAAAAAGAAAACGTTACTTATCGGACATTTGCCGAATCAAGTTAAAATTTGACACAAATGATCATCTGTAGTAGGTAAATAAATCAACTATTTTTTTTTTATATTAATCCCCATTTTGAAAAAATTGACTTCAAAACTTTGATGGGCTGGAACATTTAATTTTCTTTCTGCATTTCGACGTTCCGCATATCGTCAGATAGCTATGCTTATAATAAACTAGTTGTAAAAAGTTCATAGCTATTGAATTTTCAGTTTGTAAGGTATTGACGAATATATATTCGTCAATACCTTATAGTGGTATTTATTTTTAATGCGACATGATACCGAAGTAATCCCACTATAGGCTGTGAATTATGGCATTCTGAGGACGCGCGAAGCGAGTTCAGAGTTGCGAGGAATATATATCATTTGATACTACCGTGTTTTGCAAAACATGAATAGTTGACACAAAGAGATTTACACACTTTTTTACACTGACCAGATTTACACCGATTTTTTACACTTATATAAAAGAGTACACAAGTCATTCGATAAAAATTGATCTAATGCTGATAATGAGATAAAACGTAGCTCATATGTTAGCCTTATACATGGCTACATGCGTGCAAAATTTCAATCAGATCACTTCATTTTTCCGCGTTTTATGATTGTTCAAAATTTTTGCTGAGTCTTTGTTGCGGGTTAATGACGTCATTAAAAAATCTTTTTTTTTATAAAGGGACCTCCCCGCTGACACTAGGGGTCTATCTCTAATAGTGACCCCGTCAACGTAAAAACCGGTCCGGACTACCCCTTTTTCGATTATATGCCGAGCCGCGGGGAAACGTCGTATTTAAACCGGACAAGTGCCGTTCGATTCAGCTACTCCAGTAGAATAAAAAAGTCCGCGACAGGGGTATGAAAATGTTTTTCCGGTATACTCGAAAATCCGGTTTAAAATTTTTTTTCGTTTTTGACAAACTTCCACACCGTTTTTCGGGTCAAGGGTTTGAGCTAGCGCTTATTATAAAAATTACCTTAAGTAATTTCTAGAAAAAAACATTTTATATCTTGTTTAGATGTATAGCTTTAATTGACCGAAGTAGCAAAAATCATTTAATTTTTTTTTAATATGACGAGAAATCATTTTCTTATAAAAGATTACTCTAAAGGGTTAATGCTTTCTTTTATTTTTAATTAGATTTAACATTTAAAAAGAAAATTATATTTTCACGTCCACTTCCTTCCTATTTCCCTCTCCTAAAAATTAAATTATCAAATGTAGGAAATAAACATTTTAATTATTTCAATAAAAAGGGAAATTTTCGAATTAGTTACAGCTTGTGATTTTAAAAGCAAAAACATTCTAAGAAGTCGTTCAACTTTAAACAACTGTTTGGATCCAAAGTATATCGTAAACACTTTATTAATAATTCATAATTTTAAAAAATTTCTCTTTATTAAAAATAAAATTAAATGTTACAAGTAATATACATAATAATTATTGTTTTATAATAACTAAATATTAACAAAAGAATATTCTCCTTCAAAGGGAATAAATTAAAGAATTATTAACTAAATCCCATGACTTAATTAATTTACATTTTAAAATTTGATACTATTAAATTTTCATGTTAAATTATTAGTTTTCCTCATTTATACTGTAGAATAACTTTTCCAACTTAACTTCGTATTTTTCTAAAAAGAAAAAAATCCGAAACCGAGATTTAACATGAATTATCTATTTTAGCCGGTTTAAGACCTCCTAAGTGGTTCCCTGAAAGTTGTCTGTATGTGTGTGTGTCATCGTAGATCCCAGTGTATTTATACTATAGAGTTAAAACATAGAACATAGGAAAAGTATTGTGTTTGCAAAAAACTGAAACAAATGATTCATCCGTTTCAGGTGTTTTTAAGGCCTCCTGAGTGGTTTTCACAAAGTTGTCTGTCTGTATGTGTAAGTGTGTGTGTGTGTCTGTTATCGTACCTCCCAGTATAATTATGCTAGAAAGTTGAAACTTTGTACAAAAATCAGTTTATAGGTGTAGTTGTGTCATCCGGATTTTTTTATGACGTCATTTACCCAAAATAATGACTCGGCAAATATTTTGAAAAATTATAAAACGCAAAAAAATGTTGCAATCGGATTGAGATTTAGCACGCATGTATCCATGTATGTGACTAACATATGTGCTAAGTTTCATCGCATTATCAGCATTAATTCAATTAATTATCAGATGACTTGTGTACGTTTAAAAAAAAACTGTAAAATATCATGAGATAAAACTCAGCACTTATGCCCTATATACAACTATATTTGATAATGAGATAAAACTCAGCACATATGCCCTATATATGACTATATTTACGCTAAACTTTAACCAGCCGTTATGATTGTCCGCGTTTTATGCAAAATTTTTGCTGAGTCTTTATTGCGGATTAATGATGTCTTTATAAATTTATTTTCCGGATAGCACAACTAGATTTGAAGATAGATTTTGAGCAAAGTTTCAACTCTCTAGCACAAATACGCAGGATACTACAATGATAAAAATGGTGAAACTCCAGTATCGGATTTGTTTGCAAACACAATACTTTTCCTCATTTATACCTACGGTTTAAAGATGTAAATAAAAGTCTATCCACAAATAAATTTCAACCAATGTAATGATGACAAAACCGGCTTTCAACCTAATACAGGTCATCCTCAGTGCCTACAAACAAGAGGACGAAAAACTTTTTCGTCACTAAGGATGACCTGTATTAGGTTGAAAGCCGGTTTTGTCATCATTACATTGGTTGAAATTTATTTGTGGATAGACTTTTATTTACATCCTTATGGTATAAAATCCACTGGCGCTTATAATTTGAATACTACGGTTTAAATGAGGAAAAGTTAAAATATCATAAGGAAACAAAATTCAATATTTTTAAAAGCCTGATTTAATTCTTTTTTCGGCTTTGAACCATAATTATAACATATAACATTAATTCTATACAATTACAATTCAATTTGCACGAATAAAAATTACAAAATTAATTATTCTTTAACTAAAAAAAAGTTCTTTCACAAACAAGTATTATCTTAATTAAGTGAGAAACATTCAAATCTAAATAAAAGAATTAAGTTACAACATTAAAAATGACGTTTTTTGCTTTTTGTAATTTATTTGTGTTTTAATTAGACCCTCCTTCGCCTCCAAAAAATGACTTTGAAATAGTATTTAATAAATTATGAGTTAAAATTTTCTTTAGTATATTAATTATTTTTTAAACAATTATTTAAGTTTTTCATAGATTTGTAAAAGATTATTGATTAATTAAGTTTTACAAAAATTAATGTTTGGAAAATCTACATTGTCTTGAGTTGGGAAACTCTTGAAAGATTATAATGTTTGGATATAATTTTGAGAAATTTTTCCTTAGGACCCATGTAGGAATTTTTAGTATTTTTAAACAACAATAAAATATGATTAATTTAGTTTTTCTTTTTTCGAAATATTAATGATAACAATTTTTTAACAAAATTCACTTAAAGATTCATAGTTTTACTTTTCCTCATTTATACCGTAGACATATTGGAAAAGTATTGTGTTTGCCAAAATACAAAATCGGAATTTCATCTGAATCATCCATCTCAGGTTTTTTTAAGTCCTCCTACATGGTTTTCACAAAGTTGCGTGTCAATATATATGTGTGTGTGTGTCTGTAATCGCCGTAGCTCGTAAGGCACTTTTTTAGCAAGATTTTTTATTTTTTTAAAGAGAGTTGAAACTTGGTATAAAAATCAATCTTAAGGCCTAGTTGTACTCTCCTGAAAATATATTTTTTAAGACGTCATTAACCCGCTATAATGGCTCTGCCAAAATTTCGATTTTTGTTTTGATTAATATGAGATTTAATCAAAATTTGGGACTTTTAAATTTTTATTAACTAAGTTTTAGCGAATTTCCTTTGAAAATTCGCATAATGGGATAGGCGTCATGGCGGAATTCGAACCTCGGACCACGACACAAACCGTTTCAGAGGTCCCTTATGACGAAAAAAATACTTTTTTTTGAAACTATATATATATTATATATATATATTATATATAATATATAATATATATATTATATTATATATATATATATATATATATTATATATATATATAATATATATATATATATATATATATATATATATGTATTTCTAGACACTTTCTTGTAAACACTCTATCTTTCGAACGGATTAATATTTTTTAACCAAACTTGGTACAAAAATCAACCTTGGGAGGACACGAACCTATTGAAAACCAGATTTTTGTGACGTCATTAACCCGGTTTGCTGAGTCAGCGAAATTTTCAATAAATCGGCAAAATTCAGGATTAATATTTTTTGCCGCAAAAAAGGTCAATATTTATGTTTTTTGAGACGCTGAATCGAATGAAACCGGTCCGAAGTCGATACGACCACTCTAAGTGACCAAAAGGTCCAAAAAACCATTGTAAATTACCAAAAACCAAAATTTAGGTCGATAAAAAATAAATTTCGAGTAGGGTGTCGTTTTCAATGTAATTTTGGGCGCGGAATCGAATGAAACCAGTCCGAAGTCGATACGACCACTTTAAGTTACCAAAAAGTCGAAAAAACCACAAAATTATAGAAAACCAAAATTACGGTCGTTGAAAATTAAATTTCGAGTAGGGTGTCGTTTTCAATGTTTTTTGGGCCTCTGAGATGAATGCCAGTGGTCCGGAGTCAATACAACCACTCAAACTCAGGGTACCTGGGTTCACATCCTGGAAGGTCGATCATTTTTTATCGTTTTTTTACCTAATTATAAGTTTACAACTAGGAATAATTCTGGCGCGGTGGTCCGCATGTCGGGCGAATTTCCTTTGATGCGTGTTTCCGTGCTTTATAAGTTTAAACTACTAAAAATAATTCCGGCGCGGTGGTCCGCTGTCGGGCGAATTTCATTTAGAATACGTGTTTCCGTGCTAAACAACCATTTTCTTGCTTATGCAAGAACCATGCCCATTGCGTAGTTCCGGTTCATGCTTTAGAACCTAAGCAGTTACTCAATTGTCAAGCACTGCTCGTAAACTCATTTTGTCTGTATTTTCCAAAGGAAATGCGCTAAAACCTTTAAAGATAACTGACTAAGCTTAAAGATAAGTAAACTAAGCTTTAAACTAGTGCAAATAATAGAGCGTACTTCTAATTTTAGAGGCATAGTTTTGTACAACCAACTGGATAATTATGCGCATTTCCTTTGGAAAATACAGACAAAATGAGTTACGAGCAGTGCTTGACAATTGAGTAACTGCTTAGGTTCTAAAGCATGAACCGGAACTACGCAATGGGCATGGTTCTTGCATAAGCAAGAAAATGGTTGTTTAGCACGGAAACACGTATTCTAAATGAAATTCGCCCGACAGCGACCACCGCGCCGGAATTATTTATTTAGTAGTTGTAAACTTATAAAAAAGCACGGAAACACGCATCAAAGGAAATTCGCCCGACATGCGGACCACCGCGCCAGAATTATTTTCTCATTTTATGTCTTTAGTTTTTTTTCATTTTAGGTTCATTTTAGGATTTATATAGTTGGAAGCTTGATAAATTTATTGTTTATTCTTTTTAGTCCAGTTCAACGAAAAAACGTATTAATGGTTTTTTACATTTTAAAAATAAACATTAACATAATGAAAAATATTATGTTAAAATATAACTCTTATATTTACGTTGTAACAGGAGTAATGGGAAGACCAGGAGTAGATTTTCCAGTACTAGCGAGTATTCCTAGAACAGATTTCAGCTGCAGGGAAGTCAAGCAATCAGGCTACTACGCTGATCTACATACTGGCTGTCAGGTAATGAGTTCTTATTCTTTGTTCGTATTTAACTACTGGCTCATTTTTTTTTTTTTTTTTAAACAAATATCTTTATTTATTAAATTAATATACAAAGTAAAAGTGAAAATTATACATCTTAACTTAAATTTAGAATAAAAATTAGTGATAAACATAATATAAAAAGCTCCTACTTTAACATCCTAAGGACATTGTGCTGACCAAGCCAATTTTTAATGCTACAAATCATTATGCATGAAAAATATCTTATAATTGGAGACTAACTTACCTCAAATTGATCTATGATATCCTAATAGCATATAACTTCAAGTATTTATTATCTTTGATTATTAATTTTACTGCAAGCTCATTTAAGTTGCATAATCATGACCTAATTACCCTTTCAGACTAATATAAGACTTTTCAAAACTTTGTAAAGAGTTTTTACTAAAAGGTATTCGGCGAGTTTCTAATATCATTAGAGAGGTAATGTATAAAGGTTAAGTTTGTATAGTCTGAAGAGAGTTTACAATAGTCTCTATGAGTTTATGCTTTGTAGCAAATGGATGGAAACTATTGGAAAACCTTATAGTTATTCGTGGACGATCAGTTTTGGACTTACTAATTTTTGATGATCAGTATAAATTATATTTTTTGAAAGGAATAAATTATTAATAATAAGTTCCTCAATAGCTATGTTTTCTGACAACTTATTATAGTTTTTTTTTGTTTTTTTATATATATTTTTGTATATAATATTATTTATAAATTATGTTCAAGGTGTTCCATATCTGTGATGGCGGTAGGAAAATATCATTTCTCTGTCCTAACGGAACTATTTTTAGACAATCACATCTTATTTGTGATTGGTGGTTCCGAGTTGATTGTGGCAAATCTAAAGAACAATATGAAGAAAGTGCTGAGCTATTAGCGCACGATCAAATGATTTACAAAAAGAGAGCAGAAGAGCTAGCTAAAGCCATGCAACAGGGTGAATCAAACGCCCATGAACAAACGGTGAAATTCGTTGATCCTAATCCTAATCCTGTCCCCACAACTTACACAACTTTCTCCATTCCTACCACTCATGCCACTTATTCACCTTCGACAACAACAATCAAACCGAAAAATCATCAAAGTAGGAGAACAAAAATTAGTCATCGAGCTTCAACAAGAGTTAGTTCAGAAGAACGGCAATACCCATCTGAATCTGCTTCGTTTCTAGGAAACTCACAACGGCAGCACAGATTTGGAGCTAGTAATAGTGAATCGATTAGCAGAAATGCGTACAGTGGTGAATCATATAAAAATAGCGTTAGTTCAAGCACTAGTGCTCCTGTATATTTAGCTCAGGTACAACAGTCGACGACTTCTAAACCCGTCTTCACCATTAGAGTAAAACCCAATAGAGAATTTTCATTCGTTGAACTTCACAAACAGGATTCCAAGAAAGTTTCTAAAGATAGCAAATCATCCTCACTCACTCACCCAAAAGCAGATCCTTACCCCAATGTTCAATTTGTTTCAAGCAGGACCGTTGACGTTACTACTCCTTACGCTTATACACATACTCCATCACCTCGCATGCAATATTCTGGAGCAAAAACAAGCAAATATAATGCTCTATCAATGAACACTAAATATTCTTTCTCTACTGGTTATTCAAAGAATAAAATTAACTATTCACTTGCAACAACTGAATTGCCTCCGTACGTTTCAAATAAAACTAATGACATAGAGTTTATTAGACCAGAAATGATCAATTCTTTAATGGATACTGAAGTGACTTCCAGTTTACCTAAGTATGGGACTCCCACACCAGCCTCTTCTGTAAATACTCTTCACTCTTTAGCATCATATTACGAGTCAGCTGCTAATGATGTGAAGAAAGAACTTATTAATTTAGACTCAGATCACACCAAACCTCCCGTATCGGAAATTTTATTACGAGCTCACACAGGTGGCACTGGAGAAAGTAGCGAAGCTATTGAAGAAATGATGGCTATGGTAACTACTGCGTCTCCCGAACCAACTCTAAACTATAGCGACACTGTCTTTCCCTCTGTTCTAACTAAGGCTACTCAGTTATCTTACTCGTATTTATTTAAAAATGAAAAGCCAAAAGCACCTACTTTTTACACTGTCACAACAACTGCTACTTCATCTAAAGCTGAAACCACGACAGAAAGTAATGAGATTGAAGTAAGTGAGAAAGTGGCTCCGGAAAGACTAGTTTTAGATAACTCAATAAATGATAAGGATTCTCAGAAATCAGACGATTCAAAGGAAATCCAACACCAGAGAGAATCTGCTGATTTACGAGAACTTGCTCAAGTTTTTACAAGAGCTTTATCAGCTTACCTTGAAGACCCTGAATCATTTAAAGAAATATTGGCTCAAGTTCGACCTACTGAACCAAACCCCGATGTTACTACTCCTTCTCCCGAAGACGAAGTTCTATCCTTTTCTGACAACAACAGTAACAAGAACACAAAACCACAAGCATTGCCTGTAACTGCAACTACTATTAGGCCTTTTACACCTAACGATATTAACAATTTTATTGCTGCAGTCACTAACATCGACTCAGATAATTCATTGGAGTTATCTTCTTCGGGAGTTGGATCAGGATCTCAAGAACAGGTTGATTTCCTTCAGTTTATAACGACGGCAGCTCCCACATCAATAGCGCAAGATATAAACAGCATTGCTGTAAACAATTCTGCAAACAATCTAGCGTCTGGAGAATACTTTTCATCGGCACAAGGCTCTGCCGAAGACAATTCATACTTCCCAACAGCAGGAGGAGTTACGGACGGAACTAGACCAAGATATGGTGGATTCCAAAACAACACTGGAAACTTTGCTACCAATCGTAAATATTCTCGCTATGGCGCTGAGTTGCCACCAAATATAACTGGAGCTCCATTATCTGAAAAACCGACTATTGTTTTCTCAGCGACTACACCTGTTAGTGTTTCCTTCGTTCCTGCAACAGATGATAAATCATATCAGAAAATACCAGAAAAGCTTAATTTACCAGACGCTTACGATGTTAATAATTTAGCTGCAAATGCTTATTTCGGCCCTGCTAATAAATTTAATAGTGAAGAAGCATATTCTAATCACAAGAAAGAAGATCCTCTACTACAAAATGATCAGAATATATACCACAATGGAGGCGACCAAGAAAAACTTTTGATAACAGCCGGAACTCAATCTTTGTTTTCGGCAAATAACTATTTTAATAAGGTTAATGGAAAGCAATCTGATGTTCAGAAAAATGTAAACAGTTTGTACTCAACTATTTACAATCCTATTTCTTATCAAAATGGACCTCCTCAGCAGCCATCATTAACCATCCAAGACCAAAAAGCTCCTGAATCTACTGTTGCGACAACAACATTACTGGGTGATTATCTTGAGCAGACTACATTTATTCCTGTAGTTTACCAAAATAATCAGAATGATGGTTACTCTGCAAATTCAAATGAGGCAGCTAGTACTATCGATCCCTCATTTGAACAATTCACTACTGATTACAGAGTAAATTCTTTCGATAACCAAGATAAACCACAAAATGATGAACTATACAGAGTTCAAAATGTAGATTTAGGAAATGGAGTTACTTTGGAGAGGAAAATTAAATACTCTAATCCTGATGCTGTCTGGACAAATCCAACGGAAAGGCCAGAAAGAATGGAGGATCAAGACATTCCTCCGACCACTTATCATCCTCAGCATAAAATAGAACCATCTGTTACAACTCCTAATCCGTTTTTTATTCCTCCAGAGCCACAATTGGAGCAGAAAGCTATGGAAATGTTTGGAGGTCTTAACGAAACAGCGACTGGTAAGTTGATGCATATGGTAGACAAAGCTGCATCCAACACGACTCTGAGAAAGTTAGTGTTACTTCTAGTGTCTGATACTAATAAAGAGAATTTGACTGTTGAAGAGTCTCGATCTAATTTAATTCAAGCTTTACTTGTTAATGACGATTCTGATTCGAGCGAATCAAATGAATACTCTTCTGAGGGAAACTCGTTAGAAGATTCTTCAAATGAAAATGATAATGAAAAGTATGCTATTAAAAAATGTGGCGACAAAGAAATGGGACAGATGGAAATGAGTGCCGCTCATTCTGATCGCTATCACGGTCCACCATGTTTACAAAAGCAACAATCAGATGCATCGAATATTCAAATTACAACACAAACTCCTATTGAAACGAGCAGTCGAATGGAGTTTTCAGTTTCCAGTTCTTCAGGAAATAGAGAAGAAAAAATATCAAGTAAATATAGCAACGGTAAGCCTTATCGTGGTACCGAATCTCAAACGGGAGTTGTAGGCTCTTTACAAAACACAGAACTGAACAACAGGCTCAATTCTGCGAAACTGTATATACCATCAGCTCCAGAAAGGAAAATACCCCACAACTCCGATGCTAGAGCAGTAGAATTGCTAAAATCTTTGTACAATTTAGCAGCTAAATTTGGTTAAAGTATATTAATTAACATTTATGTGTCTTTTCGAAAAAGTCTGATTTATATGCCCAAATGATAACTAATTAATGGGTCTAATAAATTCACCGGAAGTTTGAACTAGTGCTAACGGAACAGTACTTAAAGAAAATGTGTGCTCTGTTATAGAGTTCTCTATATCGTTTTGCTAAAACATATTCAACCTTCAACGTGCATGAGCATAATAATAATAAATTATATGTGCAATTAATAGCTGACTTGGATATATTTTGTTTAATAAAATAGTTTGAAGGAAACATAGGATTTCTTATGTAAAAATATTAGAAACAGCTATTAGAGACAATATACTTCGAATTAGTAATAAATCACAGGTTTTCAAAGTGTTTAAACTTATCGGTGAATAGTTTGACCAAAGAACATTTTTTAAATGATCAATAATGGCTATGACAGCCAAAATTGAGAAATTAGATTCTTAAGCAAGAAGAACGACAACATTCTAAGTGTATGGCAACATTAATAAAGATTTGATTATTTTCCTTTAGATGGATCAGTTTGCTTAAGAAGTTAATACGTATAATGACACAACTGTTGTAGTAGAAACAGGCTAGGGAATAAATTCCTAGGAAGGAAGTGTTGGTTTTAGGCTGTTATTCTATGGATTTTCTTAACAATTAACTGGAGAAAAATCAAGTAAAGAAATGTGTTATGAATTTGTTTGAGTAAAAATGAATATTTCTTGAGAAGTAATGAAGATTACTTTAATTAAATGAAGGCAATGTGAATGTTGTATCTGTACTTGATAAATTAGGAATTACTATGTTCCAGGACTCTCATATTGTTGATAAGTCCCCGAGAATGACACAATCTAAAACTTGTAGAATCTAAAGCTAAATAAAGCTGAATTGCAATTGATCTTTATTGCTAAATAAAGCTGAATTGCAATTGATCTTTATTGCTGAATAAAGCTGAATTGCAATTAATCTTTATTGCTGAATAAAGCTGAGTTGCAATTAATCTTTATTGCTGAATAAAGCTGAATTGCAATTAATCTTTATTGCTGAATAAAGCTGAGTTGCAATTAATCTTTATTGCTAAATAAAGCTGAATTGCAATTGATCTTTATTGCTGAATAAAGCTGAATTGCAATTAATCTTTATTGCTGAATAAAGCTGAGTTGCAATTAATCTTTATTGCTGAATAAAGATTAATTGCATACGACGAATCCTTAGTACTTTAGATTACTCATTAAGTTACAAGGAATTATGCTGATGTAGGCAACTTTCAACGCCTTAAGTCATCTGTCTGGTTGACGCCGTGCAGTACTTCCTGCAGACGGATTATTGATACATTATAAAATGTTCGATCGGGAGATTCCTACCGCAACTAGTTTTAATATTATTTATATTATTTTTACCTATTATTTAGATTTTTTTTATTATTTGCTCTTAGTTATTAATTTTCTGTATATATCTATCCCTAGACTAAAGTATTTTAACTAAAAAAAATAAAATAAAATAAAAAAAAGTAGTATAGGTTATATTTATAATAAATTAGTATAAAACAGTTATAATAAATGTGTTCATTCATAGAGATATTATTACTAGAGGGCCACCGTTGGTGGAATTTTGAAACATCGGAAAAGTAATCTGGACACCATCGACCAAGGATGTTGAATAAAGGGGATGACGCACTAAGTCGAATTGCCATTCAACAAAGTGACCCCATCGAAAATCAAAACATAGAAAGAATTCAACACGAAATACACGTCAAAACCAACTGCACATGCTTGGTACGAACTGCGCATGCTTATGATCCTTATAACAGCGCAGGTCTTAAAATATAGAGGCAAACTTAACACTTAATGGGTTTCCCATTGTTTTGCTTGCGAAGGTTATAAAAAATAGAAAAAAGTTCATACTTTTTAACTGTTTTTTTGTTAATATTGCTTAAAATTAACAACATTAAGGAAAATTAAGATCATTACAACCAAAATTGAATCTTGAAAACTAGCAAAACATTTCACTAGGCTAAAAAAAGACAAAATATTAACACATTTAACTCACTCTCTATGAAAAGTAAACGGTAAAGCTTCAATTACTCTCACTTAAGTGGTTACCTAGAGTCTAAAATGTAAAATATAAGCACAAATGATTTGACAAGCACAAAATGTAACAATAACGAAAGCACTGAAGAAAGTTGAGAAGCAAACTCGACAACCAAGAATTGTATAACAACTTAGCTACATAACCTGCGTTTGGCGCCTTATTTAGTTATAACCTAAGGGAAGGTAGGTTTGCTCCTATTTCTCTATCCCATACAACTTCCATGGGGTCAGAAATATTCCTTAATGCGTCATCCCCTTTATTCAACATCCTTGCCTTCGACTATCAAAATAATGAAATAATAAGAATAAAATTACATTTACTGATGTACGAAAACATTTAAAACACAAATCAAAACACAACAAAATTGCGGGAAACCAAATACAAATAATTTATTATAACCTTAACTCACTCTTAGAGGAGGTTTCAATGAGGTTACACAGAGCTCCTGAGAGCCCAAAAACGATGTTTCAGGTCTTTCAATGTATTAAGATAAACTAAGCCCCTTTTAGTATATATCTCTATGTGTTCATGGCAGTAATATAATGTATGTTTACCTTAACGATGGCAAGCATGGTAAGTATTCGTATTGTTTCGATACAATATGAATTATGTTTAAATTAATAATTGCTTTAATACAAAATTAAACAAGAATTTAATCTTTCATAGGGTTCACTTTATTAAGTTTTTTTTATTAACCAACCAATACGAATAGAAAATCTGTAAAAACTAACGTCGTTTCTAAGTATAAAAGAGAGCTAGAAACATATCCTGGAAAACTTTGCTCCAGTCTTATAGATTTTGATACATTGCTCGGGTACGTTTAAATTAAATGGAATGTGTCATCCTTCACAAATGTACCAGATGGGTACAACTCAATCTTATGACCAGTTTTTTTTATTAATTTTAATTATTTATACGAAACCTTATTGCTGAAAAATTGAGCATGTATATTGACTCAGCTAATTCATTTCATGTGGTTTCATAATCCTTTAAATCCTCTTGAGATCCGTTGCTTGCAGTATTCTTTATTATTTTTAAAAAAAGTGAATTTTTAATTTTACGGTTGTACAAAATAAAAACGGGATAAAAAAAGAGAGGGATTCTGCAAGTCATTTTTAAAGAAGAATTTTGAATTGATATCTATTGACCATACTCAATAGACTTATATTATAATAGATTTTATACTACACTAGACTATAAGTTTTTCAGTAATAGTCGATTCTTCTTTATATAATTACGGATTACTCCTAAATTATTACCACTTAAATTAAAATATTGGATACATAAGAAAATAGAAACAATTTTCTTAAGTCCTTCTTGATGTAATTAAAAAAATTATCATTACGTGCCATAAATTGGCATAAATAATATTTTTTACTATTTTTTTAAACATTATTTCATTCAAATCTTTAAGCTAATGTTAGCACCAATGTAATGTAAGTAATGTAAATGATTTAATGTATGATTTAATGTAAGTGATGTAAATCACTTTGATAAAGTTTGTTTGCAAGGAAAACTATCTTATTTACCCTTCTTTAAGTTAGCACCCATATAAAGTCAACATCCATATAATGCCAACATCCATTTAAATACCCATTTATTGTGGAATTTTTAAAAATTAAATACAAATAAACCTAAAAAATTACGAAAAACTCATATTGTTGTAATTATCTGTGAGCAATCAATACATATGAAAAATACATTCAAGTCTACGCTTAAATTTAATCGTATTAAAAATGTGTAATTGGTTGGGAAATATATATGTTTAGGGCGTTTTTATCCTTTTTTCTGCACCCTACACATGCAATATAAAAAAAGTGAAAAGCTGGGAATAGGATTGACTTGTGCTCAAACATTTGATGAGGTTGACATAATGTTTTCCACACTTTTACTTAATTTGTCCGGAACATTTGTTTTTTTCCAAAAACCGCTACATACCTTGAACGAAACTATCTTTTCTGCTACCTGCCATGGCACCTACAACAATCACTACTCTTCTTTAAAATAGAGAGGATATTTATTTTCATTTACAATTACTTATCAGAGTTCACATAATGCCAAGAACTATAAAGTAATTATTAGTATTGGTCATGTTATTTCCAATAACTATCCTTTTAGCGAATTTTTCTGTGTTTCCATGTCTTTTAGCAACCTTAAACGTAATCTTAAATAATTATTACCCGTTTTATTATATTTAGTGTGTACAAAATATTGTAATTGTAAGTTATATATTTATCAGTATTTTTCCTACCATATTTTATTATTCATATCATAAGTCTAAGCTAACAAATAATTATTTTTAATCTATATTATGACAAACTATTAGCATATATATATATATATATATATATATATATATATATATATATATATATATATATATATATATATATATATATATATATATATATTATATGGACATAAAAGTCCTTAATGAATGCTAATCTTTGTTACTTGGTAAGTAGAGTTACATTTCTTTGTTTATGAATATAATTTAGAACAATTTATTAATTTTCAAAACGAATTTCAAATTTTGCCCGAAAAGATTTATTTGTCTTTACCACATTATTTATTTTATATTTTTATGTATTGAATTAAATATGTATAATACTTACTTATTAAGAATAAAATTTGTTGCCATTTTGAGAAAAAGTGGATATTAATGAAAATATATATATGAAATGTATAATTGTAAAATTTTGAAAACTTTGTAATTACTTATTTGTTATTTAAGTCGTTATGTTATCTATTATTTTATAGTTTTTTTGTAAGTTTGTAAATAAAGAAATGGATGGTTTTTTTATAGAAATGTAAAACCTTTGATATGCAACCTGTTGAAACCTATTTGATACGACTGACTGTCGCAAATTACTAATTGACACATCTTGAACCTAGTTCTTCAATTAAATTTTGAGTTTAAGGAAAACTAAGTCGTTGCTCGGTTGATTAAAATACACAATGCTCTACAATGATGTCCTACATCCCTGAAGATGCCTCAGGGAATTTGTCGGATGACGAATGAAACGTCGGATTCTTCATCCAAATTGACGCGGTCACCACTGGAAGACCTAAATCTTTATGACAATAGCTGCGGAAGCCAACGCAGTTTAGTGTTCTTATCGAGGTTTATACAAGTTTATATAGAAGTGGTGGCTATCAGACGTTACACCATTATTTATTTATTTATGTGCACAGTTAATTGGTGTATGCGCATAGTAATGGTGTATGCGCATACTAATAGGTGCAATTCTATGCTAGTCCCTGTTTGAACTGGAACTTACCAGAACTAGTTCTCATAAGCTAGTAGTCACGACCTGCTTATTTAAGCAAATTTCCCATAAAAAAATTAATTCACTTATGGTGAAACAGGCGTCATAGTCGGAGTAGAACCTCGAGGGTTGGGCCAATGGGAAGGAGGTATACTGTATAGAGCGGTACAAGACATGTACAGGAAAAGACTTGCTGAAAAACACTCTATACGATCATGCATTAATTTGACACCACGTACCGTTAATAATCAATCATTCGTACAAAATAAAAGCAAGGTAAAATATCAAAATAAGAAGACAGGAAGAAATAAAATAAAATAAATAGAAAGGGAAATTAAAAATATATATAGAAAAGCTGAAAGAGGGAGTGAGGTGAGAAGAGAAGAGTACACAAAGAAATAAAAAATACGAAGCTAATATAACTAAATGGGATTGTTGGGCACTAGACAGGTAATTATTACTGTGGCTAGTGTTACCAAAGAGAGGTTTAAAAGGAAGCTCTGAAGGACCATATAAAGAATAAGGATAGGTAGAAGGCTGATTTAGATAAATGAGAAACAAAATATTAATATAACAATATAATATTTAATGTAATTTTAGAAGATAACTTAAGTGATAAGAAAGCATAAAGATATAAAGCAGTGGAACTGATAATACTAAATAAACATGCATCTAAGCCAGTACTTAACTTTAGGAAAATAAGTAAAGCAGTTATATAAGATAACCAACTCATGCACAAGCTACAATAAATATAAGTTATTGATTGCAATAATTTAGTCGTAACCGGCGGGTTAAGCATTGGCTTGATAAGCCCCTTAGCACTAAACTTAAACTTATACTAATACAATTAATAAGTGTTAGGCTAAATAAACTTACTTTAAACACCCAAAAGGGGAACCCAAGGGACCTATTATCTACAGAAATAGCCCAATGATAAGAAATTAATAAATGAATGGCTGGCCAGCTAGGCGTCATTCGTAGGTGCAACCAAGATTATTTATTAATCAATCAAAATCCGAGTTATTTCACCGCGGAAGGATGAAATGAGTCCAATAGCTGATAGATTAAGCAGAAGGAAGGAAACATCGCATAACTGGCGAGAGATGTTAGATAAGGTGATAGGTACGTACCTGCTGCTTTATACTTAACTCACAGAGACTAGGTTTCGCTCGGAAACCAGGTCGGTTTACACTCAAAGTAAATCCAGACTTAGCTGATTCTATGAGTAAACAATTTACGGGATTTCATACAAAACTGAGGTATAACTTCACTAAAAAATCTGAGCTAGCTCGTACGGTTACGCCGTAGATTCTTCACACCCCGTCGTAACGGTCAAAAGCGGTTTTTAGCAAATCAAAATACTTTTGAAGCAGTTAAAAGTGCTGAGTTATCTTGTTTGAAAGCGCTGAGAAAGGAATGAGGAAGGTTACAGACGAGAAGGTTACTTCACGTGACTTCAAAACAAAGTGCCGGCTTTCCTTGCACAATAAAGACCTAATTTTTAAGTTTTCTGTACTTATTTCGCTAATATGAAGCTAAAGAAACAAAAGGAAGTGAATATTGAAGATAGTGCTGGTAAAATAAGTGTAAGAAAGTTAAAGATGAGATGAAAGTGATCAGAAGAAACGTAAATGGATTCGCGAGTTTAAACAAGGTATCAATATTAAATTTACTTACAAAAAATGGCTTTCAATTATAAGGTGAGCTTAAAACTAATAATAATCGTGGTAAACCAAATAAATAATAATATTAGATAATAAATACGTAAATATTTACAAGGTAAATAAAGAGGGTTAGGGAAGGGATATGTTCGGAAAGTAATTCTCCCATCAGTGCCCCGACAGGGATCTATTCTATTCTATATTCTATTCTATTCTTGAAAACACGCATCTTCGCATCTCTCGAAGGGATAGTAATGTAATTAAACTTGGTACAATAATCAATCATGGAGAGGACATGAACCCTATTAAAAACCAGGTTGTTGTGACGTCATTAATCAGATTGCTGAGACAGGGTACCTAGGTACGATTTTTTGTAAGGACGATTATTTTTTATCGTTTCATTTACATCATATAAGTTTATAACTACAAAATACATCTGGCACAGTGGTCCAATCAAGGATCTTTTCCTTTGATTAGTTCTAGGGTTTTTGTCACTAAGGTCGGTTACCCGCTATAAATTTTGGGGGTGCTGCCCCAAAAAAATCAAAAATTTGTTTTGTTGCTCCAAACAACTTCTTTTGACCTGAAACGGATTTTGCGCCAGTAAAACATGTTTTTTTGGACGGGTCCCCTTATAAATTTTGGGGGTACCAACTCCGGGAAAATTACAAAAAAATTACCGGAATTTCATTTTATTAGTATCAAATGTTCAGAATATGACGCAAAGGTTTGCTCCAATATAATCTAAAGTTACTGTAAAAAATCACATATTGGTAATATGATGACCATACATACCAGACGATTAACAACATAATAATTGGGTATTCAAACTTCCAGTTGTCAACTTAGTGGGGTTGTAACGAATTTTATCGCGATAGCTCCATACGAAGCTGAGTTAATCAAAGTGATGTATTGGTGAAATGCACCAGTGCAGGGTGAAATGCACCACCCTGTATATCTTCTTCATAAGCACTATGTTAATCGTCGCGAAAGTGTGACGTCACAAAATACATATTGGCTCATATCAAAACAAAATGAAACAAAGGATCCTATTATTTATTTTTTGTGATCCTAAAGTGACCAATAGCATTGTTTTATTATGTAAACAAAGAAACGTTCTGCAACAAAACGTAACTTCCGTGACGTATTTATATTTGATATGGTCGATTATATACCCGAAGCAAATTTTTTACATTCCATATACATTTTTTAATTTTTTGTTAAGCTATAACAAATGTTTTTCCCTAAGCAATAGGCTTATGAATACTATTAAAAATACACACAGTTCACGACGTAAAGAAAATCGTGATCTCTACGTTCACAACGCATGAAATCAGAGATGTTTAATGCTGATTTGTTTAGAAAGATCAGCTAAATAACAATCATAACGGGGATAGTAAGCATTGTTTACGGTAGAGTAAACATTATACTTATTGATGTATCTCCCCATTAAAATGTGGGATTCAAAACTCTGCCTTAACGTGGTAGTGTTGTATATTCCCATCTAGAATGAAGTAGAGCTGTTAACTGTTTTGAAAATCCCCGTTTTGAGCGACCGCCTTCTTGATTGCTAACCTTGCAATAAATGCTATCAAATATTATAAATGAAAAGTATCATAAACTTGATGAAACCTTACAGAAAATAAATAAAATAATACTAGTGCTGAGTATATTTTATTGAGTATATAATTATTACTGGAAAGTTCTAAACTAAACTAAATAATTACGGGTAAATTGGCTAACTTATAAAGGTAAACAAGACTGAAAAGTATATTATACATTTTGTTTGTTTTGTGTAGTTTTTAAACTGTTCACAATATCAACCGCTTTTAAAACGCCTAAAACGAACTAATTGCTACGTAAACTAATTTGACTTTACGTGATATGACTTTATTGATCAGTGTGAAAAATGGAAGTACCAACTGTAGGGTTTATACAACTCTATAATATGATGATTTATTTATGTCAAATATAATAATTTCTCCTATAAACTTACAATTCAAAAATGTGGCACCCATACACTCTACGAAAGTTTAACCTGTTTTTATTATCACTAACTATGTTATTGTAAAAACATTTAAATAGTACATTAATGACATATTATAATGATTTCTTCATAAGTGAAATTAAAATGCAAATCATTCTCTAGTTTCAAACCTTCACTGGGTCAAGGTCACACACTTTCACATTAGATATACTTTAAAATAATCGGCAACTATAAATAAGTTTGTTGTCATTACAAATTTACGTATTTTAAGGGAGTTTATTCTGTGCCAGGTTTGTTTACAAATCATTTGTTTATTTTTGTAGAATATCTCAATATTATTAGTTTTACAGTTCTCTACTAGGTAGCGCTAGCTGTCAAAAAATGTCTGTTTACGTAAAATTGAGGTTCAAATTATTGTAAATATAAATAATAAAAGTAAGTTATAATTAACTCTAATGTAAGTTTTTATTCTATTTTTGTTATATTAACGTTTTAGCACGAATAAATTTACGTAAAATCATTTCTAGGGTTGATTTTTTAAAAGCTAGGAGAAGGCTAGGAAGAAGCTAGGAACAACCTAGGAACAACCTAGGAGAGATTTCAAAAACTGATTCTGAATACCGCTAGGCCTAGGAGAAAGCTAGGAACAACATAGGAGAAGGCTAGGAACAACTTAGGAGAGATTTTTTTAAAATGATTCTGAATACGGGCCTAAGTCCTTATTAGGTTCTCCGACTCTCTTTAAGGCAGCTTTCGCAAATAACATATATCTCTTACCAGCAAGTGCTTCTCATTCAAATATGATAACTTTTGCTGATTTAGAGGGTACTCCGCAAAGTCTGCAGACAGACTTTTCTAAGTAAAGTGCTTATGTTGTTAGCGTAGTGACAGTGATCAGTTATCATGTCAGTCACTAAACTCAGGATCTTCTTTTTTAATTTTACAAGACTTTCATCAGCTTGGCTTGTGGACCTCTTATTATAAGTTTACTGTGCTCTAAGCCAGGAGCTTTGTTCCACTGTAGCTGCTGATTGTTTGCTAGCCAACTCTGATTACTCTCATTGCTTAAGTTTTCAAAATCCCAATAACTGGTTCTGGGTCCAGTTGAGGATTGTTACCCTAACCGAAGAAGTCTTAATTTATGCATAAGGACATGCCATATGCAGTAATTTAACTAACGTTTGTAAACATAGTTTAAATATAAACTAAACATAATTTTAAAACATTTGACAATTATTGTGCTATGGGATTTTAGCACTATCATAATTTTCTTGTTCAGTCCGCGTAAAGAGCTAAACAATAAACATTAGGGTAGTATTTTATTTGTTAAAATTTATAATCTGTACATTTTTATAAAACACAAGATATCAATGATCTTCGCTAAATCGTTGCTAAGTATATAATTTCTACAATTTATTACATGACTTAGAATAATTCTGAATTCGAAATCAATAACTGCCGCAGTAACTGAATAATTCTGAGATCTTACAGCTCTTTAAGCAGCACTCGTCGTAAACTCCTTTCAGCGGGTATCTGGATCTCTTTGGCGGTTTTGGGAACAACTCCCACTTCGTATTGGGCTCTTGCGGCCATTTGGAAGGAACGTCTAAATTCCATGGTTTTTCTTGAATTAATTTATCACTCGAACTAGCTCCTAGCCCTGGAAAAATGGATTTGGTTTCAATAAAATCTAGAAATCTCATTTTCAGATTAAAATCATAAGGGTCCTTTTTTATTGAAAATTCCCTACAATGGAAAATATCGGATACGGAATACCTCAGAACTTCAGGAGACGCTCATCCTCACTACTTCAGACTCACTTCGCTCGTCCTCAGAATACACAAATAACCAAATTTATATTGTATATATCATCGTTTTGTCTTAAGAACACAAATCACCCATAATAAAATATATTTTTAATTTTTTTTGGCATCCTTTTACATTTTTGCCTCTTTTATTATGGTCATAGAAGCAACATATGCGAGAAGAAATGTGGGGTCTAAATTTATTCTCTAATGATTAGTGTCGTAAAACAACATTGAGGGCGCTGGGCCCAAATGATCTATACAATAATCAAAACTCACTGTACATAATGGATATCCTCTCAAAATTCAAAATGTATCTTTCACGTTTCAAAAATTTTGAGGGGGACTTTTAGATTACTTTTAGGAACGATTTTAATTCAAACTTTTCTATCCTGAGGAACAAAGGATAACACTCCAAAATTAATAACAGTTGAAAAGATTGTTTTTTTTTCTTGTTACTGACATAAAGCTGTTTTATCTCCAGACGGTGTATAATTTGAAGTTTATTAACTAGTTTTTTAGAGAGTAAAGAAGCACTTATCACTCTCAAGGGAAAAAATGTTACTTTTCATACCCTTGGGGTTAAAAAGTTACTTTTCACTCCCTTGGGAGTAAAAAGTAACTATTTCTCCTTTGGGAGTGAAAAGTGTTTCCTATTATTGGGTTATTAGAGCCAATTATACCAATTTTTTAGGGGAGCGGTATTCTTTAAATTTATACAGGTGACCGATCAATTGTTTGTAATTTTCCCGGGGGTGGCACCCCCAAAACTTTTTAAGGGGGACTCGAACAAAAAAAAAATGATTGGCTCAAAATCCGTTTCAGGTCAATAGAAGTTGTTTGGAGCAATAAAAAAATTGATTTTTTTTGGGGCAGCACCCCCAAAATAAGGGGGAGTCGACCCAAAAAATAAGAATAAAATGCAACAAAACATGTTAAAATAAAGTTAACGTCTGGAGATAAAATCTTGTATGCACCTTAGGAGTAAAATGCTATTTTCCTCCTCGCAATTACCATCCTCGGCTTTGCCTCGGGAATTAAACACGTAAATCCCTCGGCTTGGCCTCAAGAGTTAAATACTTTGGTTCCCTCGGCTTACGCCTTAGGAACCAACTAATTTCTCAGGGAAATAATATCATTTTTTACTCCCTTAGTGCATAAATAACTATATTAATAGTACTCTAACATTGATCTTAATTGCGATATGTTTTAGTCAGAAAGACGCGTTAAAGTTTTATATTGACAGATAAATTACTCACACCAATCGTTGGATCGTTTATTTTCTGGATCAAACATGGTATTATAAGATCCCTGGCATATCTCTCCTAGAATTTCTGCTAACTTTTCGCCGCAGAGTTGGATATGAAGACTTCTCTTCTGCTTGAAAGATATCACTGGGTTAGCAGCATCACAGATCGCCCAGACCAGCAGCGACGCGAGTAGTAACCTACGAGCCATCTGTAAATAATCAAATACGAAATTACATATTTTCATACAGTGCCATGGGCGTCCGCAGGGTTTTTTCTAGGGGGGTTCAAAGCTGCCAAGTTCATTAATCGATAATGTGCTGCGGGTTTGGTTTTTAGCACCCTTTGAAAAATGTCAGAAATAAGAGTCCAGCAAACCACAGGAGTGGGGATTAGCTAAACTAAATGTTAATATATTGACAAAAAGTATGTATTATTTTATTTATTGTGCATAAATAAATATTTTAATTCATTTAGACCTTCAGCGAGCGAAGCGAACACATTTAATAAGGGTTTTTAGTAAACTAGCGAGTGAAGCAAGCCTCTACTACAATACTTAATTTATAATTTCAACAATCTAGCAAGCGAAGCATGCTCCTTTTAAAATATTTTATAAATATGACATTCACGCATATTTAAAGCAATTAAGCGAACTAAACGAAACTTTTTAATGTATTTAAAATTATATTTTAGCATATTTGGGAGCGAACCGAGCCTTAATGCATATGTTTGCATATATGCTTATGGCAATCTAGTGAACCTCTAGAAATATAGGGGCTTTATTAGGACCATTATTTCTTTAGACCATATACATTTGCATAGCCTTTATTCATACACTTACGTTTATATTTATATCTAGCGAGCGCAATGAGCCGTTTTTAATGTACCTAATTTTATATTTTTGCAATTTTGCGAGCGAAACAAACCTTTTGGATATATTGTCATAAATACTTATAGCGAGCTTAACGAGCCTCTTTTTGTATATCAACGTATATAATTATAGCAATCTAGCGAATGAAACAAGGCCATTTAACTTAATATATTATTTTAGCAATTTTTTCAGCGAAGTGATCATTTTTTTGCATTGCTAGGGATAGGAGTCTCTTTTGCTTGTTACGAGCGAAGCGATCTTTCATTATTTTTTTTAGAGCCCAGCTATCCTTGTTTAATTATTTTTCTATCCCCTCATGTCAGTAAACTAATATAAGTTATATTAATATAAATAGTTTTAGGTTATTTTTATGAAAAAATGCAGGATAATATTTTTACTAATTGGCAGTTTTACTAAATCTAACTTTTCTGATTTTCCAGAGAGAGGGGGGGGGGTTAGTACCCTGATTGAATCCCCTTGCCGACACCCATGTTCAGTACCATAGATGCAGAGAAGCATAGAGGTGGCTGTACTAAATATATAACAATAATAGTAAATAGTCAAAATAATTTCAGAAGTATTTCAAAAAGTCAGAGCAAAATCAAAGTTTATTATCAAAAAGTCATCAAGTTTATTATCCAGGCTTTTTATCAAAAAGTCAGCATAATGAAGGTTCATTATCAAAAAGTTAGAGCATAATCGATGTTTATTATCAAAAAGTCTTAGCATAATCCAGGTTTAGTATAAAAAAATCTAAGCATATTCGAGGTTATATCATTTGATGCTACCAAGTTTTGCAAAACAAAAAAAATATTGTGTCAAGTATTCATGTTTTGCGAAACTCGGTATATCAAATGCTATATGTCTTGCTTACCAAGCATAATGGCGGTAAGAGAGCACCGCTTATCTCTGGTAAATACTTCACATTATATTCTTGGGAATTAATTGAAGGTCAGAGTGAGTTCAGGCTCTGTCGGGGCCCTGATGAGTTAGACGTAACGAAACAGAGTGGGACACGACAATATGTCGAGCCATCAATGATGACGAATGTCGAATGATGGAACAGTTCCCAGATGTAGCATTGCATTTTGCTTGTTTCATTTCCTAGGTCTCTCTCGCACAATTATATTGTGTCAAATATTCAAGGTTTATTATCTTACATTTACATCATTTTTTCATTTTTGTATTTAGTTGTGCTGCGCAGAAAATAATATAGTGTCATTAATCGTCGTTATTGACTCAGCATAAATTTCAAAAATTCATCAGACATAGAATGATGTTCGAATCACTTTGAAAAATTGCACGAATGTAGTCCTCTATTACACTAACTAATTTGGTAGGTTACATCTTAGTATCAGTATTGCTTTATTTTTTTTTTAAATAAATGTTTATCTTACCAGAAACCACTTACGTGGTAAAAAACTCCCTGCCAAGTCTTTGGTCCAAAAAAGTAGGGAAATCAACTTTTCTGTCCCGCCAAGTCATGCGCCTTTCAAAGCGAAGTTGCTAGGTTGGCAATACTAAAGGGCCTTGTTCAAACTGTGAGGCAATCATCGGCCTCTTCTCCTTGGCGGTAAGCCAACAGTGTGAACAAATTGTATAGCTTCTATTACTATATTTTGAGATATACCAAACAATTCAGGTGTTCGTGGAGATTAATCGTAACAGATTTTAGCAGTTGTCATAATTGCAGCAGTTTTACTTGCCTGTAAAGATCCAGGAGTATACAAAAGAAATGAATGAATGAATGAAACAATAAAGGTACGATATAATCAGGCACTACACCCTGTATACAACTTGCCAACACTACCTCTAAAGTTGACTCACTTTTCTGGCAGGCCGCCAAGGAGAAGAAGCTGATAATTACCTCACAGTTTGAATTATGCCCTTTAGTATTGCCAACCTAGCAACTTCCGTGTCCATCTAATACGGGCATGACTTGGCGTGACAAAAAAGTTGACAAAGACCAAAGACTTGGCGGGGAGTTTTTTACCACATAAGTGGTTTTTGGTAAGATTTCATGACTTTTTGTGTGTCTCCTGTTGTATGTAAAAACAGATGAAAAAAGGTACGTGTTGTGGATAAAGCTTAAAGGGTATCAAGGTATTCTATACACCACTCTTAAGTTTTTTTTGCGGCGCATACATCATAGGAATTTGGGAATTCTTGAATTTGGGATGTATTGATGTAAGAATGTTAAAAGGCATCAGATAAATCCAAGAGTCCTCTACACCAAAATCCATTTATTAGTAAAGAGTGCAATGAGTAAGGTGGGTCAATTTATATAAAAGTAGCGTTCGGTAGCTTAGTTTATTGTTCCGCGTTTAGCTTAGGAATGCGGAATTTTATATTTTATTCAGTAGGAATGCACACGAGCATAAGAAAAATTTAAAAAGTCCTCACACATCATAATCCGTTTAGTAGTTGAGGCCGTAGGTGCGTAAACATATAAAACTATCGTTTGCTAACTTAGTTTTTCGCTCCGCGTTCAGCGTAGGAATGTTGAATTTGAGATTTTATTAGAAACGGATAATTCCGTTTTCATCCTGGTTTCGGACTTTTTAGCGAACAATACTTTTGCCATATACCAACGGCATAAATAAGGAAAAGTAAATGAAATGTTAAAACTCGAAAAATTGAATTATTTTGTACAATTTTATCACTTTACCTATTAAATTAGTACAAGTTTTAATTTAATACTGATATTATATCTATGGTTTTCGTTCGGTGCGTCGGTCCGAGTTCGATCAGTACCTCATGGGGTGACCCACGTAACAAAAACGAATGTTTTTACTGAAGTGGTATGGATAAGCGGAGCGAATCCTATTTGGAAATGAATGCACAGTTGTTGTTTATGGTAATTTTACAAAAAAACAATATCTAGTTTACTATTGATGACTAAACTATGGAATTCAACAAAACTACCATTGCTATTGGAAAATGTTATTACTCTATTTTGCACATATTTCCATGAATATAGAAAAAAGATATAAATAAGGTACTCTACTTATTACAAGTCATTTTCACCGGGAAACGTTTCAATTCACTATTATTGAATACGAGTATGTCTAACTGTCTTAAATTATTAAAAAAAACCAAGAATGATGTTTTGTGGACTTACCTGATGATGAAGTGGTTTCGTTTGGGGACGCATCTGAAATGAGGCTCTTCTTCCTCCTTCATGTCCTTTATATACTAAACCATAAAAACAAATTAATTAAACATTTTAATAATAGAAACCCAATTTAATTGCAAATGAATCCCAAACATTTAAGTAAATTTTCAATTTTTGATATTTTTCAAAATAAAATCATTCATGTTTTCTTGAAACTTTTCCCAGAAGATTGACTTGCCAAGGTTGATGACGTAATCATCTTTGTTTGAGGAAATCAAGTGACATTAAAGGTAAGAAAAATTGGAAACGAGTAAATTGAGGAGATTTAAATATTAAGGTGTGGAAATTAATTTATTCTATTTAGGGTTTAAACTAAGGCGACTATAATCTTAGAAAGTTGATTAAATCAGGGTGATAATTGCGTCGACGAGATGACCTGTTTAGTTTATTACTGATATATTTGTTAAAATAATATTCAGTTAACCCCAACTTGGCGTAAAATATCATCTCACTTCTTCAAGCGCCCAGAATAAATTTACTTTTGTCACAGCGCAACTTTTTACGATGGCCTGCATTTACATAAAAGAACATAAATCAAATTTCAAACTAGCTAAAACATAATGTTTCACATATGTAGCCATGGGCGACCCATGTATACTTTTTTGTTACATTTATGTACAGAAATTTATACTTATTAAACAATGTGATTAACAATTGCAATTTAACTAAACAATTTTTACGATTTAAGAATGTACGAAAAAATATGCATTTGATGAATATGCATTTATTTTCAAATGCGCTAATGTTAAAGTTAAACACGAGTCACGATAAGTATGTTTCATAAGATAAACATTGGTCCTTATGAAAACTATAACAAATGCCACAAGAAGACTCTTGGGCCCACCCAATGCACGAAGAGCCTAGTTGGCAAAACAGCTACGAGCCGAAGCTAATCATAACAACATTTTCCTAATTTTCCTAAAGGATAATAAAGTTATGTAAGTTAGTTATGTAAGTTAGGATAGTAAAGTTGTGTAAAAAGTAAATAATGCTATGGCTCGGTTATAAGGGATAAACCGAAACTTTAAGCTAGACCTGGATTGTTTATCAATAAACTATGTATCGTTTCATTCTAACAATTATTGCAAAACATGAATAGTTGAGATGAGCTATAAGTTTATAGTAAAATTATAAGATTTTAGTGTGGGAGTCCGTAAGCTGGAAGAATTGATATGCAATGCATGATATCTTGACTCCATATGATTGTGCGAGAGACACGTATGAAATGTAACTAGCAAAATGCAATGTTACATCTAGGAACTGTTACATTGTTCGACATTCGTCATGATTGATGGTTCAAAATAATGCCATTTCCTAGTCTGTTTCGTTACGTCTAACTCATCAGTGCGCCGACAGAGCCTGATCTCACTCTAACCTCTATTATAATTAAAAAAGAATATAATATGAAGTTAAAAAGGTTGTATTTACCGTAAGTTGAAGAAGCAATCGAAGAATCAGCTACCGTCGATACTTGCTATTAGAAAGTATTTATCAGAGACGATCGGTGCTCTCTTACCGCCATTATGCCTGCCGAGTTCGCAGATTTATCAATGCATTTTGCTTGTTATATTTCCTAGGTGTCTCTCGCACATATTGTGTCAAGAAATCATGGATTGCATACAAAAAATTCTTTCGGCTTGCGGACCTCTTATAATATTGCAGTTATAAACTTATATTTAACCCCTTAATTCACAATTTTTATAAAATTTCGAGCAAAAATTATTAATTTGAGAAATAAACGAACGAATTTGTTATTTATAATAAATAAAATTTTATTTATAAAAAACAAAATGGACCAAATAATGATTTGGTCCTACAGTTAACTTTCTTGTTTTACTAATTTTCAAGTCCAAGAAATCAGGATGTGAATAAGGAAGAAGGATTTCAAGGGAAGAAATCAGATGTGAATAATTATAGGCCATATTCTTACTTATCCTGTTCTCTATGATCATTGAAAAGATTATTCACTCCAGATTAAGGTCATACTTATCAGATCATAATATTTTGGCACCTAAACAGCATGGTTTTAGGTCAGCTGTTTCAACCAATTCGTCTTCTACTTATGCTGTTAATAAGATTCTTAAATGTATAGACAATAGATTTTATGTCGCTGCTCTACTGTTTAATATGTCAAACGCCTTTAATTTATTAGATATTCCTTGATTATTATAAAAGTTAATAAAGGGATAAACTCTCGACATAGGAATAAAGGGGGCTTTATATGACTTTACCAAATCGTTTTTAACTGGGAGGTCATTTAATGTTTTTATGGGTGGTTGTTACTCTAGGACTTTCTTTACTCCATCGGGAGTGCCACAGGGAAGTATTTTAGGTCCTCTTCTTTTTGCAATTTATATTAATGACTTACCGGCTTGTTCAAGAAGTATAGTTAAAAACTGTTATGTTCTTATTTATGCTGATGATAGGTCTGTTTTAGTTTATAGTCGTGATGTCCTTAATTTAGAAATATATGTTAATTTGGTTTGCCAAGGTTTTGTGGAATGGTGTTACAATAATTAGTTAGTTCTCAATACATTTAAAAACGTTTCTGTGTATTTTGATCCCTAAGTATTAACAGACCATTGAATTTTGTAATTAACCCTAGTTCTTTACGTACTGTGCCGTTCACAAAAAAATTAGGTTTATTTTTAGATGATATAGTTACCATGTGGATTCTGTAAATATAAATTAAATTTAGTTTTTCATTTGCTAAAAAAAACATTGCGCTGTTGATGTTCTGTTGATGCTCTATAATGGCTAAGCCTTTTCTGAGTTATCTATGCATATCTTAGCATAGGGACATAGCTCTGAGGCCAATAGAGCCTTTATTTTACAAAAACGGATTTAAGATTAATTTTTAATACTGGACCTAGAGAAACAAAAAACAACTTTTATAAAACATAAAATATCTCACCTTTTCTTCCATCAGAATATTAGAACTATGTAAACTTGTACCTAAATATCAAGAAAAATTTAATTTAGAATACCACAAAAATTTTTGTATATACACGCAGTGCATACAAAAAAAAGACCAAATTAAGCCCTGCTAAGTGCAGGACTGGTATGTTTCAGCTGTCACCTTTCAACATGGCCATCAACTACTACAACAAACTACCTTCTGATATCAAACATATTATAAAATATAAACTTGGCGAATTGTTTATTCCGAGAACGAGCGAAGCAAGTCCAAAGTAAAGATGTTATAAGGAAAAGTTCTGAGGTACCCTGTACCCGGTTTTTACATTTCTCATTTATACCGTACGTATATCGAATAGTATTGTGTTTGCAAAAAAATCCAAAACCGGGATGAAACGGAATTATCCGTTTCAGGTGTTTTAAAGGCCTCCTGAGTGGTTTTCGCAAAGTTGTCTGTCTGTATGTGTCTGTCTGAATTGTGTTAAGTGGCATTTTAAAACAATAAAAATCTTTTGTATGCTTGGCATTCAGAGGTAGGTGTTACACGCAGGGGACTTCAAAATGTTCTTTAAGTTTGCCAATAGTACGCATAGAAAGATGCAACAGAAAGCTTTTTGTTAGTTTGGCGTGAAGCTCAGTATCATTTTACTGAGCCATACTTCAGAAGTATTGTGGCAGATGTATACTTCTGAAGAAACTCATAATATGTTCCGTATAATTCAGTATAATCAGAAACACTTTTTATTTACGTATAAGTAATGATAATTTCTGTGATTAAAGACAATAAAAATAACTTTTAATGCTACCCGTAAAATATTATTTAGGGAGGCTAACCAAAAAATATACCTATATTGTTTTTAATTTATAGCTGTTCAACTGTTGCTCACAGATTTACCGACAGAGCAGGTGCCTTCTCCCACCTGTTGAGAATCTATTAATGTTCAGTACGTCCTTTTAAACAACTACTGCATACGTCTTATATAGGAAATATTATGATTCTATGCTACAATAGACGTTATTAACGATAGTATGAGTATTATTTGAACTCTTGATCGTGGTTTGCAAGAGTTTATAGTGCAAGAGTTTCCTCCTTCCACCTGTTGAGGCTGTAGTGATGTTAAGTAGGTACTTTGAAACCTAAGATTAATACTATAACATAAAGAGGCACTTCTACAAACAAGATCGTTAATTATTTACTAGTTGTCTTCCCAAGGCTGCCAACATTACAAAATAATATGTTTTTGTAACGAAGTTGGCAATATTTCCGGTTGTTGAAGTACTAAATTAAATTATTAATTAATGCATAATTACTTATCAGTTATAAATGTATAAATTGGTTTTAGTTAGAATGAAACGAATTGAAAATCGATTAATTGTATTTTATAATTGAAAATAAATGGGTATTTATTTATTTACTTGCAGAGATAGTAAATAAATAATTTACCTGAGCTTCGCTCGGCAAATAGTTTTTTTTTTAAACAACAAATTACTCCTTTGAGAACTACCATTCCACTGTAGTAGAATAAGAACTTATCATCTAAATAATCCTCTATACTCTGTCTCTGAACTTTTAAATTAATCTAAACGTTTTTGTTATTTGACGATTGTATGCTCTCTGTAGGTTAGTTTTTAAAATAAAGCTTTTTTTATTATTATTATAGTATTTGTGAGAAAAAGTAATAAAAGAGATTATAAGTAATAAAATAATTTATTTTTTACATTTATCTACAACCTACAGATCTAAAATAATGACTATGTAAAATTTATTCTTTGCAATCCTTTGGTCGCTGGTGTAGCGTGATCATTCTGAGCAGTAGCTGAGCAGAGTCGTTAGAGTACAGCTTTTCTCACAGCACTCATCAGCTATTCCTCCGCCGGATGTAGGCACATGTTCGGATCTTTTTGTTGATACGGGAGACATTAGTAAGTTGAGGTCTTGATTCCATGATGTTTGGTCGAATAAGAATTCGTTAATTTTCGGAGCTTTAGGTATCCCTGCTATATAAACCAGCAACATAAAGTATGCTATAGGTATTATAGGTTATTATAAAATTAGGACATTTGATAGTCAAATCCTGTTTTGGGCAGTAGAAAACAGGATTTGGCTATCCAATGTTCTAACTTTATGATAACCTTAAGGTAGATTAAAGTATTAAATTCATCTTTATAAGGAAGGAATTAATCTCAAATCAATGCTGTTCGATATAAAATCTGCCTTTTATATAAGAAGTAGCCCAAGAAGTTGGACTACTTAAAAAATGTAAACACTTGCTTTGTGCATACTCGTAATCAGGGGGTCCAGCTTCAAGGTTGTTCAGTAGCAGTACCGGTCTCCCAAACTAGCGGGGAAAATAGTAAGCTTGTCGGTTATAATCGGTTAGACTCGTGTATTTCCGGTGTCACAGAAAAACTCGAGCACACAATGTTCATGCTGATAGAGTTTATAACGTGATTCAGTTGGAGGGTTCTTATGAATGAAATCAAATTTGTAAGGTTATGATCCGACACTGAGGTAACAATATTTAGTTCATTACCAGATTTTTTATAGCAGTACATTATTTTATAACTAATTGCGAATGTTTGATTGAAAATAATTCTTTTGGTTTTTTCCTTTAATTTCTTTTTACTTTTAATTTATTTTCACTTTAACTTCTTTTAATTATGCTTATTAAATTCAATGAGACATAAGTACATGTTTTTACTATTTAGGTTACTTAAATTCATTCAATACATTTTTAAATACAGCAGAACGCCGAGTTTTTGGCTCTGTAGTAGGACATTTTTTTCTTTGGAAAATTTTTAATAAATTGGAAAAACAGAAAGTATGATCTGATACAGCTTGATCAGTTAATTTGTCGCCAGTTTACAAAAGATCAAGTAATGATATGTAAATAGGCGGGAGGAAGTGTCATGTGTTTCCATTTTTTACTACTAACTTGGGGGACCAGCGCTAGTAGGCTGTGAAAGGAAGAAGAAGAGGGAAGCTGGCAATCTTGACGTATAGGGTTATATTGTTTGTGCTCGTAATTTTGAGCATTTCGTAGAATTCTATACTTCAAGTATTATCGATCATAACTTACCCATCCCATAAGAACGTTTTTCAGGGAAAAATGTCGGATATTTTCCTTGACACAGATGAGCCAGTATTTCTGCCAGTTTTTCGCCACAGTACTGCAATTGAGTTCGTTTAGTCATAACCATTAAAGGATCGGCATGACACAGCGCTACTATTACTATGATTGACAATAATAACCTAGTCATCTGCAAAAAAAATAATTCACATAACTATTATTTATATAAATAAAGTCAAACTGGCACTAAAATCCTAATTGCAACATTATTGACGAGTATCGATTCTTTGATAGCGTTCATTAGATAAGTCTAAAGAGTTAACTTGAACCAGGTATAACAGACGTTTTGTTGACATAAACATAACTTTTTAGGTATTTCCCTCAAAATATAGACTGACATTTGTATTCTCACAGTTAAAATCGTTTCTGCATATTTAAAGTTAAATATGTGTAAAATGATTTATCCTCATCAGAAAACATTGTGACTATAATTATAGTTCTCTTAAATAGTTCTGGGTGTATAGATCTTAATAACCTCATGAGTTAAAAACTTAATTATGAATCGTACTTAGAAAGAACCATCAATAGTTGTTGTAAAGGATTGCGCAAGTCTATCGTTTAATCTTATGATACAATAAAATTAATTTTACTTAAAATTAAAAAAGAATCATACTGGTTCGTTGTTAGTAAAATAAATTAAAACTACTTACTTTGAAAGAACCAGGGTAAAATATAAAATTATTTTTTTTAGAAAGATCCCTAGTTGTTTTTTTTTTGGTAAATTGTGGAATCAGTTTTACTTAAAAAGAACCCTAATGTAAAACAAATGTTTGATGGTAAAATGTACAATTAATTTTATTTAGAAAAAGCCATTGCTGGTTCTTTTTGAGTAGTCTTACTCTCGTTTTTACTTTTCCTCATTTATACCATAGGTATATAGAAAAAGTATTGTGTTTGCAAAAAAATGCGATAACGGGATTCACTTGAATTACCTGATACAGGTGCTTTAAAACCTCGGGAATGGTATTCACAAAGTTGTCTGTCTGTCTGTGTGTGTGTGTGTGTGTGTGTGTGTGATTGTTATCATTCTAGCTCCTAGCGTATTAAATGTTGAGTAACAAAAATTAATCATCAGGTCTAGTTGGGCTATCCGGAAAACTACGGAAGTCAGGAAAAGCTTTACGGACGTCATTAACCCCCAATAATGAATCAGCAAAAGCGAAGTGAGTCCCTAGTTGTGAGGATGAGCGTAGCGACTCCGAATGGGAGGGGAAAAGTTCCGAGGTACACCGTACTCGATATTTTCGTAATATTTTTCAAATAAATATTATTTTAATGAATAATGAGAGAACTATTAGCTCATGGTCTATACTAAAGTAAATATAAACCAAGTAGGGAAACTCCTATCAGTGGCTGTATTTGAACCCAATCCTGGGAGGGGGCAATCTTATAAATAATGTATGCGATAGGGGAGGGGGGGGGGATTGTACCAAGCCGTGCGTCTTATATTACTTAAAAGCTTCATGGTCCGCATCTGTTTAAGGAATTGTTATAATTTTACATTAAATTAAAAAAAATATAAAGACAATAATCTTACGCTTCCGCACCAGGGGGAGGGAGGAAGACTTACTACAAATTTTAAAAAAGGGTCTTGCTTTGCTTACTGGTATAAAAAAGGGTTATTTTTTTAGTTATATCGCAACACATAGAAACACTTATGTTTTGTTAAACATCGTATCAATTAGACATCTAATGATGCATTTACTGACTTTCGTTATAATAAAAATCAAAGACCGTTCGTTTCGCGCACAAGATTATGGATTTGCTTTGCTAGCAATTTTCATAAAAATGCTATGTATGGAAATTAGAGGCATTACTGTCCTTACCAGGATACGAACCCAGGTACACTGGCATTAAGTGCATGTATTGACTTATCCGGACCACTCTCATTCAACTCACAAGTCCAAAAAACATCGAAGACAACTCCCCACTTGTAATATATAGTTAATCGGCCGTATTCTGGTAATTGACCACCGTTTTCAACTTTTGGGTCACTTAGTGAAGTCATGTCGACTTTGGAACTGTTTTTGTTATTTAGCGTCCCAACAACATAGATAAAGACTTTTTTCGCAGCCAAATATAATATCTTTGCATTTTGCCGATTCTATGAAATTTTTTCTGAGCTTAATTAACCATTAAGCTCACAAATGACGTCACAAAACCCTGATTATCAAGAGGGTTCGTGTCCTTGTCAAGGACACGAACCATGACGCCTATCCCATTAGCGAATTTTATTCCCAAAGGAAATTCACTAAAAATAGCTAAAATTGGATTAACTGCACATGACCCATTAAGGATTTAGGTTTTTTATTTAATTTTATTGGTAACACTGATAAAATCAGTGTTTCGTCGCTTAATACGTCGTGTTTTCGTGCTTTAATATGTACGTGTTAATTTAATGATTTAATTTAATGATTTAAAATTGTAACAATAATTTAGTTATTGAAAAGGTGAAACTATAGTAAATGTAAATCGCTTGTTTTTATTAATATTTTCAAGAACATTCAGATGACAGTGTAATGCCTTAAATATAACTTAAGATTGCATTAATTATATTAAACAATTTTTAGGTTAAAATAGTTAAATTACAATTAATATTTGAAGGGAGAAAACAAATAAATATCACTCGCAAAAATGTAATGATTTAAGAAGTGCACACGAAAAAAGTGTAAAGATTCGCACTTAAACCTCTATCAGATGAGGCAAAACGAATTCCTCAAACAAATAATAACATTTTAAACTATAGTGTACAAAAAAATGCAATAAAAACAAAAATGTTATAATTTTGTAATTTATAATTGACAATAATGTCAAATTGTGTAAATAGTTTGTTTACATTTACAAAAGTAAACAAAATGGCCGCACTCATAAGAAAATTTGAGCCAACTCCCTGGTGGATAAAATGTGAACTACATGTACAAGAAATCGCTTTTGTTTCCCTACTTGGTTTCTATATTACTTTAGTCTATACTTACCTACCTCTTACTTACCTTTCCGAAGTGTTAACTTTGGAGAATGGAGCTATAATGAAAGCCAAACATGTCTGGGTACCGTATTTATAGTGAAAAGTCTTCTGCAAGTTGCTTTCAATAATTAGATTAATATAGATTATTAAATTTAATAATAGAATTTCATTTAATTAATAAATTATCATAAACATTATTCTTTCCTTAAAAAGTTACCCTAAAATAATTTAATAAAATTAATTTACATTTGAGATGTACACAGAATAATTTGGTGAATGAAAGAGTACTGTCTTTTCTTATTTAAACTGTATGAAAGTAAAATTTTGAATAAATTATCCCTTTTTGATCCAATGAATTGACAAAAGTCGTAGGAAGGGATTTTTAGGGACACTTTGAGGGGGGGGGGGGGGGGCTCGTGATGGATTGATTTGCATTAATTTTATAAAATTACAAAGACAAGTAAAAGAAAGAGGTCATAATAAGGGTCATAAACATGGGTCGCTGATTTCTTTCAGCCGAGAGAAAGTTCAAGACCAAGCAGTTCGCGATTACTTGTCTACAGTATAAGACGAATCAAGATGATGGCCATTAAATAATAAATCAGTATTAGTTAGAATAAGGTAAGAATTAGAAATAGATGGGAATTATTTAGTACCAGTATATGTTCTTATAATATTGCTTTAAAAATACCTTGGGTGAAAGCACAGTACCCAGCAATCCCTCCGGCATTCGTCTCTTAAAAGACTAAGTGGTTTTTTAAGAGCAGTGATACATACTTTTGCCACATCTCGGCGTTTTGATCAGGTAGAGCAGTACAGGTTGTCCTTCACTCAACCTGTACTGCAGTCTGTAGTACGATGTGAAGTCCGGCGCAGTGTAAGCAGAGACCGTGCAACCCTAATTTTCTAATCAGATTAGGCGATTGCCGAGGGCTGCTTTGTGTTGTCCAAGAAGTAGCACGAAAAGAGTTAGACCTAGATCGAGATCTCGAATTTTGGTCGAGCTTATAAACATCTCTACTTGTACTTGGGTTCTCATTGAATGTTTCTGAGTTCTGTACTTTAGAGCTCTCGATAGCTAGCGCTAGTTCCTGAGCTTTATCAAATTATATTTCTGCACACTGCAAAAAATGCTTGACGTATGTCTGTATCGTGCAGTCCCCGTATAAACTGAGGTTTTAAGAGTTGCTTCATCATAGAAACAGAGCAATCTTTCTGTTTACATTTAGCTTTAAGCTAACATGGTTTAACCGTGGGGCTATGGGTGAGATCAACACCGGGGCTAGGCCAGTCCGGAGCCCTAGTTAAGTCTGAAAGATATCAGGGTGACAATGCTTCAATGTGCTAACATCCACAGATTTTTTTAATAAACGTGTTCTTTTAGCCTTGAAGACCTGTAAATGAATGATTAGTTATGTCAGTGTGAGTGAAACCCGTGAATTTAACATGTCTAATTGGACATGTTAAATTCACGGTTTTCACTCACACTCGTTCACACTGACATAACTAATCATTCATTTACAGTTCTTCAAGGCTAAAAGAACATGAAATTAAAACATTTGTGGATGTTATCTTGATAGTTTGTTCCAACTCATGATGATCTCATCCTACAAATATGTTGTGTTCAAACTCAATAACAAGCTTAACCAATGCCCCAGTTATACATGGTTTGATCAGTTCTTTCAATTTGGTAACATATTGATTTATTGTTGTTTGCTTTTTTGATAGAAACTTAGGTTGTAGCGCTAATATGTTAATTTCAGGAGCTAAATGATCTTTAAAGAGTTTTGTGAGTTCTTCATATATGTTTTACTATTCGGTGATGTGAGATTTGTTAACAGTTGAAAATATTTACCTCCAAGGCATTTTAAACCATAACTTTAGCTTCATCAGTAGCATTGTTATTATAGATGGTTATTATGAGCCTTTAAGTTTAAAGTAGTTTTCTAAATGTAAAATATATTTTTCAAAGCCCTCTACAGTTTCATCATATTTTTCAAATTGTATAAATAGAGGTTTTTATTGTTCTAGTATTTTGATTATTACCTGGTGCTTGTTGTAGAGATGCAACCAAGCTGGTTAATGCTCCGATCAAAGAGTTAAGCTGTTGTTGTTCCATGGTAAGAAGTTTTGATCCTCGACGCCAAATATATTATGTATTATTACAATAAAGTAAATAAAAACGTCTTTCTAATGGTATAAAGAGAACTATAGTACGAAAAACGGCTAAAATCATTTGACAGCGCGGGAAAATAGTCTTGAAAAACCAATAAGGTTGGCCTGATTTGAAATTGAGGGCGTGGTTTAACATCCAGGACTAACCTCATTGGCTCTTTCGCAATCCCACGCAGTCAACTGATTTTAGCCGTGTGTTATATTATAACTATATTTCTTTATACTCGTATTTTTAAAGCCATAGCAAACATATATGACCATCGCAACTCTAGTAGAAGACATTAAATAATAAAATAATATACAAAAGACATTATATATAATATATATATTATATATATATATATAATATAATATATATATATTATATATATATATATATATATATATATATATTAATATATATTATTCTTGACCAGTGAGTCAAAAATATTATCCCCCTCCGTACTCCTACTCCATCCATGACCTAACCCTTAGCTCATTTTTTTTTCGAAAATTTACTAAATTTAAATGTTGAATTTTTTTAATCAACACCGCTTAACATTGAGGAGGTTATTTCTTAAACTGATTCCTTAACGATTATTACGTCGTTTTTAAGAGGTTCAGAGTGGTCTTCTTTGTGATACTTGTCTCTGCATGTGTGTGGGTTTGAATCTGTTTCATGCATGGACAAATGTTAAACATGTGTTTATGATAAAGACTTGAAACTTGAGCCTAGTTAGTTTCTAGAAAATTATTTTGCTTTCTTTTAGGATCTCAAGTTAATTTTGTTCAAAATTTGTATTAAATAATACAGGACATACATAATTTTTAATTAAGTACATTTTTCATCATTACAATTTCCACACAAAGGGGAAAAATCAGAGAGCAAAGATAAACCAGAGTTTTGTTGGGAAGTTGAACTTGTAGGGAACATTTCATCTCTTGAAACTTTCTAGAAGCCCCAAGTATAAAACTATTTAAGTAAGAAGGGATTTAAAGCTTTTAAGCTTACGTCAAGCTTGATACGCACTTGATTCTTAAGCTTAAATAGTAGCCGGCTCTTTAAAACTAATTAGTAAGTCTGTGTTCGTGAAACGGCCACGTCTTCTCAAAGGCTGTAACAATAAAATAACTAACGAACATAACGTAAATCCTTTATCGTTTAGTATCAAAAACACTTTTTTCTCGATATCCCTTTAGCCAGTACATATAGAAATCCACCAGTGTTGGCACGAGCGAATATTCAAAGAACTGTCGTATTCCAAAACCCTATACAGCAGGGGTACCCTATCAAAAGGAAACTCGCGAACCACTTCGAACTATTTAAATTATTTTACGCACTAACTGAAAAAACCCCCTCCTTCCCAGTAGGGTTATAGCTAGACAAAATATTATTTTGTCGATTGATTTTCAAATATCAAGAAAATAATGAAATAAATTAACTGCAACACGTCTTAGGACTCGCTTTGCTCCTCCTGAGATAGTGATTGCATTAGTTTTATTCCCAGCGGTCTTCCATCCAGGTACTGACAACGCTCGATGCATCTGAACTATTATGATCCAACGAAACCATAGATATGTTTGAAGTATTAAAACGAACCTTAATATACTTATTTTAAAGGTTGAGGGTTCAAATCCAGCCGGGGGAGGACTTTAATGTGAGGTTATCGCTTGTACCGTACACTCGGGAGGTCTTGAAATCAAGGCCAGCCAACCCAGCCAGGGTTTTATGTGGTTTCCTAGACTGCTAATAAGAAAATGCGGGGTTGGTTCATGTTTCGTCTGAGACAAGTCTCCAGTTCACGAAAAGTCAAGGCTCAGTGGGCTGATGGAGATGAAGATCGGAAAGATAAAATGAGTCTTCGTATGTCCGATAACTAAGTCAATGAAAGTGAAGCCGGGGCACGAAGATGTAAGTGACTAGGAACGAAGTGCAAGGTTCTTGAAGACAGACGTCTCCTAGTAGCACTGCGGAACTTTGACTTTCAGGTCAGGGCTAATGAATAAGTTTGTGCACACTGACATCAGGGTTGCTAGAATTCTCTGTTGGGTGGCGCTGGGCTAGCCAGAGCGGTGAGCCTAGCTGATGAGATTAGTTAAATGAGGCTGGGTCAAGTGAGACTAATGTGATCAGAGGAGCTAGTAAGACTAGATGAACAAAGCGCCCTGTAAACTAGTAGTCTACTACTATTATTCTAATACTTACTATTCTACTACTACTTCTATTTCTACTATTAGTCTACAACTACTATTATTTATTCCCCTAAAGATGGGGGTAATATTTGCATAACTTTAAGTACATCATTTTAATTTGTAAAATTGTTTATTTTTGTTCAAATACATGTTGTTTAAAAAAAAAGTCGGCGCTGGTCAGAGCGGTGACCCTAGCCAGAGTCTAGCTGGTGTAGATGAACTAGGCACACTGTGAACTAGCCCCTACTAACTAACTAACCCCTAACTAACTCTAACCCCTAACTAGTGAGTTTAGATAGAGTTCGGGTTTTAGATTAGAGTCGTTTCATGTTTTTTTCTACATTTTTTCTGAGACATCAATGCAGGTTTATGACGTCATAAAATATTTACCGGATAACACAGCTAGAGCTAAAAATGATATTTGTACAAAGTTTAAACTCTCTTGCATAAATACGCTTAGAGCTACGATGATAACAGACATACATACTTACAAACAGACAGATAATTTTGTGGAAACACCAAAAAACGGATAACTCTGGTAACTTTCCGGTTTAGAATTTTTCGTAAACACATTACTTTTCCTATATACCTAGTGTATAAATGAGGAAAAATAAAAAGTAATTTCTGTCATTTAGAGAATAATACTAGTCAACCTCTAATAATAATATAAACAGGGAAATATGTCATATTTTTGTCAATTCTTAGAACCTTTTTACATTTCCTCATTTACACCGTAGGTATATAATAATAGCATTGTGTCTGCAAAGAAAATCAAGAACCAGGATTTTCCTGACTTTTCCTTTTTAGGTGCTTTTCAATACAACAAGCAATTGCTTGTTACATTTCCTAGGTGTCTCTCGCACAATTATATTGTGTCAACTATTCATGTTTTGCAAAACTCGGTAGTATCAAATGATATATGTTTTGCTTGCCATGCATGATGGCGGTAAGAGAGCACCGCTCGTCTCTGGTAAGTACTTCACATTATATTCTTCGGAATTAATTGAAGGTCAGAGTGAGTTCAGGCTCTGTCGGCGCCCTGATGAGTTAGACGTAACGAAACAGAGTGGGACATGACATTATGTCGAGCCATCAATGATGACGAATGTCGAATGATGGAACAGTTCCCAGATGTAGCATTGCATTTTGCTTGTTACATTTCCTAGGTGTCTCTCGCACAATTATATTGTATAATTTTATCCCCAAGTGTATTTATGTTAAAAAGTTGAAACTTGGTACAAAAATCAATCTTAATGTCTAGTTGGGCTATCCGTAAATAATTTGTTTTAACCTTAAATATATCTTACGACGTCAAATTTCAGGATTACATAAAACGTAAATGAACGAAATTTGAAATTTAGCTAACAAATGAGCCATGATTAATCTTAGATTTATAATGAGAGTCTAATTTTTAACGAATAACTTGTAAACGTTCGTTTAAGAAATTTGAAAAAAAACGTAAATTGATTTTATAGAGTTTAAATTTGGTACATCCTAAATTGGTACAGAAGTACATCATTGTATGTATTAAATGAGTATACTAATTTTTGTTTGTATACAAGTATATTTAAGGTTTTTGTTGGGTCATAAAATTTAAGCACAATCGAGCGAGTTCAGTGTCTAGATGGATGAACGCTGTGAATAAAACCAATATATTTATTATTTGAGGAACACCAAAGTGAGTCCATAGATTTAAGGAGAATAATGATATGTTATTGATAAAATAGTTTTCAAAAATTCAATGGGGTCTTTCTATCAAGTCTAGAGTTTATTTGTTCTCCAAAAAATGTTATAAATGATTTATTTTTGTCTAAAATCGTTACGCGGACTTCTTGACCCTCCTCAAACAACACCTTTGGAAGAACAATGCTCTATACTATGCTCCTCTTAGAGAAACTTCTAACAAGATAGCAATAGCATTTCTTCCTTATAACCTATATTGAAAATTTTCACCCCTGTTTACCTAATTTAAATTTCTAGAAATAAATCCATTTTATGAATCAGTTTTAAAACTTTGTTTAAAAATAGTTTAAATTTTACATAATAAGAGCTGAAAACATTGTTAGTAGGATCTGGCATTGCAGGAAAAAGTTAAGGAATCATTCATCATAAGATGGGTTTAAAACCAACTTTAATACTAGTAAACAACAAGGGAAAACCTCTCTATAAGTAAACATCCCAAACTGTTTTGTGACTTCATTGATTTTTGTAACTTTTTAATGTTAACTTGAGAATGTTGTTCTCAATATTACTTATATTATCTTCTCGATAATTATTAGGACTTATTCCAACCACAAACTGAATTATATCTAAAATATTTGACGAGATAATGGACAAATATAACAAGTTGACATAAATCCCAAGGTGTTAAAAATATATAAGGTGATTCAATTCGATGTAGACAAAACAAACGACTTCGGGGGTTACAACCTGACGTTTTTTATAAATGACGTGTGACATCATTGCAGGAATCGGTATAGGCCAGAGACTATAGATACTTAAGCAGTAAGACTGTCAACTCAATAGTGGGAAAATTTTGATTCCGATCGACGCTAGGGCCGCGGCAGACCTACTTTTCAACTGAGTAGGCGTGGCTTAATTTCCCGCTTTTCGCCTACATTCCATTAAAAATTAACTTCTTTACTTTCTAGTCATACTTCTAACTAGCGGAAGCGCTTTGCGCGGTCTTCGTCGTCTTTAAACTTCCACAGAATCCTCCTGATAGCAAATAAGTTTACATTTTATTCAATTCATTTAATAGTTTAATCGATTTAATCAGGTGGCTCAGTGGCGTAGCCAGGATTTAATTTCGGGAGGGGCTGAATAATAAAAATTGTATATATATATATATATATATATATATATATATATATATATATATATATATATATATATACTATATATATATATATATATATATATATATATATATATATATATATATGTATGTATATATGTATAATATATATATATATATATATATATATATATATATATAATTATATATAATATATTATTATATTATATATATATATATATATATATATATATATATATATATATATATATATATATATATATATATATATATATATATATATAATATAATATATATATATGTATATATATATATATATATATATATGTATATATACATATATCAATGTACATATACAATTTCAATGTATATTTTTTTATATATGTATTATGATATTTTATTATAAGTTTATTGTTAAAAATATATGTTATGTAATTTATTATTTTTATATATTTTTTATAGGGTTTATTTTTTTCACACATTTATTGCGGGTTTAGGTTATGTAAAAATTTCGGGGGGGGGGGCTGAAGCCCCCTCAGCCCCTCCCTGGCTATGCCACTGAGGTGGCTAAATTATCCACGTGCTAGAAGATAGATTTTGTCATTTAATGCAGCCTAAAACAATTGAAAAAAAACGTTTTTACGTTTTTTTACTACTAGATTTTTCGTTAACCATCCATTCAACTCGCGTCTACATAACCTAAAATCTTATCAGTGTTTTTAATATTACTAATATTGTCTTCTCTATAATAATTAGAACAAACTCCACCAACATACTGAATTATGTTTAAAATATCTGACAAGCTTATGAAATATTATAAAATGAAATATTATAACAAGTTGAATACCAACAGAATTAACCCTATAACACTTGTGAGCCTAATTAATTCAGATTAATTGATTTCATCCACCATACATTGGGTTGTAAATTAGGTATATATATATATATATATATATATATATTATATATATATATATATATATTATATATTTACCGCTGTAACTTTTTTTTTTCGGAAAACTTAAACGTGTTTACCGCAATATTGATGATATTTTTCATATAAAAATATTAATAGTATAAATATATATATATATATATATATTATATATATATATATATATTATATATATATATATAAAATATATATATATATATATAATTATTTTGGTGCTTTAAATGTGAATATAGTTATTAGACTTGCAAGGTTAGGTTTATCAGCTATAATACCGTGCAATTTTGTTTAATATATTTAAATGCAGCGTTACTGCATTAAAATACCTAATATTTTATTGATAAATAAAGCCAATACTAATATCCACAGTTATATTATCTATTACGTTATAGATAATATTAATAATCGCTTTTGGGTGATCGTATATAAAGTCTTTTCTGGGTTGCAAAAGTCATATTTTTTTTTTCAGAAAGTATGTTTTCTAGTTTTATAGAATAAGTCAACAAAAATAAAAATGATTAAGGTAAATAAACGTTTACTTAATTATAGGAAAGGAATAGTTCCTAATAGTTCTAGAATATTGATTGTTCCATATAGTTCATCGATTTTCAATTCCCCTCAACTATTTCACTTTTGATTATTTGTACTGCTGAAAGTAGGCGAAGTAATGTGTAAGCATTAAAAGTCTTAATAACTGTGCGAATAATGTAATGATTGCAAGGATGCACGGAATTTACCAAGTATGTGCAGTTTGTTGTTTTTTTTTTAATCCTCAATGGAGTCACTATCTTATATTGAAAATCGACCTAGCGCATCATTTATTAGCTTCGTGTAAGATCCTTGGTTTTAAATTTTGCAGGTTTTCTTTGCCATGAATTTGGTGTTACTGGGTACTTGTCTGGCTCAGAGTTGTAAAAATGGAGATCAGCCTCCCCAAAGTGGATATACAGAGGATGTGGTAAGATTATTTATTTATTTGTACAGTCTTCTAGCGGATGGTACATTTCAGATATATTAACGTTAAAAACATGGATAACCAATGAAAAACAATTTTTCATTGGTTTTTTTCCTTAAAGATCAAGAAAAAGATGGTCCTAAATATTCAAAAATAGCATGTACACGGAGTAAGTCGATTAATGAAAGTTCAAAATTACCATTTTTTAATAACTATTTATGACAGTTTTGTTACCACTTTTGGTAATATAAATATACCAAATTATATAATATCATATTTTTACATTTTTCGGTCATTTTGTATTAAGCTATTGTGTGACATATATCATACAGTTTTGTTAAAAATGTTTTTTTCTCAAGGGTTTTAACTATTCAACTCTCACAAGATTCCGATCACTGGATTGTTTCATCATCAAGTCTTACAGATTCATTAGACCTGCATTAGCTCTAATACTTGTAACAATTATTTTTACTTTTCCTCATTTATACAGTAGGTATATAAGAAAAGTATTGTGTTTGCAAAAAAAATTGAAACCGGGATGTCATCGGAATAATACGTTATAAGCGTTTTTAAGTCCTCCTGAGTGGTTTTCACAAAGTTGTCTGTCTGTATGTGTGTATGTCAGTGTGTGTCTGTTATCATCGTAGCTCCTAGTATATTTATGCTAGAGAGTTGAAATTTTGTACAAAAATCAATCTACCGCTTTACGGGAAATATTTTTACGTCATTAACCCGCGATAATGACAGCGAAAATTTCGAATAAGCATAAAACGCGGAAAATTTTGATCGGATTGAGATTTAGCATGTGACTATGCATAAGGCTAACATATGTGCTAAGTTTCATCTCATTATCAGAACTAGTTCAATTTTTATTAAATTACTTGTGTACGTTTATTCAAAAATGGTAAAAATCGGAAAACAATCCAATAGAGTTGAAATTTGGTACACCGTTACGTAATAAATAAGTACACCACGATTCGTCTGAGAACATGCTGCAATACAAATGAGGCAAATTGTATATTTTGAGGTCGAGCGAAGCGAGTCCAATCCAGGGAGGATGAGCGTAGTGAATCCGATGTGATAAGGAAAAATTCCGAGGTACCCCGTACTCAATGTTTTGTTGTATCACTCTATAAAAAATGTCAAAAATATGGTTTTAACAAAAATACTTAAATATATGTCAAACAATAGCGTGATAAAAATTATCACTTTAAGATAATCTTAGTTCAAAGTTTTTCAAAATTTAACGTAGAATAAGCATTGTTATGAAATAATTGAAATTTACCAAAAGTGGTGACAAAGTTACCATATTTTGTTAATAGTTACGTTAATATAATAGTATAATGTGAACTCGTTATAGTTAGATTAATAATAATAGTATAATGTGAACTCTTAATAGTTAGATTAATAATAATAGTATAATGTAAACTCGTAATAGTTACATTAATAATAATAGTATAATGTGAACTCGTAAGAGTTACATTAATAATAATAGTATAATGTGAATTCTTAATAGTTACATTAATAATAATAGTATAATGTGAACTCGTAATAGTTACATTAATAATAATTGAATAATGTGAACTCGTAATAGTCAATAGAATGGTTATGGATGGTAACCAAAGTTTTAAAAGGATGTTTCCTATATAATTATTTTTAAACCAGAGTATTAGACCACTCAGGCAGGTCCTTAATAAAATCCTGGAAATTAAAGGAAAGTTGCCTTTATCCCCTGAACAAGTCCACCGACTCGCAGTAGGTTATCAACTTGGTTTAGGGTAGTTCTACAAGTTCCTCTAAAGGAACGCGACCCAAGGGTGGCAGACCAAGGTCCGCCACCTACGATACGTCAATGCAGGACAAGTGCGCTTGATCCTGAACTGGTTAGTCAGGACTTGGTTGACTGTTAAGTCCTAGGTGCAGAAAGATATATCTATAACTTATTTTCTCATAACAGTGAAGTAGACTAGAACAGCTCCATGGTTAAGCAAGTATATCTCTGTGCTGGTTATAAACTCCAGCATAGCTGATCTTTGGTTTGTGTCAGAGCTGCCCCACACAACATTATGTGCGTTAGCACCACAACAAACCAAAACCATAATCATTACAATAGCGAACTATGTCCACTTATGCACCTGAATGCAAAGGTGCAGGAGAGTCATATGGCAAGTACAAGAAACACAAGACAACGTCCCATCACCAAATTGACTCCCATCTAATCTCACTGCTACCAGATCTCTGACAGAAACCAAGTACCAGTAATGATCTTGTATATCTAGTTAAAATAAAGATTTTAGGTCTTTGGCTATCAGTGTAGTAGAACAAGGTACCGACAGTGACACCTAGTCCCCTCACTTGACCCCTGAAGTAATACTAGACGTTGTAGCGAGCCATTTGGTTAACACTTATATCATATTAGTTGTTTTAGTTTGCAGTGAGATAGGGATATAGTTATAAGATTCCAGTCCCCCCACCTCGCCAACCACAAGCTCTTTTATATTCTACCCATTTACATTTTACAGTTCTTCCCTTATTCTACCTCGCAAAGGGACTTGTCTTTTAATTATCATCTTAATTGATTAATATATTGATATTAATCAATTGATCATCGTGTTTGTCTAGTTCTCCGATTTATGCGTGTTACGTATTTTTTGAATCTTTATGTATATAGTTAATAAATTTAAAGTAATTTAATAGTATAAAACTGAAATCAATTGTTGTCTTCTCTCTGTATATGATTGTATTTTATTTTAAATTATACATTGCTTCATTTTGCATTTTGGTTCGATTTCTAATGACTTATATCTTCTATTTCAATTATTTTACTTTGAATCAATGAATGAAGAGACAACTTGATATCTGATGACTTCTATCTCTATTATTTTACTTTGATCAGTAAAAGAAATGTTTTGTTGTTGTGTCTTCATTTTTGTTGTTGTGTATGAGTTTCTCAGTTATTATCTGCATAAGAAAGTTTAAACGCAAATTTATTTTTTCTCCTTGGTTAGGCTTTTGAATTGTGTTATTTCTTTTTTTAAATGTTTTAAACGAAAAAATCTTCTTTTTTGCGGCAATTATAAAACTGCATTATTAGTGAATAACAGCAAAATCAAAATATTTTGGAAAAAGTAAGTGTAGGTTGTTAAGTATTTTTAAAACACTAATTTGATGTTTGATTGACGGTGATATTGATATTATTATGATATGAAATATCATATAGAGACGAGCCCCTCTCGATTATTGGTTGCTGGAGACTCTAGAATATTACTCCCCACCTCTCTCACTAGCTATACTCAAATACCTACCTATACAGTAATTATACATACTAGAAGTGTTAACCAAATGGCTCGCTGTAACGTCTAGTTGAAGTAATAGGGCTCTTGCTCCAGGCAAATGATCACATTCAGGTCAGCTACCTGCTACCTACAGCAGAGGATGCTTAACTATGCTGTAAACTGATCTGGGTAACATTGAAAGTATTGCTTTGATTCTTTTCATTATTCAGCACCTTACCTTTTTTACATATTTGTGAAATAGTCTCACCAGATCCCTGAGGAAGTTGAAAAACAGAACCTCTGAGACTGGCACTTTGAGAGCACACTGTAACAGAGGTCAGCAACTACAGGCAAGGAAGCAAATGCTGAAACATCTCTCCCCTCAGACAGAACTGACTGGGTATTAATAGAATTGGACAAGTCCAGTCTAATAATAACTTAGATAAAAAAAATTGACAATAACATTAGACAACATAGGAGCTTATGTTATATATATATATATATATATATATATATATATATATATACGAATTAGTAGTTAAATATCTATATATCTTGCAGATAACAGGTCAATTTTATTTAATCATGCTCAAAAATGCATTCAGTCATCAATCATATGAGCAGAGATGCACTAAGGCAATGAGTGTCAACCCCAACCCGGATACTGAGTTTCCATTCATAGTAGTCGGACAGGATCAGTAAGTATATCACTCTTGTTAATAATGGTTTAACCTGCATCAATACCAACCGATTTAAGGTTCAACCTTCTTTAATACTAAATAGCGATTCATAGTTTAAACTCGATCAATAGTAAATAGCGTCTTGTGGTTTATACTCTGTCAATAGTGAATAGCGTCTTGTGGTTTATACTCTGTCAATAGTGAATAGCGTCTTGTGGTTTATACTCTGTCAATAGTGAATAGCGCCATGCGGTTTATACTCTTCAATAGAATATCTTGTGGTTTATACTCTATCAATGTTGAATAGCGCCTTGTGGTCTATACTCTATCAATTGTGAATAGCGCCATGCGGTTTATACTCTATCAATAGTGAATAGCGTCTTGTGGTTTATACTCTTCAATATTTTATAGCGATTCATGGTTTATAGTCAGTCTATCAATAGTAAATAGCGACTTATGGTTTATGTTTTAAACCAGCCCCTTTCTTCTTTAATTTTTGTCAACGGTAGTTTTATTTTTTATTTATTCTATTTATTTTAATTATCTTCTTACCAATATTTTATTTGTTTTTTAATTTATTTTCATTTTATTTATTATTATTTTGTTATCTTTGAGTTTTTTAATTTTGTATTATCTTATTTGTTTGTCAAGCACTAATGATGACCTCTTGTCACGTCGAAAGTGCTTCGCGTAATTTTAAATAAACAAAGTTTTTTTGTGGAGAGACTCTGTATTTTTCTTTTCTTGAAGATGGACTCTATTTATGCTCATCTTAGAACTTATTGTAGAATATGTTAAGAGTTTACTTCAATAACTGGATTGAAGTAAAATTATTCGGATGCTGTGGTATAGGAGAATAAGACTGATAAGCCGCATATGAGGTGTTTTATCACACACCTAACTTTCTATACAATAGTTTGGTCTAGTCTTCTGGGATCTTCAAAAATTAAACGTTTTTGGTTATCAAGCTTTGAAGCTGTAGGCCTTTGACGAGGCGAGTGTAGTGTCATCACTCAGCAGCTAATATCATTTACCCGATCACAAGTTCTTGAGTAAAAGAATTTTATAACCGTCTGCAGATTCGTATTCATATATCAGCTTTACTTTCCAGAGCCTTTACTTTCTCTGTTTTCAAGAGATAAATATTGTTGAAATCCGTGAAATCAGGAAGGCAATTGGATTTCTTCCTCTTAACTCCCCCTAAACGAAAAAGTATACTTGTTCAGTTTGAGCGTGTTTTATGGTTTCATATCTGTTTATGCTTATTTATTTTTTATAGAGCTGGAAGAGAAAAGACGATGAACTTTACACTTAAGGAGATTTCCCCGGGAGTTCTAGATGTAGTATCAGGAGGTATTACAGTGTTTATTATTTATAGCATTAATTAAAATTTTCTTTCTCCTTATGACTTGCGCTTTTTATTACAAAAAGTAAGGTTGGAATGTGTATCAAGTCGTTTTGAGAAGACATTGGACTCAAAACAACTTGAGTTAAGCTAAACAGCTATATCATTAGGATATATCAGGTAGGGAACAAATTCTGAATATGAACTATTACTTTTTTTGGCCGCACACAAGTGGCCACAGTGCACAACAATTGTTGGAAAAAAGTACAATTTTTTTACATAAAGTACTTTTTTAAAGTACTACTACATAAACTCCCTAATTTGAGATGGTCCTAAAAAAACAGGGGCTAGTTGCATTAACTACCGTACCGAGCGCTTGTTTTCACCTTGTACAACTGTTATCAATATTGATATCAGTTTTAAATCGAGACGTCTATAAACTAAAATGTAAACAAGACATATTTTCTGAACATTAGTTGTTTACAAGATTATTTGTTTAAAAAATAAGATAAATTTATTTTGTGTTAGAAATACGTTTTGTCACATCCAATAAAAGTTTAAGTGCGAATCTTTAAATACAAGGTGTTCGCGACTAGCCTTACCATCTTAGTGTTAAAATTGAGAACATGAGCTATACCATGTATTGTCCTCTTATTAAGTTATTTATCTTCCCCTGGAATGGGGCATTCACTGCTAAACCTGGAAGACTTTATCGTGTTGCTGATTTAGCATCTTTATAAATTCTTTGCCAATGTAACCATCTCTGGACCAGAATCTCACTTTAGATGGGGAAAATGTGGTGGTGATACAAGTTTTCTTTTGAGTTTTGCAATTTTTATTTTATAATTTTGTGTCGTTTCACATAAACCTCTTTCTGGAGGTGAATTTTGTGCCAATCATTTCATTAACTATTCAATTTCTTGGACTGTGCTGTGAATTTACCCCCTTCATAGACAATATTCAACAATACTGATGCCACCTAATTTTATAAATGAAACACCTAAATTGCAATTTTAGATTCAACAATTAACATTGTCAGGTTTTGCTTATGTTGGGTTTAATTTAAATATTAGCGGGAACCCCCCCTTTGCAAGTCTGCGTTTAGTACTTAATTTTGTTTTTATATAACCTCCCTTCTGCTATCTAATGATATTGTACTTTGAATTCGTTCGTCCGGGAATTATGTAGTCGTTTTTATATAATAAATATATTATATACCTATTCAGTACTTTTAATTATATCCCATCAATGGTTATGGGCCCAGAAAATCGTTCGGAATAAGAGAAAATTAAAATGCCGAGTGAAATAAGTGCCGTACCTAAGTTCAACGTTAAGAACTACATCAGCTGGAGATATCGGGTAAAAGCGGTATTAGAAAGCAAAGAATTATATGATGTCGTGGAAAAGGAAATTAACGCCACACAAGGTACTCCTGGTGGAAAATTAAAAAAGAAAGATGCTATAGCCAAGAGCATAATTTCGTGTGCTATGGAGGACTCGCAGGTGGCACTAATACTCACGTGCGAATCGGCATATTCTATTTGGAATACGCTAGAAAAAAGATACGGTGGTGATCTTACGAGAAAAAAGGTTGAAGCATCGAGTGACGTTGCAAGATTAAATATGTCAAAAACCGAAAAATGGACCGAATACTTAGATAGGGCCGAAAAGTTACTTGAACATGCACGCAGCATTGGTTCACATTTCTGACGAAGAATTTTTCATATCCGTTCTTAGAGGTTTATCAACTCACCATAATCAAATTGCTATGCAATTTGATAACATGCCCACTGCTACAATCAATGATCTCAGGAGGGCTTTCAAATTAAATGACGAAAGAAACACCAAGGAACCTGTAGCACAACAGGCACATGCATTCAAAGTAACACAGGTACCACATAACTCACATAATAAAAACAAAAATACTTGTAATTTTTGTGGTCGTTCCGGACACTATAAAAGTGATTGTTGGTATAACCCGTCCAATAAAAACTAGCCATTTAAAAGAAATAATTACAGGAGGGGAAACCAACGTTATAAGGGTAAAGAGGAAGCCCGTGTAGTAGAAGAAGAAGGTGAGGCAGCCTGGACTGCTGGTACAAGTATACAAAACGAATGTGTCACGTGGATTTTAGATTCAGGTGCGACTACTCATATGGCTGGAGAAAAGAATATTATTATGAATTCAGTACCTATAGAAAAAACTATAGTGATAGCAAATGGAGACATATTATCTTCTGAAGCAATAGGTGAAGCTGTAGTATGTGACAATCTAGAAAATAATCTTAAAATAAAGAATGTATTGTTCGTTCCCAAATTAAAAGGGAATTTACTCTCTGTTTCAAAATTTACAAAACAAAATTTTTCTGTAAATTTTGAAGAACATATGTGTACAATTAAAGACAAATCAGATGGTAAAATAGTTTTAACTGCACATAAGGTAGGAGATTTCTTTGTAATCAGGCAAAAAAAGGAATATGCTGATTTTGCTACATCTACCAAGAAAAATGATTTAACTATTTGGCACAAAAGTTAGTACATATTAACAATAAATACATTCGACAAATGAAAAAAAAAAAATAATATGGTATATAAATTACATATTTCAACTGGAAAAGATAATTGTGACTCAGGAACATGTGTAGCCTGTATTAAGTCTAAATACTCAAGACCACCATTTTATGAGGTTAGTAAACCTCAAAGCAAACAACCTTTGGAGCTCATACATGGAGATATAGTTGGACCTATGGAGCACTCATCATTAGGTGGTTCGAGATATATGTTTACTATGGTCGACGACTACACAAGAAAAATATTTACATATTTTTTGGAATCTAAGTCACAGGTAAAAGACATCTTATATGAATTTATAAAATGGGCTAAAAATAACTTCCCTTACTCATTTAAACGTTTTCGTAGCGACAACGGAACTGAATTTAAAAATTCAGAAGTGACAAAAATTTTTAAAGAATTTGGTATGAAACATGAGCTAACATGTATCTATAGTCCTCAGAGCAACGGAATTGCCGAGAGGGCTAATCGTACGATAATAGAAGCCGCTAGATCATTGTTGTTGGACTCGAAGTTACCCCCAACATTTTGGGCAGAAGCAGCTGGAACGGCAACATATGTTAAAAACAGAACTCCCTGTAGGAGTATAGAAAAAATAACTCCGGAAGAGAAATTTACCGACATAAAACCAACTGTTTCACATTTAAAGGTTTTTGGATGTTTATGTTATTATTATGTTCCTAAACAAAAAAGACATAAACTTGATTCTAAAATGAGCTCAGGCATCTTTATTGGATATTCAAAAACGCGAAAAGCTTACAGGATATATGATCCTAAACTTAATGATATCATAGAGAGTAGGGATGTTAAATTCTTGGAAAATAAACTTGGAATATACGGTGAGGAAAATAAAGAAATATGTAAAAAACAAGAAGAAAATAATGTAAACATTTTCGTTTTTGAGAATGAAAAAGCCGAAATTAATGATACATTAAACAATGATACTGCAACTCCTACTCCTAACAGTGATGATGAACAACCACCAGATCCTGCACCTAAAAGTGATGATAAACCACTACCAGATCCTGCACCTAAGAGTAATAATAAAGAAGGAAATAAACCAACTCGGCCAGTTAGATCGACAAGAAGGAAATTGAATTATAAAGATCTTTTGAGTTATAAAGATGCTAACCTTGACAATACAGATAACCTGGATGAAACCTACCAAGATGATCCTCTAGATGAAACTTATTATTTTCAAGATGATGATTCTGAAGAAAGCTCTTTGAAAGTTTTTACTGAGTCAGCAATAATACCTAAGACTGATAAAGATGGACAGGAGTCTGATTATAAACATCAACAATCTGATACCAATAATGATTTTAGTAAGATCAAAAATAATAATTATTTACCTAATAATCATAGAGAGGCTTTAGCTGATAAAAACTGGAAGTCCGCTATGATTAAAGAAATTAATTCTCTTAAGTACCATGACACTTGGACTTTAGTAAAACCTCCACCTGGAGGTTTTACAATATAATCAAATGCAGGTGGGTTTTCACTCTTAAAAGTAATAATAATTATAAAGCCCGGCTAGTGGCTGTAGGCTGTGGCCAAAAATATGGCTCGCAATATACAGACACTTTTGCACCTGTCATGAAACCATCTAGTTTAAAAATTATGTTAGCTATTGCCGCATCTAAAAATTTAAAAATTAAACATTATGATGTTGAGACAGCTTATTTAAACGGTAAGTTAACAGAGGAAATATATATGAATGAGCCTCCAGGTTTTGAACTAAATACAAATAAAGTATGTTTGTTAAACAAAGCCATATATGGACTCAAACAGAGTGGGCGTTTATGGTTTCAAACTTTAAGTTCACATTTAATTAAAAATGGATTCAAGCCTCTCAAATCTGACCAATGTATTTATACATTTTCTCTGAAAAATAATCCAGATTCTTTTCTCATACTAGGTACTCATGTTGATGATTGTTTATTTTGCTATACTGATGAAGTTATACTAACTGAAGCCCTTAAAATATTAAATAAAAAGTTTAAACTTAAAGAACTAAATGATTTGAAAAATGTCTTAGGATTAGAAATATGCAATAATTCTTTAAATATTACTGTAACTCAAAATAATTATGTAAAAAATATTTAAAAAAAATTTGGTATGGAGGACTCAGTTCCTGTAAGTACTCCCCTAGATAAAGATCAGGACTTAGAATTATATAAAGAATCAAAACCCACTGACCCTACTCAGTATCAGGAAATACTAGGATCACTTATGTATTTAATGACCAGGACTAAGCCAGACTTAGCCTATCCTGTAAGCATTTTATCTAGATATAGTAAAGACCCTCATGTTATTCATTAAAATGCCTTAAAAAGAGTACTGAGATACTTAAAAGGTACTCAACATTATGGACTTAAACATCAGAAAGGAAATTGTAAGCTTACCTGTTACGTTGACGCCAATTGGCGTGACGGTAGAGGTCAACAGAAATCAACAACAGGTTATATTTATTGTCTTGGAGGTCAGTGGCGTAGCCAGGATTTAATTTCGGGAGGGGCTGAATGTTAAAATATTTATATATATATATATATATATATAATATATATATATATATATATATATATTATATATATAATATATATATATATATATATATATATATATATATATAAATATATATATATATATATATATATATATATATATATATATATATATATATATATATATATATATATATTAAATATATATTTATTTATATATTTTTATATCTTTTAATTCAATGTATATTTTTTATATATGATATTTATATTATTTATGTTAAAAATATATGTTATGTAATTTATTATTTTATATATTTTTTATAGGTTTTATTTTTTTCACACATTTATTGCGGTTTAGGTTATGTAAAAATTTCGGGGGGGCTGAAGCCCCCTCAGCCCCCCCTGGCTACGCCACTGTTGGAGTAATATAATTACATGGTGTCAAAATTACAAAATAATGTTGCCTTATCAACTTGTGATTCAGAGCTTGTAGCTCTTTCTGATTCAATAAAGGAAGGTATATTTTTGAGGACACTAATAGAAGAATTAATTCTTAATCGCTTACCACCTACTGAGATTTATTGTGACAATCAAGCAGCTATTGCTTTAGCAAAGAATGGTACTTCTACCAATAAATCACACCATATGGTACGCCAAATCTCATTTATTTATGAAAATCAGAAAGGTAATGACTTTAATATATTTCATGTTAGTTCAAGAAATCAATATGCTGATTTCCTAACTAAGTCGTTAGCTAAAGAAAATTTAATTAATTGCCTCAAAAATTTACATTTCTTAATGTATGTTAATTAAACAATTTTTTTTTAGTTTTTCAGAATGTATTTGATTTGAGAATTTGTTTGATTTTTATGAGTTCTATAGAAATTCATTAATAAGTTTCAATTTTTATTTAGTTTTCATTTTTTAGCAAAACGTCTAAGAAACTTAAAAGGGTATATTTTATTTTTCAAAATTTTTTACTTTTTTTGGTATTTCCTGGAAGAGAGGCTATACTTTGTTTTTTGATTTAAATTAAAAGGGGCATTTGTTGAGTTTAATTTAAATATTAGCGGGAACCCCCCTTTTGCAAGTCTGCGTTTAGTACTTAATTTTGTTTTTATATAACCTCCCTTCTGCTATCTAATGATATTGTACTTTGAATTCGTCGTCCCGGGAATTATGTAGTCGTTTTATATAATACCTATTCAGTACTTTTAATTATATGCCATCAGCTTAGCTATAGTTATTCTATTTTGGAAGTCTGGTGCAGGCAATCTACTTATTCACTATATGAGCATCTATCACCAAAATTTATCACCATAGCGCTATTTATTTCATAGCTCGCTTGGCCTCATTTACTTGATTTATGTAAAATACATGGTATGGTATTTATTTGTATTACATTTGTTTTTTGTTGATTTCTTAGCCGTTAATACTGTTCCCGAGCTTGTGAGTTGTACTCAGTGCGGGTTAATCGTCACTAGTCTCGATTTAGCCCAAACACAAGGTTTTTTAAATTACTTAAAACGAGCGGCAAATTAAACTTTTTTTCGAGTGCACTACTTAACTTAGCACATTTTTGCGAGTGATATTTGTTTTTCCCTTTCAAATATTAATTGTAATTAGTAATTTTACAACTTTAACCAAACACTTTTGAATATAATAAAAGCAATTGGGATTTAAGTTATTTTTACAATCATTTACTTTATTCATACGCTATAAAAAGGAGAAGCAAAACCTCGACCAAAAAATATGTTTTGCCTCATTTGACGATAAAGATCAATCACCCTTCTGATTGTTTCAATTTAAATTCTAATCAGATTTTTGTTTTTACGAATATATTTATTTATTGACTGGTCATTATATATACATTTTTCGCTTATTTTTACAAGCAGTTATAATTTTTATAAAAAAATTTAGGGAAGGATTTAGCTACAAAGGAGTAAGGAACTATGGATAGTCCATTAACAATAGTTGAAAACTCCTTATTCATTATTGATGGCGCGACATAATGTCATGCTCCACACTGTTATGTTACGTCTTACTCTTGCCGACAGAGCATAAACTCATTCTTTCATAGAGATATATACTAGAGGGGGCATAGACTATCTCAATACAATAAAAAGCATCGTTTTGGGTTTCTCAGAGGCTCTGTATAACCTTATTGAAACCTCCTTTAAGAGTGAGTTATGGTTATAATATATTAATTGTTTTCGGCTTCCCGCACATGTTTGTGTTTTGGTTCGTATTATGAACGTTGTATTATGTAAGTTATTGTCATTTTTTACCGATTATTTTATTATATTTTTAGCGAATGTGTTCAGGTTAATGTGTTCAATGTTTCAAAATTAAATAATTGGGCCCCTCTAGTAATAATATCTTTATGCACTCTTCCTTCTTCATCTTTTTTACATTTTATTGTCTTGAGCCTAATATATCAGACATCTACTAACTGTTAAAAGTAACCTGTTTTTGAAAATTGTTTTAGGTCAAGGCTCTCCATTTGAAAGAAGGGGAAATTTTATTCAGCTCCTTTTGCTTACTTACACAAATGTAATGTATTTATCAGAGACGAGCGGTACTTTCTTACCGTCATTACGCAAACTTGTATAACTTAATACTACCAAGTGTTGATGATTTGCGTGAGTACAGGCTTTGTAGGTGCCCCGATGAGTTAGGTTGTATTAGCGGTGTATGACCACTATTGACCAAATATTGAATTAAAATATTGAACAATTCTTGCTTTGTAATTCTATGCCGTCTCAAAAATACATAACTTTCATGTGATTCCTGTAGTGAATGCAGATTTTTTTTTTTTATGTATTTATTAAATAAATATACAATTATACAAAGATTTCATACAAAGATAAAGTAATTAATTTATCCTAAACACTATATACAATAATTGTTACATTGTAACTTAACAAAAATACTTCCCTCCATCTCTAGGAAAAGTCCTGTGCTGATGGAGGGGAATTCATTCCTAAAAATCTATCTATTGCCCTTCAGCCAAATAATTCTTCAAAAGGCTGAGGAGATCTCAAGAGGCAGATATCTCTAGACACTCGAAACCTCGATAGACACCTAATTAACTGATAAACAATAAATTAAATCGAAAACTGGAGTTCGAAAGTATTTGAAAATACTTCTTCGAAACACATGCATTTAGATGTTTCGTAGAGTGAAACTGTATATCTTCAGTAAAATATAACAAACTCATCCTGATACTCTTAGGTAAACCCATGTATTAATAATGGACATGTCTGTTGCAGCAAGGCCAAGATTTTTATCTATCGTGTTCGGTTTTACTGAAGATAAAGCCCTTCATATATTTTACGGTTGTAACACACGAAGTAAGTTTGTTTAATTTCATCATATTTTCTTGTGTTACACTAGCCTTAAGATCACCAACCTAAAGGTTACCTCTCTAAAGGCGCACTTCACGGAGTATTAGCTGTTACAACATTCAGTTAGAACGACCACCAAACTCTCTTTCTGTTCTTTTTTTTCCATTCTCCCTTTCAGCAATTTTTCATCACAAAATGATTTTTATGTTTAAAATGATAAAAGTGAAGGTTGGGTCTGGGAAGAATACAAATTCGCCACTGCCTGACATATATTTTTATATACATATATATTAATATATATATATATATATATATATATATAATATAATATATATATATATATATATATATATATATTACATTATGTAAGAGTTCCTACCCTTGCGTAGAGCTTGCGAACTTTCAAAGGCTTTTTAAAGTCATAGAAACGAAATTTAACACATGGCGAAATGTATGGAAAAGTACGGAGCCCATTGTTACATAAAACCAAGTCCTCCGTCAATACAAAAATTGAAGTACGTAATGAAATAAAACATGGTGTCATATATTAATTTCATTCATTTTTAAGAAATAATAACATAAACAATATAAGAATGATTTCACAAAAAATTTGACTGTGCTTGATAGTGTTTTGTTTGGCCCAATGTTTTTTTTCGTGAGTGAATAGACTTTTCCTATCTTTCCCCTCCCTTGTCAAAACTACTTTAATTGAAAGTATTACTTTGGTTTGCAGGTGCGGAAACAGCAGTATGGGTTTACTACAATCAAAGAGTGAACGGGTTCAAGAAATTACCTCGTATGTACCGAGGATTCGTCAAGAACAGACTTAAAAAACTTAACCTCTCTGTTAGAGATTTGATGGATGTAGATAATTCTAACTGCACATCATTTTAAGGCATGCTGGCAAACTCAGATGCGCCTTGGGGGTACGGTTTAACTTGACGGTCATTCATTTCAAAACTTTGAGACAGTCTCATCATCAGTATTAAATGGATTACACATTTATTCACGATTTCTGGTACAACATTACCATAGATGTTAATCAGCATGTGGTTTTATTTGAGAATATTTCATAAGCTATTATCACCATTAATCAGCATGTGGTTTCATTTGAGAATCTTTCATGAGCTTTTATTACCGTTAATTAGCATGTGGTTTTATTTGAAAAATATTTTATGAGCTTTTATCAGCAATAATTGGCATATGGATTTATTCGTGAACCATTCATTATACTTTTTTCATCACTTTTCTTAATCACGACAATGATGGACAGTTCACTGTTCATCGCAGCTCTTGTTGGCTTCCAAAACCTTCCATGTCAAATTTTCCATCTAAAATCGATTCTTTGTTATGTTTCTCTTCAATAATTCTCTGTTAGGGTTACACGTGAAACTTAATAAATTATTAATTCTCATCAAATTATTGAACTGGCAGTTTTTATTAAAACTTCCTTTATGCCAAATTTATAAATTTCAAGCAGCGCAAGAATAAATGTAATCTGCTAGTATTTCAGCGCGCTGAATAGCAAATACTTGATATCATATCAATATCAAGTAATTTATGAAACCAAATATGGTTCTTTAACATTTTCTGTTAAAGTAAAATTTATGAATGTCTTTCAAGTGGGTGGACATTTATAAATGAAATAAATTTTTCTTAACATTACTTCAAAAAATTAAAACAGTAAAATATGTGATGTTTTTTAATTTGCCCTTGAAAACTACTCTAGACAGAATCACTAATGAGTTTAGTGGGCGGAAATGCAAGTAAATTTAAACTGTAATAAACAAACAATAAAATAAATTTTAAGGAACAGTTTATTTTATGGAAATTAGTGCGAGTAGCTTGGTAGCGCCCACGTAAGATTTGCCCCCTCGTTATCAGGGGAAGGATACTACCATGTGGTAGGATTGTAAGCGTGGGACTAAGGGAGGTGGCCCTTCGACCTAACAACGCCCTTTTAGGATACAAAATCAAAATTTTATTGCTTGAAATTTATGTTTGATTTACAGTTAAAGCGATAATGTATTTTAAAATGTTTTTTTAGGTTATTGATTGTAAAACATATTATGGAATACAACCTGTAGCTTTATTTATTTATTTTATTTATTTTTCTTTATATTTGTATTTATATGTATTTTTAGATGGGGGAAAAATATAAAAAAGTGATATTAAAAAGCAATAAAATGATTAATGTCATAGCAAGTATGGTAGAGAAGGGGGTTAAGATTTTTCTCTAAAATTTCATCTTGTAGTGTGTATGTGTGGGGCGTGTGCGCTGAGAAAATTCGCGTGGATCAATGGCCGGTTTGTTTGCGCCTGCGCCGAAGTGGAGGTAGGCTAGACCCGCTTAGTCCGGGTGTATCGAGGGCTTGAAGCCGAGTGTCACCCCGCCAGGGGCCAGATCGTGAGACCTCCCTATCCTTATAACTAATCCTTTTGTTTTTTTTTTATTTCTGGACCAAAAAAATAATCTGTGTTATCGGGACCTGACACGCCCATGCCGCCACTTAATTATTTGGATATATTTACAGGTAATTTATTTATATTATTAATTTCAAATTTATTAAAATATCTTTAAATAAATATAGTAAAAAAAATATGAAAACAATATAATATTTAAAACATTTCTTAAAGTAAAAGAAATAAAACAAGAAAACAATGTATTTAATAAAGAAATTTTAATGTTAAGTTAAATTTTATAAATTTTCAAGAAATGTTTTGTAAAGGCGTGACTCCACACCCATACTTCCCCTCTGCCCTGCCCTATTCATTTCTAACTTTAAACAATATTTAACTTTAATTAGCAACAATTCTAACTTAAAATTCATCGTTATAATATAGCGTGTAAAGAAAATATTAAACACTTTAAAAAATATTTAAACAAATAATCATTTTATGTCGTATCAAAGGTGTTTTTGTTTTGTTTACATCGTTATCCTCCCGAGTAATTACATACATTTAATTAATTTACTTTCTTTTTTATTTTTAAAATTTAGTTAAATAATTAAAATTAATTCATTTTAAATAATTTAAAAAAAAATAAATTATTACTCATTTGAACCATATTATTCTGATGTTATTTGTATTAGTTATTTTTCTTTATGACTACTAGGTCATTTTTAATTTTCATACCCTCCTACAGTAGGTGTATAGGCAGAGAATTGTGTTCAGCCCGAACATCTGAAACCGGAATATTTTTACAATTATCTGTTTTTTGGTCTTTTTTAAGAAGCTCTGATAAGTGGTTTACATTATGGTGTTTCTTTGTTGTGTGACTGTATATGACTCAAAGAGTTTACGCTTAAGAATTTAATGTTTACACAAAATCACACTTATGTTAAGAATTCTGGAGCGGTGGTCGGAATGCCGAGCGAATTTCCTTTTGAATACTTGTTTCCGTGCTTAACAATCTATTTCTAGCTTTAGGTTCTAGTTTATGCTTTATAACCTGAGCAGTAACTTAATTATAAAGCACTACTCGTAATCTATTTTTGTCTGTATTTTGCAAAAGGAAATGCGCTAAAAATTCAAAGATAAACACTAACTGAGATTTAAACTCATGCAAATAATTGTGCGCATTGCCAATTTTCAGACACATAGTTTTGTATAACCAACAGGATAATTGTGCGCATTTCCTTTAAAAAATACAGACAAAATGAGTTACGAGTAGTGCTTGACAATTGAGTAACTGCTCAAGTTACAAAGCATAAACCAGAACCTTAAGCAAGAAATTGTTTGTTAAGCACAGAAACACGCATTCCAAAGGAAACTAGCTCGACAAACAGACCTCCACGCTGGAAGTATTTTAAGTGGTAAGTCGTTTTCAGTGTTGTTTTAACAACCCATTTCTTGCTTAAGGTTACAGTTTATGCTTTATAACTTAAGCAGTTATTAAATTATTAGGCATTACTCGTAAATAATTGTTGCTGTATTATTTTTAAAGGAAACACGCTAAAACCATTAAAGATAAACACTAACTATGCTTAAATCTAGTCCAAACATTAAGTGAGCTTACGAAAACAAAAAGGTATTGTTAAGCACCGGAAGAAACTTGCTTAACCGGAAGAAACGGATTGTAAGCACGGAAAAACGCGCATTCCAATGGAAATTCGATCGGCATTCAGACCACCATGCCAGAATTATTTTGTTGTTATAAACTTTTATATTGTTGTAAGACGATAAAAAATTATTGTGCTTACCAGGATTCAAACTCAGATACTCTGGCTTTGAATACTTAAAAAGCTTGTACTGAATGGACCATTATAGACCAAAAGCCCGGGCGTGTTTTGTTAATAAAACAAATCTTAAGGATCTGCGTGTTTTGCAGATCCTTGTTCAGGAAGGTATTTACGAAAAATTGAGACCGGTTCCACCCATTACACTTTTTATTAACAAAACACCCCGGGCTCTTGGTCTATTCTTATTCAACTTATTTAACTCACACGCCCAAAAAACATCGAAATCGACTCCTCAATTAAAATAGGTTGTTTGAACAGTTTACTGGTCAACATTGAGAAAATCATGCATTTATCCTCGTACTCTTTCATATTCATGGCAACAGAACAATTTGATTTGTCAGACTTCAAGATTGAAGGTGTTTAAAAAAAATCTTATTCACATTAGAATAAGAGAATTGTCACACAGAAAAAGAGAATCCTAATGAACAATCCTAATGCTATACCCTTTTTTAAACAAGTTAGTTCAACTAGACGATGATGGATATCATCGTCTAGTTGATGCATCATATGCAATGATGCATATTCATCTATGCGCATTTCCTTTAATAAAATTAAATAACAAGTTGTGACGCTCTACTCAGCTTATTAAGGAAATGCGTTTTTGACCGTCTGTAAGAAGAACAAGGAAGGTAATATTATAACCTTGTAGTAAACTACTAGCGCCCACCTAGTGGACATTTGAGAAACTTCATCATTGATAGTAAAAACACTTTTAATGTCACAGACGGTAAAAACCCCATTTTCTTAACTTTTTTGAGGATGTAAAGTGCCTACTTTTCAGCCGCTCGAAAAAATTGTTCAGGGTTTATTTTTTTTAATTTTTAAAGGCGCGCATTCCTGCAAATCAATCCACTTTTTGCGTAAATTTTAGGTAAATATTTATATTAAGCTGAGTAGAGCGTCACAACTTGTTATTAGCAATTTTCCTTATGTTTAGGGCAGTCTAAGTCTATTTATCAACATTTCATTCGAATACTGATTTAAATAATAGCGGTTCGATGTTATGTTCAGCTACTAAACTCGGGACTATTTTCGTTTCAAAGATATGAATCTTAGTAACGAAATTTATAGATGAGTAACTAACTTTTTCCTAATGTATAACAACTGGCAGATTTTATAGCTAGGAACCTCAAAGGATTAGTACTTTCTACCAGAACCTACTTCCGAAGAGGCTAATTAGACTTATTTATTTGAAACAAAATTTCACGGAAAGTTCTTAGGAGTATTTTTTGACTATTATAGTTATAAAGCAATATTTATATAACTTCTTCAACTAGAAAAATAGCATATGAGCTAAGTTGTCATCGTTCTACAGTAAGAGTTCTCAACGATTGGATCAGGTACATCTGGTGGTACCCGAAGTCTTTTAGGTACTAAGCTGAAAAATTGAATGCTTTCCAATAAATAACAAAAACGGCGGAAAAAAGAGATTAAGAACTAAAAGTAATAATATATATTAAAATTAAATTGATCAAAATCAAAAATATAAACCAAGGACCGGTAGCTTTGTAGCAGAGCCCTCGCTAAAGTAAAGAAAAGTTCTGCGGGTCAGGAGAGAGTTGGAAAGATACTGATCTTTCGCACCGAGCACTGTAAAAGTGAAGACCCGGATTTAGCGGTTTCTGTAGTCTCTCGACTAGCGTAGTTGATCAGAAATGCTTCGTTCGGTTCTAGAAGACGCCTCATAGTACTTTAGCTACGCAACTTTGACTTTATGTCAAGGCTACGGGAATATGTTTAATTACACTTACTTCGGGGTTGCTACCAACTTCTCTACCCGTCCGGCAGTACAGACTGAAAAAAGCACTAAGGTTAAAGATTTTCTGGTGAGACTAGAATGACTAGTGAGAGGAACTGGTAGATGGCGGTCTAGATGAGACTAATGAGATCAAAGTATATATTGGGGCTAGAGAAAATATATTCGGCATACAGTGTACAGGTACAGTCTCGTATATGGAGGGTAGACATACCGAGGTCTTCCCTAGTTGCACACATGGGTTATCAGAAGAGTGGTATCCGGGAGAGTTAAAACGCTAAAATGACCCTACGTCCCTGTAAACAAATCTTTATGTTGATCTTAAATATTTTTATTTGAAATAAGAATATTTTGGATACTTTTCGTTGCCTTATTTATTAAAAGTGCAATAAAAAAGTTTATTTTTATAATTTATAAACTATTCAGAAATTACAAAGTTCTTATTTGTAAAAAAGAATGTTCTTTTTCTTCTCTTGCTCTGTCTTATCTGAGATGAGATCTCTGAGATATGAGGAGTACATCAGGGACTTAGTATACTTGCATACAGACCATTAGGACTAGCCTCCTAGCTAGTCCTAAGTGTATATGTATATATATGTATGTATATATATATATATATATATTATATATATATATATATATAATATTATATTATATATTATATATATATATATATATATATATATATATATATATATATATATATATATATATATATATATATATATAACTCATAGTGTTACGCCTAGGCCAATTATGATGTTGGGTGATTGGTGGTACGTTTAGATCCTCTGCTCTATATTATTCATGCAAACACGTGTTTAATCTAACTAAGTAAAATAATTATTAAACGCTTTTTAAAGTTTTAAGCTGAACCAGACTAAACTAAGCTCAAGTTTAAAGTAATTAAATAACAAGTAAATTATTTGAGTAGTTTAAACAGGACCCGTGAGACTGAGGAAACTTTGATGAGTTACAACTCTCGCAAGGGTTAAAGGTCAAGGCTTTTCTTCTACTTTTCCATAATTTAACTTGAGTTTTTATTGTAAAAACTTTTATCGCCTTTGAGATCATAGATAGAATAAATCAATATACATATATACACAATCTTAGTATAAGCGATGAAATGTCTTAAGTTTGATCCTACGCTTAAGAAAAACAATCTGAAGACTCAAGATCTTTCTTCAATTAATAAAGATGATAAACTACGCTGAAACCTGTTTCTGTATCTATATACATTATATTATTCTCTAGTCTTGTTTGCAGGGATAAATATTATAAATCAAACTCGGCACTATAATCAGCATTAGAAAGGACACGAACCCTATTGAAAACCAGGTTCTTGAGATGTTATTTATCTCCCGGTTAAAACGGCTTTCTGAGTTTGCAAATGTTTTTAAAAAATCGGCAAAATTCAAGGTTATTATATTAAGTCGCGGAAAAGGTTCATCTTTACGTTTGTTACAGCGCTAAATCAAATGAAAAGACCTCAGCATATGACCACCCTAAATTACCAATAAGTAAAAAAAAACATGGTTAACAACCAGAAACCAAAAAAGGTCGAGAAAAAATTAAATTTCGTGTTGGATGTCGTTCTTAATGCGCTAAAACCTTTAAAGGAAAACACAGCATCAAACAATTGCGAAAAACGGTGTGCACAGCCAATTTTGGAGGCATAGTTTTGTATAACCACCAGGATAATTATGCACCTCAGGATATTATTATCCTTTAAAAAATGAGTTACGAGTAGTGCTTGATAATTGAGTAACAGCTTAAGTTATAAAACATAAACCGGAACCTTATAGACCAAGAGCCCAGGGGTGTTTTGTTAATAAAAAGTGTAATGGCTGGAACCGGTCTCAATTTTTCGTAAATACCTTCCTGAACAAGGATCCGCAATTCTGCCGACTCGTATCGGATAGGTGTCCCAGGCAGAACTCACTTTAGGGGTCAAAGGTTCTGCCTGGGACACCCATCCGATACGAGTCGGCAGAATTGCAGATCCTTGTTCAGGAAGGTATTTACGAAAAATTGAGACCGGTTCCAGCCATTACACTTTTTATTAACAAAACACCCCTGGGCTCTTGGTCTATTAAGCAAGAAATGGATTGTTTAGCAAGAAAGCACCCAATCCACAAGGAATTCGCTTGGCATGCGGTCTTCCACTCCAGAATTATTTATCCGAATCACATCGGGGTCGCTAAGCTCATTCACACTTCTTCGGGCTCGCTTAGCTTGTCCTCAAAATATAAAGATCCATAATTATTCTGTGAACTGTATAACGTTTTCCGACTTTAAAGTATAACGTATTCGCTCAACCTCAGAAAAAAAATACATCCGTTTTATTTACCGCGGTTGCCTATTCAGGTACTGGTCTTGCTCGATGCTGCATAACTTTTAAGATTCAACAAAAACCATTGATATACTTTCTGTATTGAAACGAAACTTAGTATTCTTAAATATTACATAAAAGGATATACCAAATTACTACTACCAAATTTAATCTTAAATGTTCTTTTTTTTAATTTCCACAATTAAAAAAAAAACGTACAGAAGCCATCTTATAAAAATTGAACTAATGCTAACAATTAGATTAAATATGGAGCACTTGACTAAAAGCTCAAATAGCTTAAAAAATTGTCCACGTTTCATGATTTTTCTAAAGATGTTTTGAGTCATTATTACCGATTCATAACAGCATAAAATATTTTTATTAACACATAGCACACCTTGATTTAAAGATAGATTTTTGTACATAGTCACGCCTCTCTCGAATAAATATTTTGTAGCTGGGAGCTATGATGATAATAGACAAACACAAACCCACATAAAGAAACACACAGACAGACAACTTTGTAAAAACCACTTAGGAGGTCATAAAAACACCTGAAACGGATAATCAGGTGAAATCTCGGTTTAACCTGAGGATAAGTTAAAATTGATGTCCTTGTTTTCACCTGATTGTGATGATTCTATGTATAAGTGCAAATAGCAGTCTATTTTTACTCTAAACAAAACTGTACAAATATGAAGCATTTGATTCTTATCCTTATTTTATTAGCATTTTATTCTGAGTTCGGTGATTTGAGCTCGTTTAGGATTAAACCAAAAGAAAAATTCAAGGGCAAAGCGTTTTTAACCATAAATAGAATATAAAATATAGAATCTCATGATAGGGTTACCATTCGACAATGACTACAAACATTCAGCTACAAATATAAAAGACACTTCCAGGGAAAAATATGTTGAATCATAAAAAGAAAAAAAGCCCGACATATTTTTTGCCATTACCACTCTTCCCCTCTTTTTGACAAGATATATGGGAAGCAAACGAAATTCTAGGCTAAAATTATCTGACGGAGCCTTGAGAGAAGTACTAGTAATGATAAAAAACAAAGCCCTCTTACACGTGACAAGGAAATTTCTCGAATAATACAAAAAACATAAAGGTGTGATATAAGTGATATAGAAAATATAAAAAGTGATATAACAAAATTTACAGAGAGATCTAAACATGTCGGAAATATCACTGTGATAACTTTTTGTGATAGGTATGAACAACTCAAATATATAACACTGAAAAAAATATTTTTTTTAAAAAATCTTCATTTTTAAAGAAAGTTCATTCTTATACAAATTATAGAAATGTGAGGTTTATGAGTGTAGCAAAACATCCATTCATTTTAAAATGTATTTCCTAAAAATATCATGGAGTTTTTATGATGAATCTATGAATGGAGAAGAGGATAAGGCTTTCTTAGAGATGTAAAGATACTGAAAATCCTTCCAAACTTTTCAAAATTCAGGCCTGAAAATGCGTGGAAATACAGGACGATATCTTTTACTTCTTAAGTTACTATGTGATAAATGAGAAATTTTCCTCTTTTCAGTTTAGGGATTAGACGAAAATTTCCTCGTCAGTTTTCATAAATATTTTTCTTTATTTTCGTGAATAGAAATTCTTGCTTCTTACTTAATTGTTTATAAACAGTAATGTAAAGCAATCGAGATATAATAGTCTTATTTAGGTTAATTTCTGAAAGCTTTATATGAAAAGGGGCTTTGATTTGTGACTAAAACGAGGCTAATTGTCCTTTTGGTGTAAATGAGCCCTTTGATACACTCATTAGTAATTTAAATTCAACCTTGACATTCATTGGATAAGGAATTCGATTAGAAAATACTTTCTTATTTATGCATGGACACAGATTCTTAGATCACAGTTAGATTCAACGTACTTGTATAACTTCTGCCCAAGTCCCATGATATTACTAAACTAATCAAATACTATTAGTCTTGCACCCTTTTTCAATAATTTAAGAGAAGGTTATGTCTTATAGGGTGGCAATAAAAAACTAGAAAACGACGACTCACTAGTCGTCGTTTTTTATTACCACCCTAAAAAACTAAAAACGACGACTCACTAGTCCGTTTTTTATTAAAAAACTAAAAAACGACGACTCACTAGTCGTCGTTTTTTATTACCACCTAGCCACTAAACGTTACACTTAACGTTTAGTGGCTTTACACCCTATAGAACACAACCTTCTCATAAATTAATCAATAAAAATAAAAAAAACGATAGGACCTTTTTCTTGTAATTATTTGTATAGAATTTAACTAGTAAACAAGTTATTTGAAAAACTTCGAGTATATGAAATAACTAAAAGACTAACACCCTAGCCAATCAGTTTTCCTAGTTATATAGAGTGATTTCGACGAAGAAATATTTACAAAATATAATACTTCTTTGTCAGCACAAAAACCCGTGTAACTTGCTAGTTCATAAACGAGACTCCAAACTGAATTCTTATAACAGTAGTGTGCTATAATACTATCACGAAGTTAAGCTTATCCAGTACATTGCGGACCATCTAACTTAATAGTGATAGTGATTAGGGAGAGGTCATAGATCACCTAGCAAGTAAGCTGTGTTGTTTGGCTCTTTTTGCTAACTCCCTTAGATAGGAGATAGTGTCTATGAATCCTAGAGCTGGCATTTTGCATCTAATCCACAGAAGAGCCGCGACTTAAATATCAGTTTCTATAGCTTTAACTAGAAACAACACGAGCACCACTGCAGTAATAAACTTTCTTGCTCTCGAAACCATAAGACAGAAACACACACACACACACACATATATATTATATATATATATATAATATATATATATATATATATATATATATATATATATATATAATATATATATATATATACATAACTTTTTATAAACTACTATTGAGGGTCCTAAATTTGACCTAAACCCAGGTTCATCTGGGGTTAGGGATCTATTACGAGTACCTGATATCACACAGGCTCGGAACCACCGGCTTAACGTCCCTTTCGAAGGACGGCACGTGAAAGTAAGCTCATCAGAGCGTACTAAATAATTTAATAAGCTATGAGCAGTAATTTCTGCTTCCTAAAATTGCTATTTCTATGTTCTATGTTGTAACATATTTTTACTTTTCTTCATTTATACCATAGTTATATAGGGAAGTATTATGCTTGCACTAAAACTCTCAAACCAATATTTTACCTGAATTATACGTTTTTAGATTCAAGTTTTAAGACCTGCTAAGTGGTTTCCACAAAGTTTCTTGTCTGCTAAGTGGTTTCCACAAAGTTTCCTGTCTGCTAAGTGGTTTCCACAAAGTTTCATGTCTGCTAAGTGGTTTCCACAAAGTTTCCTGTCTGCTAAGCGGTTTCCTCAAAGTTTCCTGTCTTTATGAATGTGAGTTTGTATGTTAGTATCGTGGTTTAAAAGAATACTTACTTTGCTTGCTAAGGGCTAAAAAGGCTCGTATCGCTCGCTACATAGCTATAAATATATAAGTGACTGTGAGGAAAGAGCCTCGATTCACTCAGTAAAATGCTTTTAATATATTTGAAAATATGTTGTTATTACAAAACAAATCGGGTAAGGGGTTACTTTAAACTTTTTCTAATCACATCGGATTCGCTACGCTCATCCTCCCTACTTTCACTCACTTCCTTTCACTCGTCCTCGAATATACAATTCGCCACAATTATACTGTGAAACAATACTTTCCCTATATACCCTTTGTATTAATAAGGAAAAGTAAAAAGGCTTACTCCGCTCGCAAAATTATTAAAATGTAACATTAAATACGAAAAATAGAACTTGCTTTGTACACTAGATTGCTATAAATTAATATGAGCATAAAAATGGATCGTTCGCTCGATGCAATGCATTATTTATTATTAAATAGAAATAATTAGTTCAAAATAATAAAGGCTCGTTTTACTGGCAACATTCCTAAAAAATAAAATTGTGATAATTATAATAGCTCGCTTTGCCTGCTAGAATGCTATAAATATATACGCAAATGTATACAAAAAGGCTCAATGTGCTCGCAATTTTGCTAAAAATGTTACATTAGCTATAATTAAAAAGGCTCGCTTCGTTCTTTAGAATGTTAAAAATATGTATGCAAAAAGACTAGCTTCGCTTGCAATATTGATAAAATATAACATTAGGTGGGAAAAGTTCTGGCGCGGAGGTCCAAAGCAGGGCAAATTTTCTTTGAAATACCGCCTTTGTTGCTTTCCAATCTAAGCCAAGTATTTCAGTAAATACTTCATAACCTAATAGCGTCACAATATGTTATTCCGTTGTTTTGTTATTTTTTCGAAATTTTAAATAAAATGCACAAATTAAACTTATGTTTTAAATTACACAATATACGGTACAGCGTTAGTTGCACTAATTTGTAGCATACTTTATGCTAATGTTGAGCTCATTATCTTTGAAAAAATTTGAAAATATTAAAAATTAAGCTGTGACCTTACTGTCATATTATTAAACATATATCACAAAAACATAAAACAGGGTTGTTTAAGGTTTAAAATGACTATTTAGTCTTTTAAAATCTTTAAAATGCTAGTCATTAAATAAAAAGTCATTAAATGCTAGAATTTAATGACTTCAAAATCTATTTAGATGAAGAGTGAATATGACTTTAGACTCTTATACTTCGAAGTAAAACATTAAAATAGCATAACCTGAAAAAAATTCAAAGTGGTTTGTAAAACTCTGTGAAGATAAACTGACATAAAGACTCCTGATAAAACATTTCTAAGCTTTTCTTTCCATCTACATAGTTTTTTTTCTTTTACATCAAGTTATCTAAGGGTTTCCCAATGTTAGGAAGGTTATAATATTATCTGTTATGTTATCTTGTCTTGTGTAGGTTATATCTCTAAATCTTTATATACTTATAGTCTTGACATTTATCTTTTCTATTTTCTGGAAACTCTATCTTTATGTTTAAGATACCCCAGATTGTATACTTCTTCAAATAATCTGATTTTCTTTTAAGGTTTTTATGTTGTTATAGTTAGGAAAACAGACCCTGTTTATAATTATGACTTTTTTCAGACTAGTCGATTCTATAAGTTTGACGTTACTCAATGTCATGAAATATTTCAATAGAACAAAATAAGCTATGCTCGGATTAAATAACATAAGATTAAAGAAATTATTCAATCTTAACTTTCTTCTTCTTTGCCATCTTTTTTTCTAGGCACAATCATGTCTTTAAGTATAAAAATAATATAAATTGGAATTAATAAATTAGTTAGTAATAAACTATAATCAACCTAATCTAAATAAAACTGAAGAAAAATTAAGGGCAAGAAAATTAAAGAAAGAACAATACATTAAATAATAAACTCACATTGTTTTAAATAAAAATAATAATAAGCCAGAGACTAACTAATATTTATAATTAGCCATTATTATAAATAACAGATATTATTTAAACCGTTTTAAAGAAGCGTTTTAAACTGTTTTTTTCCAAGCAATGACATGTAATAAAGGAATAAGAGAAAACAATGACATGTAATAAAAAGGAATAAAAGAAAACAATGCCATGTAATAAATAGGAATAAGAGAAAACAATGACTTCTAATAAAGGAATAAGAGAAAACAATGACATGTAATAAATAGGAATAAGAGAAAACAATGACTTCTAATAAAGGAATAAGAGAAAACAATGACATGTAATAAATAGGAATAAGAGAAAACAATATGACAATAAGAGACAATGACATAATAAATAGGAATAAGAGAAAACAATGACATGCGTAATAAATGAAATAGAGAAAACAAATCTATGGGTAGTTTTGATTAAGTGTTGATTTTTATTTAAAACTATGTAAATTTATTATTTACTGGTATGATGTTTGTTTTAAATTTTTAATCTTTAATTTTTCTTGAGCTCAATAAGTTTAGATTAATTTAATAGGGTTGCTGTCCTCCCCAAGTTTGATTTTTGTATCTAGTTTTATTTAAAATAATTATCCTTTCAAGTGATAGCGTGTTTACAAGAATCCGCTAAAAATTCATACATTACACAATTTTATTCATAGAAAATTCGCTAGAAAAGAAAATATGAATATTTAATAACTACCAAAATTGTGAATATTGAAAAACTAAATTATAATTTACAAATCCAATGATATATCGTTAAAAAAACTTTATATATTCAATAGTGTATTTGCACATTTTTTTATTGCATTATCATTAAGGACGTCATATAAAAGAACACCTTGTAAAATATCAGAATGAAAAACTATACTTTTGATGATGAAGCAAAAAATATATTCAAATACGTTCTTTTGGCGGGAAAACGGCCTCGATTGCTTGTGTGACGTCAGAGGTATGAATACCGCGATATTGTACTATAGTCACTTGAGCAATACTCATAAGAGAATACTGTCAACAAGATGATTCAGACAATCTGTAGACACTTAGGCTGTTCACTCAATCTGTAGTACTTTCATTAGGCATTGTATTACCTGGATCGCGGAAATGTTTTTGTTTCAGCCTTCTGTACATTCTATTGAACTGTTGACAACTGTTGAACTGTAAAGAACTGTTGACTTTTCAATATTTCTATTACAAAAACTCCCGTGTACCTTAAACGACCCAACCTTGAGAAAGTTCACCCCACTCTTTCACGCATTCCCCCTCTTCTCTTTTTTTATATGCTTATTTGAACTATTTAAAATTGAATTATATATTTTTTATAGCTTAATATAATTTTTAAACACATTTAATCATTTTTTTGAGCAATAGAAACATTTTTGGAATATGCACTCAATTTAAAAAAATTATAACATTGCCGACATAATTGCTTTCCTATTTCCTTAAGAGAGGGAAAGGATTGCATTTGCAAAAAAATGTAACACCTACTTTTTTCATCAAATGTCTACTTTTTTGCTACTACAGATTTCAAAACTCGAAAAATGTATGTATATATGTATGAGTGTATGGACCTTCCTAGCTCAATAATTGATTTCTTGCCTAAGTTTATAGTTTATGCAGAATAACCTGAGAAAAAGCATTACTTATATTTGAATACATTCAATGCTTATGCCACCGGGCTGGTTTTACTCAACCCTTAGAAAAATCTCAATAAGTCTGTGTTAATAAAGTTTTAGTGCCACCATGATATTTAATAAAAAACACACTAGAATTAAAACAATTAATATATTGTCTACCACATTAGAATAAAAAATTATAACTGACCGGTTTTGACTTTACGTCATTATCAGAGCTGTTTACAGACTCACAGTCTGTAAACAGTTCTGATGATGACGTAAAGTTGAAACCGGTCAGTTACAATTTTTTTACCCCTGTGGTTGATAATTTATTATTTTTTTTTAATTCTAGTTTGTTATTATTAAATATCATGGTGAGTCTATACCACAAAATCTTAGTCAAAACAACTAATGATTAAAGTTTTAGTGTCTTGCTAAGAATTGTTAAAAGTAATCCCGAGTCATAATGTACTTTTTAATTCTACATAAACTTATTAAAAAGATCTTATTTACGTATTAAATTAGAATTTAAATTAGGAAATTATATAAATTTAAATATTTAAATTTACTTTTTAAACAGAAGGAATGTAGAGCCAAAAGGATAAATAAATCTGGAATAGGCCTTTATAATACAATTTAACTATCAAACTTCCAACATTTAGCCGGAAAACCTTTGAAAATTTGGAGGAAATCAAGTTTCCATTTGAAATATTTGAACAAGTATTTAATCTGTTTTCTCAAAAAACTGCTTTTGTATGAACCAAGAGTTGGATTTCATTCTTGGAATTCATTTTCAGTGTTTTTATGCGACTTTCCATCTTGTTCTTCTTAAGTTTCTTTGTCAGTTTTCTTAAACTAAAGAAGTTAAATTTGAATCCTTAGTTTTTTATTTACTTTGTGAAACCAGAGCTTCGTTTTCTATAGCCGAAAATTGCTTAGTGTAGCGAATAATTTTTAAGGGTAAATGATTGCGAAATATCTCCTAAGTAAATGATACTATGTAATGAAAAAACCAAAAAGGGAAAATCCCTGTGCAAAGTTTTATTCTTTATTAAGTTCTGTGGTTTGTAACTTCAAAAAAGTATAATATTTCTTTGTAGTTTTCTATTAATAATTTGTTCATTCACAATAGAGGTAATAAAATTTTACTTTTGTCTTTTAAGAATAAAGATACACTTATAAATCAGATAACTTATAAATCAGATAAACCGAGAATTAAATATAAATAGAATTAAACTGTTTACCTTCTTTTTAGAAAAGTAAAATGTTTATGTTGATAACATCAATGTGTAACTAAACATGTATTTATTAATTTTGACGTTTGCAAAGTACGTAACGTTGCAATCGTATATAAATACCAGACAAATCTTAAGGTAAAGAGAAAAGTGTTGGCACGAAAGCAATTAATTTGAGAGAGTACTTCCAACTTACCATAAGGCTACCATTAGTCCCTGTACCAATAATATTATAACAACTACATTAAAATATATTTTAAAATACATAAATACACAAAAAATTAAAGTAGATACAATTACTATTAAAACAAAAAAGAAAAATTACCAAGAAAGAGACGAAAAGTGCAAGAAACAAATATAACATGAAATAGTAGTTTTTCCATTTGTCTTTTAAGTAGGTAACGTTGGTGAGTCGTGAGAAACAGGATTGAAAAAGGATGGATACCTTTAGAAGACCTGAAATATAACACACCATAATAATCAGTTGACAGCGATGGAAATAATGCGAGGGAGCCATTGTGGTTGGTCCCGGATGTTAAACCACGCCTACAATTTAATATGGGATTAACCTCATTAGTTTTTCAATACTATTTTTCTACGCTGTCAACTGATTAAGACTATGTGCTATGCTACAGTAGCAGGAGTTACCCATCACTATTTGCATTCAAGTTGAGCTCTCTCGCGATTTTTAAGATCTTAAGCTTCTTCAGGAAGTTTAATTCTTTTAACATTCAGGAGTTGATTTTTATGAGGACCATCATTATGCCTTTGTGACCATTATGTCAGTTTGATTATAATGTCCAAGCCAATCTGAATGCCCATTACTTGCATTCTTGGTACGCTCGAAAGTACCAAGTTTTCCAGTATGGAAGTACCAGTTTGACCTAAGTATTCCGACATACGCACACCACATTGCACCATTTAATCATCATCTCTATTCCTATTGGACACAAGATTCTTAACTTTGCTATTATGGTTACAAAGCGTGTTACAGGTGATAACTCATGTTAAACATGGTTAATATTTAATACACTTGAGTTTAGAAAAAAAATATATTTAATTGTCAAACCACAATGTATACATAAAAAAGAAAAACTGACCGGTTTCGACTATTAATTAGTCATCTTCAGAGTACCTTTTATAAACATTTTAAAACAGTTTAACATATACCACAAAATCTCTGTCAAAACAACTAATGATTTAACTCATGTTATTGTGGTTGCGTTTCAAGGCAAAAGTGAATCAAGGTACCAATATTTGCAAAAATATTTTTTTGAGTTAAAATTAATAAAATCCTTCAACGTTGTCTCATGACATAAGATTCGTTACGCTCATCTCTACAACTTTGGACCCCCTTTGCTCATCCTCTAACTTAAATTTAACTATAAATTCATTCGTTTCTCTCCCAGCAGTCACCGATTCAGGCATTTTTGATGCTGCTAACTTTTATGATCCAATAAAACTTTAGATATACGTGCCGTATTAAATAAAAGGGATGTACTTGAGTCAAATTTGAACTTAATTAGATTATTATCTGATTTTTTACTATTTTAACAAACCATTTTTTTTAAATATTGAAAGTATAAATGAAGAAAAGTAAAAAGAAATTTAAAATATATAGTTCGGCCAAGTTTATAAATTCAAAATCTAATTACGACCAATATCAAATGAAATTTCGTGGATATCTTTGTCACTTGGAGAAAGCATTTGCGTCAAATGAAATTCGATTTTTCAAATTTTAATAAAATATAATAATATGGTCTTTACCACAGTTAAAATTTAAGTCAGATTTATGTGTTGACTTGTTTTACGATTCTAGGCTCTATTTGCGTTCGAACATAGAGGGACAGACAACACGTTTTTAATGTCATAAAAGAGCCAACAAATTATAATTATTACAATATCTTAGTTCAGTATTTTGAGGGCGAACACAATAGTTTTCCTGCGTAACAACTGAAGAAGGTAAAAAAAGGAGGCTTAAATTTATAAAAAAAAACTTGACATGAAGATTGGCGACGTTCACTAGTTAATCTCTGAGCTAACTGAGTTAGTTGGGTTAGAGTACCATTTATTTAAGATCAAACTGACAGCTCTCTACTCTACTTGAGCCTCCTCCTCGACTAGGGTCCTATTCAATTCCTAAAGCTTCTTCTTTCTTAATTACCTTTTGTTTCCATCTATTTTCTGACAACTCTAGCTTTTTTTGTAGTTTTTCTTTTTTTTTTAAGACATAAAGGGTTAACAGGTGTTAAAGAAACTGATGGTTGTCTTTTCATTATTTATAATTATAATACTGTTAATATAATAATAAAGTTTATAAAGTACAGAAATTTAAGCAGACCTGTTTAGATTTTGAACAGATATGGCAACTATAAACTAAAATAGCATGCCACCTGAAGATAATCACGTTTAGTCTAAACAGCCTGTAATAATCAAGTAAAACTTGTTAGAATAAGTAAATACAGTTAGGATAAATAAAGTGTAACTTTAAATAGGTGTAGGAATTCTAACACATGTTATAAGACACTAGGTAAGATAACACCCACCTGAATTATCATTTCATCTAAGTTCAGAATCATTCAACCACTTCTCTTATGACTTATGAAAAAGTATGCGATTGTTATTACACCATTAATTTCAATTCCACTCGGCCTCAAATGATATCACTAATAAAAGAGGTATATTAGTTACTATTTTGAGCTTATACTATAAATAAGATAAAAAATTGGGTACGGGGTTCCTCGGAACTTTCACTCATCAAATCGGATTTGCTTAGCTCATCATCCCTACTTCAGACTCGCTTTGCTCCTCGTCAAAATATACAATTTGTCAAATGTGTATGCTACAACACACCTTCAGACTCGCTTCGCTCGTCCACAGATAGTAAAGACATTCGTTTCATTCCCAGTGGTCACTCATCCATAACTCATAAAATATTATTTTTCGAATAGCACAACTGCAAAAGTATACTGATTTACTGATATATAATATATATATATATATATATATATATATATATATATATATATATATATATATATATATATATCGATCAAAAAGGAGACCCTCTTTCTCAAAAATCAACCCCCCTCTCCATGACCCCAATCTCATAAGCTTATTCTTTCTTTGAAAATTCGCTAGAAAAAACTATCTTACATTATTACGAAATCGTTACCTCTTATTAGACTGATTTGCCTTAATAAATAAGGTGTAGAATTAGCAAGGCCCTGGGCCAGGTCAGTAGACGTGAAAGTATAAGGCCGGGTCATGTCCTGGCCCACTATTGTTACCATGGATATAACTCTCTGTGTCGATATACTCTACCTTCCCACGCTTTCCACCCAGCCACCTACAACCTTCACCGTAAAACCATTATTAAATATATTCCTATTTTCAAAACTCTATTAAGTAATGTTTATGTTTTATTTTTATCTTTTTAAGAACACATAAACGGTTTTTTAATATAATAGTTTAACTGTAAGGTTTACTACTCCAGATTTACTATATGGATTTTAAGTTTTTTTTCAGTGAAAAAAATCATCAAATTTGTTTGCGTCTCTTTTAATATATGTCTCAGAAATTTCTATGTAATATCTCAAACTCAAAAACATGTATAACAATACAACTTTTAAACAAAGGAGTGCAGAAAAATGTTATAAATTTAAATCAAATCCACAAAGCTTTACTAGTTAAAACTACTTAGTTAAACAATTTTTCAGTATAAAAGCCCTCTGATTTGATTCGAGGAAAGGCTAACATCGTATCTTAATATTTTGAAAATAAATTCTATAATTTCACATTTTAAAGATCGGGTACGGGGTACCTCGGAACTTTTCCGTATCACATCGGACTCACTTTGCTCGTCTTCAGATAGTAAATACATCCGTTTATTCAAAGGTCACCCATACAGCACTTAACACACTCAATGCTGCTTAATTTTTTATGATCCAACAAAAATATCGATATGCTTGTCGTATACAAATGAAGCTTAGTATATTTATTTATTACGTAAAGGTATATACTTTCACAAAATGGCTACTTAATAGGGTTATTTTCTGATTTTTACATTTTTTAAAAAAACGAACACAGTCATTTGATAAAAATTAATCTAATACTAATAATGAGATGAAGCTTAGCACATATGTTATTTGCATGAATAATACATCTCAAATTGAAATCAACATTTTTCCGCGTTTCATGATTTTTCGAAATTTTTGGCAGTCATTATTGCGGGATAATGACGTTATAAAATCATTATTTTCCGAATAGCACAACTGCAGCAGTTGACTGATTTTCGTACTATGTTTCAACTTTCTAGCATAAATAAATAAGAAGCTACGATTATAACAGAGACACACACACACTGACTGACAACTTGGTGAAATCCACTCAGGAGGTCTTAAATACATCTAAAACGGATAATTCTGGTGGCGTTCCGGTTTCGGATTTTGTGCAAACGCAATACTTTTGCTATATACCTACGGAAAAAATGAGAAAAAATAATAGAACTAAAGAATTTAGAATTTAAGAGACTTATATAAGTAATTTATTTTACAGTAATAAACTGCAATTAACGACGTTTAGGTGGAATTAAAATTCTACAGATCACCGTTTAACAACTTTGACTAAGCTGTAATATTACAATCAATTGAAGACATAACTTGGTGTATTTTATTGCATGTGTAAATTTATAAATATTAGAGGAAGAGGTCTGCCTATTTTATAATACTATATAGTATACGTCTATCAATTTTTTTTAAATTGATAAATATAAAAACTAATATCTTTTTTAGACGCAGTGGAATAGTCTACAATGATAACAGCAACAATTTAATCATTCTACATAGATAAGTTTTCATTACTCTAAGCTGAGCAGGATCGTTGAGTATTTCAATGTTAGAAAGCAGTCAGCTTTCAATCATTGAAAGACACAACAACTCACCAGTACTGTAGATGGCATTATAGCCGAGAGCCGGCTCCGCTGAGAGGAAATTGAAGCTTCTATGTTGAAAGACTAAGTTGGTGTTGTTATACTAATAAAATTAAGTCTTTGTGAAAGTAATATAATTATTACATTTGTTTTACAATATAGTCGTTGTCTAAATATTTTTTGGATTAATTAATTATTTGCATAATACTGAGGGAATTTCCCACAAAAATCCCCTGTAATATTTATCTAATTTGAAGGGACTGAAATATACGTAAAATGAATGAAATACCTCTTACGTGCTATGAACTTTTGAATCTTATAGTTTAAAACACTTTTAAATCTTTTTTTTTTCTTTAACGTTTATTAGTCATTGAGTTACTCTTAGTGGTATCTAAACTAATACATTATTTTAAATTATACTAAAAATCTAATAAAAGTAATTTAGATTTGAAACTTGAGTAAATCACGTACGAAACATTCAAATATAAAGTAGAGGGGCGAATTAAACCATTCGTGCAGAGACAATAAACACCGGTAATGCCAATTTTTAGTTATATAACATTAAGGAAGGTAATGGGTTTTGATAAAAACAATAAGTTTTTTACTGCGTTTAACTATGTATAAAATATCATTAATCTTGCTGCCAAATTTATAAAAGAGCTTTCTACTTAATACTTTAGAAAAGTCAACCGAAGGCCGCCCAGCAGCTTCAATATTGTATGAAATTAACGAACCACATTCATGAAGTTCGGAGTTTTGATAGACGCGAATTATTTCGATGTAGTTTTAGTTTTGATAGACGCCAATCTCTTTCGAATAAGGTCTATAAATGATTTCAGAAATTAAAGATTAGGTAAACTTCGTACCTAATTTTATTGGATCCGTATTAAAATAGTATCCAAATTAAGTCGGTAATGTAATGTGTAGAGCATTGAATAGGTTATATTTTGATGTAATTTTTAATCAATTAAAGTGCATGTATTTTGCATTACAACTTATTTAATAGCGTTCTCTAAGTTTTTAATTCCACTAATTCTATTTATAATACTGAATGTTTCAAGAAGAGGGTTTCAAATTATTTAATAAAGTTTGTGAAAGAAGCAATCACAAAGTGTTTATATGATAGATGACACTCCCTTTTTTTGACATAAGGGTTTAGGTTTATTAAGTACACATCTTAAGTATGTTAAGGAACTTCTCTATCACAGTATAAACATTTTACCAAAATAAAAGATATGAATATAGGTCATGCACATGGTATAATCCAAACTTGAGAGAATCATGTATATTAGTCTTTAATAATTAATCAGACTTTTTTCACGTTTCTTTATATACTTGATAATGAATAAAGCTAAAACAAAGCAGCCGCTTGGGAATAAGAATTTTATTAATTTTATTTTTACGTGAAATATTATTAGTCTATGTCTCAATGCACAGAGGTAGAAATAAAAATATTCATGATACACATACTTCTATATTTACTTTTTCTCTTTTATATCGTTAGTATAATGAAAAAGTAATGTGTTAGTACTAAAAATCCGAATGTTGGATTACTGTTGAATTATCCTAAGTAGTCTTTAGCAATTCGTCCGCATGGGTTTGTATAATCAAATATATTTCGCATTTTAGAGACTCCTTACTACTTTTATACTTCATGCATAAAAGTTTAATAAATTTACACTTTTACCTATGGTCCAAGAACCAGGACTCATTTTGTACTACTCCAAAACCAAATTATTCTGAAAATATACCTTAAATTATGAAGGAAATGCATAGTCTGCCTATCCAGAGTGGAGTCCTTCATATGGTTGTGCATGCTCAAAATTTTACAAAATCCCACTATTTCCAGTTCTCTTGCAATAAGTGGTTCCCTGTAAGTCGTGTGCAAAACATAAATAAAACATTTTTTTATAGCTGATAAAATTTCCTATAAAACGAGTGTTTAATCTTAAAAATCGGATAAATACAACTAATGTTATAACATTTGTTAAATGGCCGTGAAATGCACAAAAAGACAATATTTTTCAAAAACATTCGCAGACTGCATAAATTAACCATTTTTTGGTGTTTTTGAAAGAGCCATCACTATGGTTGTAGTCATCTGATTTGTAAGATTAAACACTGGTTTTATAGGAAATTTTATCAGCTTTAAAAAATAGTGTCTTTATGTTTTGCAAACGACTTACGAGGAACCACTTATTGCCAGAAAACTGGAATTAGTGCGATTTTGTAAAATTTTGAGCGAGCGCATTCATATGAAAGGCTCCACTCTGGATGGGCGGACTGTACTTTTCTTTCATAATTTAAGGTATGTTTTCAGAATAATTTGGTTTGAAGTAGTACAAAATGAGTCACATTTTTTCAGGTCCGGCTCTTGGGCTACTACGACTTAAATCGTAAATAATGATTTCACAAATAGTGACCATGCTCCCTAAATGTTTGTTACGTCCATGGGGACGTAACAAACAAAGCAATTGCGATAGGGGAAATGGCATTTCTCTCCTAAGGTTGGTTGATTTTATTTTAATACGTTTTGTTTTATTTTATTCTAATTTTTCTGGTCGTGTCCCTCTTATAAACTTTAGGGGAGCAGCCCCCCAAAAAAACAAATTTGATTGCTTCAAACTACTTCTTTTGACCTAAAATGTATTTTGAGCCAATAAAAAAATTTCTGGTCGTATCTCATGTATAAATTTGGGGATGCTGCCCCCAAAAAAATCATTTTTTTTATTGCTCCAATCTTCTTTTTCTGACTTGAAACGGATTTTGAGCCAATATAATTTTTTTTGGTCGGCTCACCCTTATACATTTTAGGGGTGCCACCCCTCGGGATAATTACAAAAATTGATTGATCACCTGTATAAATTTAAAGAATACCACTCCCCTAAAAAATTGATATAATTGGCTCAAATAACCCAATAATAGGAAACACTTTTTATTTCCAAGGGATAACAAGAGGAATATATCCCTCACACACCCCCTACACAGCCGCTTTTATACAGACGACCTCATTTGTGTAATTTACTTTGAAAATGCGCCAACAATAAAAGAGTCTACGGGTGGAATTAGTATGATACTAGTGAAGGACTGGTAGAGCGCCCTGCCTTCACTTCTTTTGTTTTCGACTAGACGTAATTAATTATCTTTTTTAGCATGACTACATTGAATTTGAAAGAAATAAATTATACGTAAAACAAATGGCGAGACGGTAATGTTTTTAAGCCAAACTTTTAACTGAGCTAAGATAGCGTAGATAAGTACGAATATGTTCAAAATATGGAATATCAAAATTATACTTTAGCAACTTTAATACGCTTGAAGATTTTATTATCTTTTCATTCTTGACTTAAGAATATATAAACCAAGTAGGAAAACTAATGCGATTTCTATCAGCAGGTAAATAGTTCACATTGGTACTTAACATTTTTGTTTTTATTGCATTTCTTTGAACATTTTAGTATAAAAGGTTATCCATTTGTGTAACAAATACGTATTTTAACATCCAATAGATGTTTAAGGACAAATCCAGCTGCTATCTCGGTGTAGGATTTTTAATGCTAACTAAAGTTACATATAAACCAAGTAGGAAAACAAACACGATTTCTGTCAGACCTGGCATGTAGTTCACATTTTGTCCACCAGGGAGTTGTCTCAAATTTTCCTATGGGCGGGGCCATAGTAGTAATATAAACAAACTATTTACGGTACTCAAAACTTTTGTTTTTATTGCATTTATTTGTACAATTTAGTATAAAATGTTTATAATTTATGTTAGAAAGACGTTTTTAAGGTTAAAAACCAGTCTTAAATTATTCGCGAATGTCACTATAGGTGTGATGATTGCTATTTATGTAAAGATATTTTATATTACCTGTGTTATTGTGTTTTCCATACCCTTGTAGTAGACTTTAACGTAAGTAATTCCGATTATCCTAATATCAACCTGCACGAGATTATTTTAAAATGTAACTTAATATACGGAGCTTAACAAATTGGCTTTATTGAAGACTATATACTATACTTTACTTTACAGTGTTTACTGACTTTATTTTCTTTCAAGGATAAAAACAGCAGGATAGTGTTCATAAATTAATCACAATGTAAACAAGCTATAGAATAAGAGCAACAAGTGTTTCCTAAGAACTTATTCACCATCTTTTTAAACTAACTGTTTACGAGATGTTTACATTTTGGGGTTTTGAGTGCTTTATATATTTAAGTAACCTCTTAGCAATGAAGGCTGGTTTTGATGCAATCAGTTTCAGGACAAATTTAATTTTTATTACAATACCTCAACGTTGAATCCTGCGTTAAACCTAGACGTTTTTTAAGGGATGTTACATTAAAGGTAAAAATGTATTTCACCTAAGATTTGAGTCGTGAAATAGGCTTTTAAATAGTCTAAGTGGTTTCATTTTAAGTTTTTTTCTGGACCCGACCAAAAATAATATGGGTTAATGCAACACTAAATTTTAAGTTTTTATAGATTGGAATCTAATCGATGGATCTTGACTAAACTTGACACTTAAACGACTCATAGGTCAAATGGACCACCTATTATGTCTCAACGAAATTCCTTCACAAATAAGAACAATTTTTCACACTAAAGTTTTAGATGCTTAAAGATCGGAATCTAATTTATGTATCTTAACTAAACTTAGACAACACATGGGTCAGAATGAGCATATTTTATGATTTATCGAAAACTGTTCTTAAATAACCATAAAGAGTTAGTGTAAGGTAAACAAATTTGAGTGTTATATCTCGGATTTCCATCGTTAGAGCTTGACTAAACTTTAAACTTAGAATCCTCATAGGTCATAATGAACTCAATTTATGCTTCATTGAGATCTATTTTAAGATAATTATTTGGGTAATTGTAAAAATGTTCAAAGCTAACAGATTGAATCTAAACGATGGATCTTGACCTAACATACAATTATACCACTGACTAATCACAATGAACACCATATGAGTTTAAACAAATATTTATACATCTCAAATAATACTGTGTTCTTAAATAATTGTCGTTTATTTAATTGTTCACTTTATGGCCTATTTTGATGAAAATATTATGGTATTCTCTTTAAAATTTAAAACACTTACAATTAAAGAATTCCATTTTTGATCGTCAACTTGCTAATCTTGGCTATGTGAGAATAGCCAGATAGAAAAAAAACACCTTAAACACAGAATTTCCTTGCTGTTACAGCTTAACAACTTTTATTTTTTGTTGTCCTCAAAGGAATAATTAGTAATTTGATGCTTGAAAAATAAGATTTTTGCCGAGCGAAGCTCGGGTGTTACTACTAGTATTTAATATAATATAAGTGGGTGTTTTGTGTAGTGTGTATTATATGAAATGCCAGGCATTGTATTTAACTATTTAGATGTGATTGCTTTTACAAAACCTATTTCGTAAAAAAATAATATATTTTTTCGTTCTTTATATTTATAATGTGACGCGGTTGATATTTTTATTACAACGAGTCTAGTTAAAATATGACGTCACATTTTTTTTTCAAAACGTTCTTTAAGAGGGTGATGTGGTAGGGTTATGGCTGACGTAGGGTGACACACACTGTCTTGGCAAACCCTTTGGAGATGGGTTTCCATATTCTTAAGTAATACGATCCTTTAGAGTGGCCTCTTTATGGAAACTACTTGTTACCAGGGTCGGTTTTTATTATGTCCTCAATTTATTCACAATAATATTATCATATTGCTTCCTTATATATTATTCTAGTAATGTGTTGCAATAAGCAATACTTTTTTAGTGAATTTTCAATGAAAAAATTAACTTTTGAGGTTAGGGTCATAGCGAGGGATGTTTAAGGGAGAAGTGTTTTTAAGGTTGGACTCACTGATAAAGAATTACATTGTATATTTTACATTGATGAGGCTTATAAATGCATAGAGATATATATACTAGAGGAGGCATAGCCTATCTCAATGCATTAACAGACCTGAAACATCTTTTTGGGGCTCTCAGGAGTTCTGTGTAACCTCATTGAAACCAACTTCAAGAGTAAGTTAAGGTTATAGTTAATCAATTGATTTCGGCTTCCCGCACATTGATAGTGTTTTGAATAAGTTATTGTAATTTTGTACTGATTATTTGATTGTATTTTTGGGGAAGGTTGTCAGGTTACTTTTTCCATGTTTCAACATTTAACCTCTAGTCATATTATCTCTGTTTTTTATGTATACAACGAGATTTTTTTACATGGCGTTCCTATGTGACACGATAACTATCCTGCGGATCTAATTGAAACATGGTAAAACAAACCTCATCATCGTCCAATACCCTATTGTTTTAAAAGTATATGACGTTATTTACCTTGAATACTGAATCAGCAAAAAAAATCAAGAAACCATTAAAAATTATTTAATCTAGTTTAAATTAACACAATATAGTTATGTTAATTCTCAAAATGACAAATGATATAGTTCAAATTAACTTATATATAAAACTGAGTATTTTAACCAAATTTACTAAGATATACTGATATAATCAATTGACATATATAACTTTATGTAAACAAATCATGTTTTTAGAATGATAAATCTGGAAATTTATTACTGTTGAGGCAATTACCGCTTACATTTACAAGTAATATGACGAGGTGATATAGGACAACAACCCTGTTACTGAAGACATAATATGATAAGGTGATATAGGACAACAATCCTGTTACACGAGACATAATATGACAAGGTGATATAGGACAACAATACCGAAGATATGACAAGGTGATAGGACAACAATCCTGTTACACGAGACATAATATGACAAGGTGATATAGGACAACAACCCTGTTACCGAAGACATAATATGACAAGGTGATATAGGACAACAACCCTGTTACCGAAGACATATTGTTTTAGTTATTTATCTATTAAGTTTCCTGGCGTCGCTTGATGTTTTTGTAAACTCTTTTGACATAAAAAAACCTTAATTTGGAAAACCATCTTCAAGATAATATTTCCGTATATAACTTGTTTCCAAAAAGTGGAAAACCTGTTGACCTGTATAGTACAAATAAGTGCACCATAATAATAACCATATTTCTATTTGCAATCACCACAAGGCCTTCTATTACACAATCCACCATTATTTCTATTAAACTACAATCACCACAAAGGAGTTGAGCTTTAACTTATTTATTAAAACAATCACACAAGGAGTTGAGCCTTCTACCTTTAACATTATTTCTATTAAACTACAATCACCACAAGGAGTTGAGCCTTTACCTTTAACATTATTTCTATTAACTACAATCCACAAGTTGAGCTTCTACCTTTAACATTATTTCTATTAAACTGCAATCACTACAAGGAGTTGAGCCTTTTACCTTTAACATTATTTCTATTAAACTAGAATCACCACAAGGAGTTGAGCCTTTTACCTTTAACATTATTTCTATTAAACTGCAATCACTACAAGGAGTTGAGCCTTCTACCTTTAACATTATTTCTATTAAACTGCAATCACCACAAGGAGTTGAGACTTCTACCTTTAAAATGATTTCTATTAAAGTGCAATCACCACAAGGAGTTGAGCCTTCTACCTTTAAAATTATTTCTATTAAACTACAATCAACACAAGGAGTCTTGTTTCAGTTCTCACGCTGAAAGGTTGTTTCTTTCTGTGCTCCGTTAGAAATCATCTATTTCATTAGTTCTTACAAACATATGTGTGTAGAAATTTACTGACTAAATCATTAAATCTCGAACTACATATTGGTGTAATTAAAAATTTATTGTGAACTTGTTTAAGCCAGTTATTTTTTTTGTGACTGAATTTTTGTTAATGATTTTATTAGACAATTGGAAGTGAAGTAGTTTTTAGTAAATTTTAGTGCTTAAGTCAGCTATATTACTATTCTCAAGGTGACAAAACTTCTTATTAAACTACATTATAAGAAAGGTAAGAAAATGCAAGTTTGCATTTTCCTCACTTAAAACAATAGGCTCACACCGCGTACTCTTGTAAGTAATTCAATACTTTCTTTTAATTTGATTAAATGAATGAACTGTTTTACAATACTTTTGTTACACTTTGGTTTTTTTTTCCAATGTTGACGTGAAAGTTTTATTTTTAACTTCTATTAATAAATCAGTTTTATTAATATTAAGTTAAACAGCCCCTGTAATCACCATCTTTCATATTAAGGAGGACCAAGATCTTTCTTTGATCTTGTTTTGCTTTGGTACTTTGTGGACACATAAAGCGCTTTAAGTTAAAATTCCCCTTAACCTTAACCGCCCCTGAGGGGCTAAAACTACCACAAATCCCCATATATGATGAGTAAATCAAATGGTAGATGGCTACTAAATGGGCCCGTGGAAAACGACTTTCTACGGCACCCCCTGATAAGTGAAGAGGAGATAAACATGAGATTTCGAAGCAATCCCTAGCAAATGATTGACATGCGAGACCATGTAGGAACTGGAGTGATTGGACCAAGAAGTGAGAGTACAATGAGCACTGGCTGCGTTAGCACTGCTAGCACATATTTAAGCAAAACGCCATCTGTAGACACCGTATCCGGATCAAGCTGGACAGATATGCAAGCTGCATTTAGAGAAAGAGGATCCACTTTCAGCTCTATGACGGACTCTGAGGATAATTCTTGGGGCAATGGAAACTCAGCTTATCATAATGAGTCGCCTGACAAAATAGATGATACTTTTTTGGCTGCAGAAGGATCTGGTTTAGCCAGTGCTTTCGCTCAAGTACTTGGCAATTTTATTAATAGTAGCAGTAGCAGCCAAGTGAGCAGCACTCAGACGATACATAATGTAATTTATGTAAGACCCCCTCCAGATAATACATTCATGGTTAGACTTATAATGAGCTGGCCCCAAAACCAACACCAAAGGAAGAACTCACTATAAACGATAAGGAAAACTATGTAAAAAGCATGACTGAACAAGGGAAATCAATTCAAAGGAGAAAAGCCTGCAAAAAATGGAGGAAAGCAGTTCAAAAGAGTACAAAAGAAAAGAAGAAGTCATCGATATGAGAGCACAATCGATACTAATAAACACGTGTTTACACAGTGAGAGGAACCAAATTTTAGAGCAGGCCAAGGAACTAAAGAAAGACCTTCAGAAGAACCTGAATGAAGAAATGAAAACCATAGAGAAAGTTGAAAAGGGCCAACTCGCACTTCGCATGCGCGGAGGGGATACAAATGAAGACAATCTTCAACAGAGTCACAAAAAAAGTCATCCTCCATGCCTCTATCCCAAAGTGGAAATAACACGATAGCATCAGAACCGGATTCAGATGAAGAAACAAATAATAAAACCAAAAAGAATTTCCTAATGATGGCACAACTCTTGGTGAAATAAGGATGAAACTCCATCGAAGAAGCGTCCAAGAGTAGAGGAGAACACTGGAAACTCCAACAATCAATCCACCGGCTCATCAAACTCATCAGCTTCAAGCTCATCTAATGATCAGGTCTCTCATCCCTCCAGTAAAAATAAAAATCATAACATGTTACTGTCGACCAAGGCATTCAGTGAGCTTGAACTAGCCATTACTAATACATTAGGTTCTAATGAACTGAATATAGGTAGCTCAGATATCGTTAAAATCATGTCGCTCTTATTGACAGCAAAAGAAGCTGTATCCAATTTATTTATAGACCTCAGTTTAACTAGCGCGGTAGAACTACGTAATAATGAAATAAGATCACTTAAATCTCACCTATGCCTTGAAAAGAAATTGAAGAAAGTTACTTTTGCTCCTGAACTAGACTTAACTTTAGAAACAAACACTAATGAGCAGTCAAATGCAAATAAGGAACTTGATAGTGATGATGAAATAGATCTAATAAACCTTAGTAACTTAGATAGTGACAATGACGCACAAACTTACAGTACAGTAACCAAATCAAACAAACGTAAAGGAGAGAAACAAACCAACTCCTCCTTTCCTTTCACATCCAAAACCTATTCCTCTTCCAATTCCCTCACCAAAACCTGCTCCTCCTAATAAACAGCCGCCATCACTTAAACTCATAAATAGCGTTCCAAAATTACAAAATTCTGTCGTATATAACCCAAAGATCCGAGTACCGTTAAAGATATTTATGCTCAGAACCAACATTTTAAATAGTTTAAAACCAAAATTGCCCTCGGACCTTAAAGTTATTCGCATGCTGGATAAGAAAAAAGGAATCGCATGCATGATAGAATGCACTAATAGTGAGGAAAGAGACAAGATTTTAAACTTTTCTCTAATGGAAGGCTTGGATTTATAGCATCACTCCCAACCACTCCAGGAAAACGTTATAATTACTGGAGTAGATAAAACCATGAATAAGAACCAATTCTTAGACAATCTATGGAAACAAAATCTAACCTCTCTTGTTTGATAGAATTGAATATGGAGCAGCTGTTATCCCTTAGGTTCACTAAACCTTGTCCTTGGATTAAAGGAGGAAATCATGTAAGATGGGTTGTGAATTTCCGTCCAAAATCAAACAAAAGCTTCTAAGTCCGGAAAAGTCTATGATTGAGTGGAGTAGGCTTCAAGTAAAGCACTATGACTGGGTAACCAGATGCTACAGTGTCTGAAGATTGGCCACACTAAAAATGAATGTAAAACAAATGAAAACTCATGCTCACACTGTTGTGAAACTGGCCACTTGAGAGCAGCAAGTCCGACAACAAACGAGGACCCCAGTTGTATAATGTGTAAAGAAAAAACCGTCCTTTTAACCACTCTGTATTAGATGTTTCCTGCACAGAATACCAACATGCTGTCGCTGAAGAATGCGCAAGCAGAGTAGTTACAAAAACAACATTCTGACGATGAAAATACTACAAATTAATCTTCAGCACAGCAAAAGCAGCCTCAGCCTCACTCTGTAAACTACTCTCAACAGGTGAGGTGGACATTGTCCTAGTACAAGAACCTTGGATTTCCAAGGGTCCTCGTGTCAGACTTGTCAAACTAAATTCAAATCCTATATAAAAGCTTATGACCATTCCAGAACCTGCATACTTGTAAGAAAAGGACTAAATGCATTAATGCTATCAAATCTTTCCAACACGGATATAACAGCAGTCAAACTAGAACTCAATGAAGAGGTAGCAAAATTACATGTATCTCAATACTTCCATATGACTCTCTCTCGACCTCCTCCAACGAGTGAAGTTAAGGACATAGTAAAGTATTGTTCTAGTAATAAAATTGAATTGATAATTGGATGTGATGCTAATGCTCACCATGCTGCTTGCCTGGGGAAGCACTGATACCAACTCACGAGCGAACATTTCTCTCATATATTATGTCAGAAAATCTATTATATTTCTCTAACACGGAAATTCTCCCACTTTTATTAACAGAAGAAGGCAGAGAAGTTTTAGACATTACAATAGCACACCCTAATTGATCGATTTTGTAAAGAAATGGTATGTCTCGAATGAGCTCGCTCTCTGACACAGGTACACTATTCTTTGAATTATCAATAAAAAGGATTATAACGCTGCTTTCTACAACAAAAAGAACTGACTGGACAGTTATAGAAAGATCTCACTTCCTTATTCCGTCTCTGAAGTAAATTCAATTCATATTCTCAATAGCAAAGCATCTCAACTGGTTGACGCTATCGAAAAATCTATAAAATATAACTGTCCTCTTAGCATACGGAAAGAATCTAAAACATTCCTTGGTGGAGCCAATCTTTAGAAAAACAGAGAAAACAGGTAAAAAACTTTTAATCGGCCAAAAAATCTGGTGAATGGAATTCCTATTTCTTTAGCTTTAACAAAATACAACAAGATATTAGAGAGGCCAAAAGAACCTCTTGGAAAAATTCTGTGAAGAGATTGACAGCATCCCTGAAGCTTCAAGGCTGAAAAAGTTCTCTCAAAGAATCCCCTAAATCCTGTTGCACTTCTCAAAACTCCCAGTGGAGAATTCACTAACAGTGGTAGGAAACAGGTGAAGTTATGCTAAAGACACATTTCCCCGACTCAGTTATAATAGAAAACGAATCTGACAACCAACATCCCGTCGGGACTCAACAAGTAATTCCTGATTGGGCTACAGCTGATCAAATCATTACAATGTCCAAAATCAAGTGGGCTCAATTCATTTCAACCTTACAAATCGCCTGGCCCGGATGGATTTACCCTTTTTCTTACAACATGGATAGACGTACTGGCGCTTTAATTTTAGTCTTTTCAGAGCCAGCATAGCTCTTGGTTACATTCCTGACTCGTGGAAATCAGCCAACGTCACCTTTATTCCTAAGCCTGGACGTCCTTCTTACTCAGAAGCAAAATCCTACCGACCATATGCTTTATCTTCTTTCTGGTGAAAACTATGGAAAAAATTATTGACAGCATATTCGTGAGACTGCTCTCACTGTAAATCCACTAAATAAATATCAGTTCGCTACCAAGCAGCAAATATGAGAGTGCTTTGCATTTGTGGTGAACAAGATAGAAACTGCTTTGCCAACAAGGATGTGCTGTTGGTGCTTTCCTGGATATTGAAGGAGCATTTGATAATACCTCATACAATACTATTAATTAGATGTTAAAGGATCGAGAGTTGAAGACACAATTGCAATGGATCGGTAATTTACTTTTAGGAAGGAAAATAACAGCATGTATAGCTGGAGAGGCTGTAGAAGCACGAGTTACAAGAGGTTGCCCTCAAGGTGGAGTGCTATCACCTCTTTTATGGAGTCTGGTGGTAGATGAAATTTTATCTACTTTAAATCGTAATGGGTATTTTACCATTGGGTATGCTGACGACATAGTGGTTATAATTACAGGCAAATTTATAAATACAGCTCTTGAAGTTATGCAAAACCCAATATCACTAATTGAAAAGTGGTGTCGAGATGTTAATCTCTCAGTTAATCCTTCTAAAACAGCTCTAATAATTTACCAAGCAGCGAAATCAACCTACTGTAAGAACCCCCAATGCTGTTTGAAGAAAGATTACAGTTAACTGATCATGTAAAGTACCTTGGAGTGATACTAGATAAAAACTGACATGGAACCCTCACCTAGATAGAGCATTCACAAATCAAAACTAATACTTATGTCCTTAAGGAGAGCCTTTGGAAAAATTTGGGGTTTAAAACCACGTGTTTTATACTGGCTTTACTTAATGGTAGTCAGACCAGTAATCACATACTGTTCTCTGTATGGTGGCCTAAAACAAACCAAGCCACTGCTGTTAAAACAATTAAACTCTGTTCAGAGGCTGCCTGTCTTTCAATAACTGGATCTATGAGCACAAGTCCTACAGTTTCTTTAGAAGTAATGCTAGGGCTTCCTCCTCTTGAACTTGTCATCAAAAGCGAAGCTCGATTAGCAGCAATATAGACTACAAATTTCTGGTAACTGGAAATCAAATCTACACGGGACACTCTGAAATAATCACACTGATTCGTAATCCATTACTAAGATATGAACTCCGACCACATGACAATAACTTACTCCTATGATCAACCGTTCTCACTTAGTTGTAACTTTGTTGAAGACTCCTTTCCACCAAAAGACGATGCTGTTGTGTGGTTTACAGATGGATCTAAAATGGACAGCGGATCAGGTGGAGGTGTGTATGAATTTAACACTGAAAATAAAATCTCTATCCCTCTAGGCAACATGCCTCAGTCTTTCAGTCAGAAGTGTTCTCAATTAACACCTGCATTCTCGAAAATCTCAAGCGAAACACTAAGCAAGCGTCAGTGTCATTTATACTGACAGTCAAGCTGCCATAAAAGCCCTGGGATCCTACAAAGTTAACTCTAAACTGTGGGAATGTTTACAAACCTTACCAGTTTGGCTGCTGAAAATCAAGTATCAGTTAGATGGGTTCCAGGACATAAAGGTATAGATGGTAATGAGGTTGCAGATGATTTAGCAAGACAAGGTTCAAATCAAACTCCAATAGGACCTGAACCAGTTATTGCATTTCGAAAACACAAGTCAAGACGGCAGTGAATGAATGGCTTAGAGGTAAACACCAACAACACTGGAATAATGCTCCTAATTTGAGGCACAGTAAACTCATGTTGAGAGGTCCTCAAGCCAAACTGACAGATGCTCTTCTAAAGCTAAATAAGAAAAACTTGAGTATAGTGACGGGCTTAATAACTGGTCATTGTCACTTACGCAAACATATGCATACCATCGGCATATTTCAAGAAGAGCCTGTCTGTAGACTCTGTGGCCAATGCCCTGAAACATCATCACACATCATCTTTGAATGCGAAGCTCTAGCATACAAGAATTTCTGTTGTTTGGAGAAGCCACACTAAGCAGAATTGAAAACCCAGATGCCAATTTAGTACACAAACTTTTAGAAATAATAAAAGGAAAGGATCTCCTATAAGCTTAGAACACGAGGGTACTTGTACAAAAGACTCAAAGTCGAAGTGCAAAAGGTTTAACACCTACCCTCACAATTAATAATAATAATAATAACAACACAAGGAGTTGAGCCTTTTACCTTTAAAATTATTTCTATTAAACTGCAATCACCACAAGGAGTTGGGCTGTTTACCTTAAACATTCGTATCTATTTTTTTTAAGTCTACTGAAAAGGAACTTGCAAGAATAAAAAAAGGACATTAATATTGACTTTCATCTAAACAATACTCTTCCTAATGTCTTCGCAAGAGAAGTGAACAAATTAAATACTTCGAAAACAAAATATTATTAATAAAAGTTGACGGATATTCGTTAGGATAAAAAAATAAAGGATATATCGACGATTTGCTCGGTTTCGTTGCGTGTTTTGCTCGAGCGTTAGGATTACCGCCATTAACTTAGGATTCAGACGGGCCCTCTTTCTGCGAAGCATCTGGATTTAAGAAAACGATCTTAATGTTAGGTTTTAGTCACGTGCTGGATCAGAGCTTGATATTAGACAAAGCTCGTAACATCAAGCCTCTGGTTTAATCAGTGAATGAACGTGAGGCAATAACTGTTGCCTGTTTCCTGACTTTGTTTTATTGCCAAACTACTACTGTTAGTTTTATTATACCAACCATACTTAATTAGATCTTATTTTCTTACTTTTAACAAATTTTTGTTTTTATGAAGAAAACAAAAACTAAAGGTCGTTAAATGGGGAAAAAATAAATAAATGCAGCGTTGTTTCTGTTTATCTAGATTAACAATTCAATAAAACCAAATTACGCAAACAAAAAACCTTAAATATCCAGGTAAAATAACCAGAAAACAAAATAAAATTACAACACATGTTTGAAACTTTATATGGGATGTAGTAAAGAGCAATGAACACCTTATGTACTGCGAATAGTGTATTCATCTTTATATGTCTGAGTGGTCGTGAGAAGGTGTAAAGTCCAACAGCTAGGAGTTAATAATGTGACTCATTTTGTACTACTTCAAATCAACATTTTCTGAAAACATACGTTAAATTATGAAGAAAAAACATAGTCAGTCTGTCTAACCAAAGTGGAGCCCTTCATATGAATGCGCTCGCTCAAAATATTAGAAAGTCGCACAAATTTCAGTTTTCTTGCAATAGTCGTTCCCTGTATGTCGTGTGCAAATATGAAGAGAACATTTTTAATTGATAAAATTTTTAATTAACCGAGTTTTAATCATCAAAATCGGATCACTACAAACAATGTTATGGCTCTTTGAAAAACACCAAAAATAAGTGGTTTCCTATAGGTCGTGTGCAGAAAGAGGACATTTTTTTAAAGCTGATGAAATTTCCTACATGTATTTTCGTCAAAATCGTATAATTACAAATAAAATTCAACATTTGATAAATGGTCAAAATAATGCTCAAAAAGTCAAAAATTATTTAATGAAATTAGCTGACAGCATAAATTGACCATTTTTGGTGTTTTTCAAAGAGCCATAACATTGTTTTTTAGTGATACGATTTTGATGATTAATACTCGGTTAATTAAAAATTTTATCAATTAAAAATGTTCTCTTCATGTTTGCACACGACATATAGGGAATGACTATTACAAGAAAACTGAAATTTGGGCGGTTTTATAATATTTTGAGCGAGCGCATTAATATTAAGGGCTCCACTTTGATAGGTAGACTATACTTTTCCTGTATAATTTAAGATAAATTTTCAAAAAAAATTGTTTGAAGTAGTACAAAATTTTTCATTTTTTCAGGTCTGCCTCTTTGAATAGTTGGAATAGCGGACGTCCGCAAGCCGAGCGAATTTTTATTGAAATGCATACTTTCTTGCTTATAAATCCAAATTTTACTTAAGTTTTTGCTATTAGTAACGACCAAATAGAAAAATTTTCCATATGAGAGAAAATTTGCCCGACTTGGAGACCTCCGCACCAGAATTTTATTATATATTATTATTTTAATCTCAGATAATTTTTACTTTTCCTCATTTATAACGTTGGTATAAATACAGGAAAAGTTTTTTGTTTGCACTAAAAAACTGAACCGGGATTTCATACAAATTGTCCGTTTCAGGTGTTCTTAAGATCTCCTTAGTAGTTTTTACAAAGTTGTCTGTCTGTATGTGTTTTTTGTGTTTTTAATTGGAATTATTTTTTCACCAATTTTATAGTAGGCATCTGATAAGAAGTGATGGGTTTTAACCTGCACACATTATTTAATTAGCATTTATTTAATGACAATTACATTTCAATCAATTCCTATTCAACTCTGCTTTTATTCTTACTATTTATTTAATTATAAATAAATCGAAATTTAAATCTGTTCATTTCTGATTAAATTTCAATATATGTTTCAATTTAGTGTATATTCAAACCCCGATTTTATTCTATTCCGAATTTATATAAATCCATTTGCTTAAAGAAATTTCATTCTTAAGGTTTTTAATGTAGAGGTTTTTATTTTAAGTAATGTTCAGCTTAGGATGGTTCAAGGTTTATGAATTATTCAGGGGGATTTTTTATTTTATTACTTCCCTGCTTAAAGGTTTTAAAAGAATTAAAGTGTTGAAGCTAGAGTTCAAAAGAGCTCATACCGTTTTATTTCTTTCTGATTCAAAATATTTTGAACCAAACGCAGCCAACAAACGTAAATATAAAAAGGAGGTAATATAAAAATCAGAACTAATGTTGATAAAGAATTTACTTTTGTCTACGTGTTTTACCATAAAAAGTTAATAATTTCAGCCGACTTGACAACTTTCCGAGGTTTTGTGACCTTTCTTAATTTCGCTGAGTAATTATTTTGGTTTAATGACGTTATTATTATTATTATTATATGTTCCAGATATTTCAAAACCTCCTGTTATTTTCACAAGGTTGGCTGTTCCTATGTGGGTGTGTTTCTGTTTTGATCTTAGATCCCTGTGTATTTATGCTAATGTTGTAAGTTTGAACCAAAATCGACCTTTAGGTCTACTTGGGCTATCCAATATATAGATTTTTCATGACGTCAATAATAATAATGACTTAAAAAATGTATTTGCTCTTATTACAAATTTTAAAATGCTGTTAAAATTTTGTTAATTTATAAAACGGAGACAATTTGTTTGACATATATACTAAATTGAGCTCACATGTACTTACGTATAAGACCGAAAAATGTGTTAGGTTTGATATCATTATCAGCATTAGTTGTCAATTTTTATCGAATGACTTGTATGCGTTGTTTAATAATAGTTAAAACTATTAAGCTTAACTAATAGTTAAAAGTAAGTTTTTAATAAATATATCTACTAACTAAACTTACCTTAGGAAAATAATACGTAACATAAAATATAAAACAATGCCAATATACTTCAAATATAATCTTGAAAGATATTGTACCATGTCGTTATTAAGCAAAACATCTTGTCTAAAAACGAGGAGGAAAACAAAACTCAAAACAAGCTCAAAAACAGGCAAAAGCTTTTAAACCTACTCCTAATGTTTATTTTACAGATCCAATAATGTTCTTCTCTAGTATTTATAACTTACTTTACTATTTGTCCGATATTGTATTATGATTTATAATTCTTGTCTAAATATTTACTCATATTCTTTATCTTCTTCTTTTTCAGTTGTATTTATTTAAAAGGGATTTAATGCAAATATAGAGCAAATTTTAGTAATTTCAAATGTTAGAAGTTTTCTGAAATTCACTGATCAAAAATACATAATATATTGTCGTGAATTATATATATATATATATATTCGTTAAATCATATTGTAAGAGAAAATATGAATACGATCCAGCTGGAAATAAATAATTAATACTAAGAATTAATTATACTTAGAAAGTATAAGGGAGAAGAAAGTTTTACAGCTCTAGGCCAAGCTTTTACTTAAGGCGAAGCCACAGGCAAAAACTTTATTATCATAGATCTGCATTGGCAAGAAGGGTCGCTGCCGTTCTACATAAGCAATCCCTTGTTTATAATTTAGGATCAGGGGGATTTAAATTAATATTACCATTTTAATGTCTCTAGGGACGTAAAAGAAGTTTACGGGACCAGGTTTCTACATATAAAAAACCTGATTTACACCTTATGTCGTAGGTAAATATAATATTTTGAATATAAGTTTATTTCAATCCCTTTTAGGTCAGTAAATATTTGTTGTAAAGTTTAATATAATATTTTTGTATGTTAATTGCTGATTATCTAATTTTTAAACACTAGATTATTAGATTTTATTATTAAAAAAAATGATTGTAATATTTAATTATCCTATTTACCGATTATATTTTCTTTAATAAATAGGAATTAACAATAGATAATTATACATTAACAAGCAATCTAAATCAATTCGATTTTTCAAGGAAATTATCTCAGAAAATGAGGAAAGTAATATATTATTTTGATTATTGTTTGTCAGATACCAAAGTATCAGGTTCCCTAATTAATGCTGTTTGTAAGATAATTTATAAGATTTCTAATCTCAATATTTTTTATTGGAGCCTTGAAATATTTAATTGCTAATTTTTAGAAGAGACAAAAAAATATGAAGCTTTGTTGTTAAAAATGATAGATAACGTACTTTTTCTTTTTTTTCAAAAGAAAGTTTAACTATTTTTTTGTTTAATTGCTCTTTCTTTCTGTCTGTTAAACATTATTAGATCATCACTTTAAGTTGTAAAAAAATAATTTAAAAATAAACTGAAGGTAGATGTTAAAAAATTAAGCTTTTAAAGAAAAAAAATACAACGAAGAAGGTTGTTGCAACAGGGAAAATTACTGGAAACGTTAATTAGGGTTCGGGAAAACTTGGGGTGAAGAGTTTTCTTTTTTTTCGGGTTTCCTAACCTCTAGGTGGTTCGCCCTTCAAACAGAGTTAATAATATAAATGTAAATTTGTATTTTTTTTCGTGCAAAAAAATAGGTCTCATTTCTCATTGTAGGAATTAAAAATGGAGGTATAAAAGTGGGGGATGCAAGGTGATGAAGAATGAAAAACAAATTTGTAAAGACAGAACACGAGGTTAGGGAAAAGTTTTAGCTGGAAAAATGTAAATGTAATTACAGGTGTAATAGGAAAAAGATTTTGCAACTTTGACCTCATCCTTTTGATTCCTAGTTTTATCTAGCGTGTGGGAAATAAATTTTTATCATAATCCTTAGAGTGAAGTAAGTCCTAATTCTTAAATGCAGGTTTGTTCTCATGCAAGTAATACAAAAAAAAAGTATTTATGAGTTGACTAATTATTTTGAATTCAAATGGAGTCAAAAGTAAAGTGTTTAATTTTTACCGTTAATTGAAGAAATAATTGAAGAATCCGCTACCGTCGATATTTGCTGTTGGATGTAAATATCCCAGGACTGGTTTCGGCTTGTTATCAGTAGGGGGGGGGGGCATTATTATCGTTGAAAGCAACAAGCTTTTATCTAATAAAGTAATATCATTGAATAACTTTACAAAGTTTTTTTGTGACTTATCATAAAAACAAAAAAAAAAGTTTTCGTCTCTCCGCTCATTATAATTACTAATAACAAAGCCGACTTTCAACCGTTAACGGTCATCATCAGTGCCGGTGATTATTAAAAAAGTAGATCAGTCAAGTTTGTACCATTTGAATCACTGACTGATCTACTTTTTTAAAATAACCGGCACTGATGATGACCGTTAACGGTTGAAAATCGGCTTTGTTATTAGTAATTACAATGAGCGGAGAGACGAAAACTCGTTTAGTTTTATTACTTTTTATCATAGCACATAGCACTCATGTAAATTAATAATAATCATTATGTAATTATTATATTAATTTACCGACATTAATATTCTCGAAAACATTAATTGGCCGGGAATTGTAATTCAGTTGCATTGTAACGCTTCAACGGTACCCCGTTATTGTAGGGTGGTCAGGGGATCTTAAGCGTCACCCTTTACAAATAGATCAGTAGTTGGTTCAAATCTCGGTCGAGACATTATGTATTTTACTTGCATTCATAGTACTACATATTCAATAGTGTTCTGCTACTATAAGGGCATTATTTAGTTCTATGACAGTAAGTAGCCCTAAAGAAAAGAGAATTTTAAAATGGCAATCTCATTTCTACTGCCTGATTATAGTAAATCATAAGGGTGAATTTTGACAGTGAAGTGTCATTTTTTATGTACAGATGGTGATAGAATTTTTTATTGATAAACAATAATGTGTTTAATTATTGTTTTGCTTGGTTGCAGGGAGGACAATGTGGTTGAGGCAAATGAGGTGAAACACAGGACCGTAGCGAGGCAGATGAGGTGAAACACAGGACCGTGGAGAGGGGAATGTCTGACTGGAACTTATCGACAAGTCCGGAGCCAAGTCAGGTCTCCTCACATGCACCGCATTACACAGTAACACAGATCATTATCCTCGCATTCATAGCCGCAGCTTGTTCCTTCCTTACCGTACTCGGCAATGTTATGGTGATGATATCATTCAAAATCGACAAACAACTACAAACGATCTCAAACTACTTTTTATTTAGTCTAGCCGTTGCCGATTTCGCCATAGGATTGATATCCATGCCGTTTTTTACGATGTATACGCTCCTCGGATACTGGCCTCTCGGTCCTCATATATGCGATACGTGGCTTGCTTTAGATTATTTAGCCTCAAATGCTTCGGTCCTTAATTTACTTATAATTAGTTTCGATCGCTATTTCTCCGTAACGAGGCCTCTGACCTACAGAGCTAAAAGGACAACGAACAGAGCCGCTGTTATGATAGGTGAGTAATTTTCCAAATTTATCAATATTTTTACTTTTATCTTGTTGTTTAAGCATTTTAAGTGTCATATTTAAAATGCTGTAAATTATGTAATCTTCTTAAAATTATGTTTAACTTTATTTCAATTTCAATTTTACTTACAAAGTATCTTTGCTTTCTAGACCACAACAATATAATTGTTTTAACCAACTTTTAGAAGGTTTACCACTTTTAGAGAGGCAATGACACATTAATTCTTAATAAACTATTGTTTTTTTTTTTGTTTCTTTTTGGTGTTTTTTATTAAACAATCGAAGAATCAGCTACCGTCGATACTTGCTGTTAGATATAAATATCCCTGGACCGGTCCAGGGATATTTATATCCAACAGCAAGTATCGACGGTAGCTGATTCTTCGATTGCTTCTTCAACTTGCGGTAAATACAACCTTTTTATTTTTCATTAAGCAAACCAAAATAAATCGAAAGTGGAGCTCATGAAATATATACTTTAAAGTTGCTTCATGAATGTAAAAATAAGCCATAGCAACAGTCAAGCTATGCAGGTTATCGAGAAGCATAAGCCCAACCGAACAACAGACGGTGAAGTGAACTAGTTCTGATCCCTGGATTGAGACCACCGCCCACAAACAAGGGCTTTGGAGTGAGATCTTTTAAGAAGCCACAAATCTCCCCATTAACAGAATCCTTGCACTGTGCAATCAAGTTAAATACAAAAATCTCACTTCGCTCAACATAGAATACAATAAATGTGTAGAAAAAACTGACTTTACTGTCTAGTAATATACCATATTTTACATAAATTTGATTAACATTTATGTCTGACTTAAACATTGACATAATGATATAAATTGCAACATTTAAGCTAATATTTTAACAGTTAAGTATGCACAAATTGGTTTTTATTAATTCTAAAGCAACTACAGTTCTAAATAATTTTTTTCATACAAATTTTTTAAGCAAATTCCATTATTTAAATTTATATTAAGACTAACAGAACAGTAATAAAGTAATTTGGCTATAAAAGTTGGAAATGTGAAACATTTTCCAAAAATGATAACTATTAGTCATTGGCAGATGGAAGGTTAGATAGCAGTAGGTTAGGATTCAGACGAGTAAAGTATAAGATACGTTAAGGATAGTAAAAACTCCAAGGGGTTGTAGAAGGATCGATTCTAAACTCCCCTTCCCTACCCATTCCTAGACATCCCACTCTACCTTGATCCTTTACCCCTACTTTTTATCTCGAGTCCTGTTTCCGCACCCTTCCTCCGCCCCCACCAACCATACCTAGACTCATGCCCCGCTACCTCCTACCCCAGAATATCTATCCCCTCCTATCTTCTAACTTATTTTAACCTCTGTCTTTACTAAGGACCAACCTTCATCAAATACTCTTCAATTTATTCTTTATTTCATACATTTTTGTTAAAATCTTATCTAGAGTCTTTTGACATGGGATTTAAATCTATAATTTTATTAAAATTTAAGATTTTTAAAGATGAACACAGGACACATCTCTCTTAGTGATATGATTTTTTACTCTTTATTGTTTTTAGAAAATTTCTAAAGAAAAATATGCTAACATGGCTGGGGTCATAGAGGACGTATGACAGGCAATTTTTATGAAATTGTGTGACTCAATGATCAAGAACATATTATGTCATTAGGGTACAAGTAGCTACCTCCACAAATGTAGTTTTTGATATGAGACAATTATCTAATTTTAACTTAATTTGGGATTTAATTGGTTCCACACAGGTTTTATAATGATAAAATAAATGTCTTAATACAAGATTATGTAACATACTATTAAAACAAAATTAAGTTATAAGGTAGTGGTCAAATAAGATGAAAACGCAAAGTTGAGCTTCAGCTCAACTTCGTGCTCAAAATGTGTTCAATTTTTTGTGTTACCTGATTCAGTTTGTTATAAACTACTTCTGAAGAAAGCCTAATTTACGGCCGAACGCTCCTTTTTTTGTTTAATTTTCTGACCACTGCTTCATAACTTTAATCTTTTTTGAATATATCTCTTCAAAATGGAGCTGAATATTCCTGCAAAGTGCTTATTGTACCAGAAACGATGAATAGTAAAAATAGGGAAAATTCTGTTGCAGAAATATCCATTGAAAAACAAAATTACAGGACTTTATATTCCTCGTATATAAAAATGTATGTCATATATTCAATACATAAATTAATAAAAAAGAATATTTGTGTGTAATTAGTCATTTCACTTTATTTATGTGATTGTATGAAATGAAATTTAGATGTTTACTAACAACTATCAACTTTAAATTAGACAATACTTATTTTTCTGTTACTTCTCTATTTAGCAAATCATACTTTTGCTTAGAACACTACTGTTTTTTAAATTATCAAAATTGACAACTATTTTTATGTGTTCCAAAATTTTTCTAGTTCCCTAATGTATATGCGTCAGGGGTGAAGATTAATATAGATCATCCTCGTAAAAATTAATTTGTGTCCCATTTTTTAATCTAAGTACCACTATTGACAACGCTCATCATAATATTTACGTTAACATAATTTTAGCATACGCTAACATAATATTATACGATTATTGTAAGATTATTCGGGACTATTCACTACTATTTGAAATCGCAAGGTGCATTTTCAGAGGAAAATGCACTGAATTTCCTGAAAATTTTTCAGGAAAACATTATATTAACTAGGGAATATTGAAGCATTAATACACATGAATAGAAAACTCTTTAAATAGGTTTCGTGGAAATTAAATTTAATCTCATAAAATCTTTTTTAATCTTTCACTATAAGTTCACTTATGGGACGAAAAACGTTTCACTACATTTGTTCTTAAAATCAATCATATTAAAAGGCTGAAAACTTAATGAAAAGGAAAATCGACATTAATAAGAAGGAAAAGCGCTTGATAGATGATGAAATGACACGGTAGAAACGTATAATTATTTCATGGGATTATCACTGTGGAGTCTGTAATCTTGTTATTGCTTTCAAAATAATTTACCAAATCGCTAATATCAGTTTATAAATTACCACGATAACTTGTAGTCTACAAACCAAAGTGACCTTCACTGTGTTTCCTTTAATCATCTTTTCGATAATTATTGTATCTACCTTTGAGAATAAGTTAATATAAATATTTCCTTTTTGTATTGGAGGTCTGGGATTTACAGACCGAACTACGCTCTAAGTTTTAATTAGACAATTTTAATAAGAGATTCATTCAAGTTTAACCGACACTATCAGCGTAAAGTGGGTGGTGGCTACTTCTGGTAGTTCTCGTAGGTATCCGTTTTTTATCTTGATCACAGATAGCTAAAACTATATTAGAATTGTTAAAAACGCGGTAGGTAAAAATTTGCTAGTATGATCTTTTGAAAACTTATTGAAATCATTTATCTGACTACTAAAAATGCCACTTGTTGCTCTTTGAGACAATTACCCCTTGTGGTGGCAAGTTACGGATTCTTAATTAAAGCCGACTCCGGTATTTAGATTTTGCTACCAAGCCGTTGCATCCATAAGCATGGCTTTTTGTCTTGATTATGAGGTAGCGAAGCAAAACCTTTAACTTAGATGAGGAAAAATGAGTTGTGGAGTTTCAAGTAATGAAATAAAACAGAGGTTCTCCACTAATGATATATATTTGACATTTGACATAGCCAGCTTTCAATCTTAACAAATCATCATCAGTGCCGGCGAGCAGCGAAGAAAAGAGTTAGGAGACAGCGGTTACAGTTTTGTCTAGAGGTTTGTAGCTGACTGAACTGTAAGAGGTTAGTCAGCTACAAACCTCTAGGGCATTATGCCCTGCATAATGCTTCCGACAAACAACAAAGAAAAGACGAATTAGTAACTTACTCGATTTTGGATTATTTTCCTTTAATAACATTTTAAACGAATTAAGAAACATACAAACGAAATACATTATTTTTTTACAATTTTCGAGTCAATATTGCTAGTTTATGACGCCATAGAAAAAACCGTATGACACATCTAGACCCAAAGATTGACGTTTTTACCAAATTGTATCAACTCTCTAGCCTCGGGAGCTATGATTATAACAGACGCATACAGACAGACAGCATTGAAAAAAACCACTCAGGATGTCTTAAAAACACCTGAAACAGATACCTAAGATAAAATCCTGGTTTTAAATGTTTAGTGGAAACACAGTACATTTCCTATATACCTACGGTATAAAAGAGGAAAAGAAAACAATTCTAATAATCTTAAACGGAAAGGTACATACAAATTCAAAACAAAAAAATCAATGACACTAAATACTGTATTATTATTCTAAATTTATATTATTATTAAAATAAGTTGGGGGCTATTAGGGGGTGAAACTTGGCACGGTTTCGGACTCCCCCCTTTAATCTCGGGAATAGTGCCAACTTCCTTGTTTTTCAGTTCTTTTAATATAAATAAACACGTTTTTATTCTTAGTTCTAACAGTTGAATTTTCAGTCATTAGCAAGTTATAAATTGAAGTTTAAATAAAATATTATTTTTGATAAGTAGTTCATGATAATTAATTAGTCTAAGGTTTAAATAATGATGGTTGGCTTACATTTTGGAATAATAAAAGCTAAAGTATTATTGACCTAACAATAGCAGCATGTTTTATGATTAAAAACACGATCAATACATTTTTCACACCCCTAAGGATTATACTATTAAAATTAATTTCAATATAAATATAAACTAATATATATATAATATATATATATATATATAATATATATATATATATATATATATATATTATATATATATATATATATATATATATATATATATATATATATATATATATATATTATATATATATATATATATATATATATATTAAAACAATACATGCTATCCCTTAAACTAGATAATAAGTGTAATATTTATATTTAGATTATAAATAGATAAAAACTAAAAACTTATATTAGGGGCTATACAATATAGTATTGTATATCAAAATAGTATATACTAATACTAATTCGCACTTATAAATGCATAATATAATTAAAAATAAATAAATAACAAATAAATAATACACAATATACATATATTAAATAAAATAATAAAACAAATACACTAATAAAATACTTGTACCAACCCTGTGTTTATCTTATAATTATTTTACCTTTATTGTATATTTTATTTACTTAATTTATTAAGTTATTTATTTTAATTTATCTTATTATGATATTTAATCATTTTGACCTGCTCATCAGTGTAGTCTTAGTCTATTTTATCTGTTTGTCTATATAGAAAAGGTGCTGATGACCTTAGTGTTAAGCACCTTAAGAATAAATAAATAAATATTTAACCGTGGGGCTTTGGGTGAACTCACACCGGATGGCCAATCCGGAACCCCACAGAAAAAGGGGATTCCTTTGACTAGGAATCCTGGCCTAATTAAGTCTGAAAGATATCAGGGTGTTAATCAGAAAACATAAGTAACATTCAGAGTTTATACGTTTATTGATAAAACTAAGTTGACATATATATTTATACGTTGTATTAAAATAACTAGTATAATAGTAGGTATGCTTAACAGGTCTAGGTAAGATCAGTCAGTTTCCCAAGTTAATCAATATTACTACTATGCACATACAAACGGTAAACTCTACTACAAGACAAAGAATTACTTACAGGTCGCTGCGACGATAAATGTGAGGAGCATCTTACTACTCTATTAACTCTTCTATCACTTCTTGACAACTCTCTTCTGATTACTCTCCGACGACTCTCCTATCACTACTCTATCACTGCTTGACAACTCACTCTTCACTCTTTACGTCTCTCTCTCTCGATTGGTCTCCAGAGCTAGCTTAAATAGCCAGGGTGGTAACCCCTTCCAGAAGACCAATCATATCGGCACGTGTGCTCATTGATACATAATCTAATTGGACATGTTAAATTCACGGGTTTCACTCACACTCATTCACACTGACATAACAACGCATTCATTTACAGGTTTTCAAGGCTAAAAGAACATGGTAATTAAAAACATCTGCGGATGTTATCTCATAGAAGCATAATCTATTTAGACATGTTAAATTCACGGGATTCACTCACACTCATTCACACTGACATAACAACGCATTCATTTACAGGCTTTCAAGGTTAAAAGAACATGTTAATTAAAAACATCTGCCGATGTTATCTCGACCCTGAGATTGTCCCAACTCAGGATGTCTCATCCCAACTCAGAATGATCTCATCCTTCAAATATGTTGTGTTCAAACTCAATAACAAACTTAATAACAAGCTTAACTAATGCCCCTGTTATAATATCCCCGGTAACAAAATTAAGCCGAAATTGGGAAACTGGCTGTTTGCCGTTTCGACTGAACCCTGGGTATGGCATAGCAACATGAGTAGTAGACTGATCCTGACTGATCCTAGAAGCAATTTTTCCCTAGCAAAAAAAAAAAAAAATCTATACAATAGTACCAATGCTAGAAATAGTAATACATGTAAAATGTTATAATAGAAAATTATATAAAAAATAATTTGACAACCTAATCACCCGATTACAACAATCTGCGACAAAATAGGTAGAACAAAACATAATTGTATAACCTAAAGTTCATAACACATAAATAGTTTAACATAATTTTAAATGCAATTAAAATAAGTATGTAAAGTAATAATAAATCAAATAGTGATTAAGTAGTTATTTGGATCCAATATTAGTTTGGAATATAAACAATAAATATAGATACAATAAAGAGTACAAAACATAAATATACAATAAATATTATAAAAAAAAATGATTAAGCATTTTATTCCCAAAATAATAGTTTAACTAAGTATACAGGTAAAAAGAGTATTACCCCTTTGAACCGATTAGATAAACAAAACTATCTAAATAATACAAGTAAACACTTAACATAATTAGTCATACACAGTTTCCCTTATCAACATGTATCATTACATACAATTCAGAAGGTTCTTGTTGTCTATCCTGTCTCATCGATCCCCCATGAGTATCGGGATATCTGGTCCATGGTTGGAGGAGGATACATGTCGTCAATGGTAGGTATGGAGCGGCATGACGTGTTGGTGGCTTCGTGGCGTTGAAAGGACGTCCGAACAGCTCGTACGGTGGGGATGGACACGTCGCGCGGGTTCCGTCTACAACGCTTCCACACATAAAGTAGTACTAGCCCCAAGATACCGAGCAGTACTGTTATGTCATCCGAAATGGTCCATGACAAAGTTGTCTGGTAGGTCTTGGACTGTTGTCGTAGCATCCTTGCTTGCATAAGAAGTTTGTCAACGGAAACTGTTGGATATAATCTCGCGGCACCGGAGAAGTCGGCTTGCTTTCTGAGGTCCTTTAGAGCCTGACTGATAAAGGGCGCCGAGGTGTTATCATGCCACAGTGTGCTTTCATTTGCGAGTAGCACAGCTGCTTGAAGCGTAGATGGCGTAATAATTTGCCTCGTAGCGGAGGTCTCCGCATGTATGGCACTATAAATCAGGTCAGACACATAAGATATGTCTGTAAAAAGGATATCAGTGGCAACTGATAACGACCTGATATATGCAAAAAAATTTCATGAAACAATAACTGATCAAACCTATGGCTAAGCTCTGTCAAGTCTCTGTTAGTCTTAAAGTCAGTAAAAATAGTAACCAGTCTCTCATAGTCTTTAGTCGTATAAACTGTCTTTTCTAGCAAGTGAGTAATGGACAGGTGGTCGTTTTTTAATTTCCTTCTTTCGAGACAGGTAGTGCATGATAAACTAGAAGGTTATGTCTTAAGGAGCTACATTAATTTTATAAGTACCCACCAAGTCTAGTTCATACTGGTGCGATACTGAATATTAATATTTACCCTCGTATATTAAAACATTACAGTCGCCATATAATTGTTATTTACAAAACTTTTTCGTAAGGGCTCTCCCGCCGGGAATCGAACACAGGTCTCTTGGCTAGAGGCTTATGTATTCCCGTTCTATTTACACGCGGGGTTCGTTAATCTACTCATTAATTATGCTCTATTGATCACGACTTATTTCCATTGACTAGATAAATCATCAAGTCTCTCATTCTGTCTAGAGATAAAGACAGCATTATAGGGAGGGGCGAGAACTTTTCTATTTAGTACGACCTTAATTCAATTAAGTCGTTCGGCTAAGTGACGTCGCCGTATTTATCACTACGTCTTTACATCGAAAGGCTCAATGAGCCTATTTTCAGAGCCCGTCATCTCTTTTGATTTAATGTAGAAATTTCGAGCAGGTAATTTATTTCTTTTGTAGTAGGTTATGTTTTTAAATGCTATAATGTTCTATAATATCTGTTCTTATCTGCTCGCTGAAGTGATGAGCAGTTGCTTTAATTATTTTCCTAAATCATTATAATTACGCTCACGTATCTAAAATTACATCATTTAATTAAAGTTATCTATCCTAATATTAACCACAATGCGTACATGTCCCAATATTATAATAATAATAATAATAATAATAATAATAATAATAATAATAATAATAATAATAATAATAATAATTCTTTATTTCGAAAAAAGTTTTACAAGCTTTATCCTATCAGGTTAACCTTATATTATCTATCTAAGTTTATTATTTAATATAAGTATATCCTGTTAACCTATATATATATTTATATATATACCACTGGAGAAGGTCTGGGTGTTCCCCTGACCGATTCCTTCGAAATGCTTTTACTATACATCTTATCATTATGCACGGCACTTAATACCGTGGCCACAATGTTTCAAAATTATTTATTTTACTCGTCCTTAACGTATCATTTATCTAGGCGAAGTTGTCTTTGAACGTATTTATACGTTGTATGTAATTTACTCTCTCCTAGGCTTTCCGGCATTATTCAATTGGTAAAGTATTAATTAATTAATAATAACTGAATAACCGTTTTCTAATATTCACCAAATACTAACCGCTAAGTCTTTTTTCGTCCATGTCCAGTATTGTTCACTGGAAGGCTCTTTATCCCAAGCCTCAATTGCTGTAGGTCTTAGGGATTATGCTTGCCACCATGGCAATTTTGCCGACTTAATCTATTTATTACTAAGTCGCTTTCTTCCGAATAATTACCGATGTACTAAATTAACATCTAAATTGCGGCATCGACACTCAAAGTCGGTAATTCAAAAATTGGGAAGAAAATGTCTATCTTTTAAGACATATATACACTAAATAATACTTAATTATTGATTAATTAATTAAGTGATTAATTTATCTTTATCGTCCTAGAAATCGCAGTCATAATCTATCTTATACTGTGACCCTAGGCAATAACAGGTCTGCCATTGTTTGGGTTTAGGAATATTTATTCCTCTGCTTATACCTCAAACCAATCGTACCTGATTCAAAACTTCCGAAGATAATGTCTCTCTTTCAAGACATATATATATAAAAACGGGTTCTCCCGTCCTCTGTATCGGGAGTTCCTACTCTTGCCAGCCGAGAGGGTTGTTCAGATATATAAACTTTTATATACTCCCCTCTCTAGCTTATAGAATTCATTAATTACAAACCCTTAATACTTAATTATTGATTAATTGAACGTCCTAGAAATCGCAGTCATAATCCACCTTAGACTGTGATTTGTCCCTAGGCAATAACAGGTCTGCCATTGTTTGGGTTTAGGAATATTTATTCCTCTGCTTATACCTCAAACCAATCGTACCTGATTCATAACTTCCGAAGACAATGTCTATCTTTCAAGACATATATATATAAACGGGCGATACTTTTTGATTCTTCTTTATCTTCCAGTATATCCTCCCCTCCACTGTATCGGGGGTTTCTACTCTTGCCAGCTGAGAGGGTTATTCATATATATATATATACTTTTATATACTCCCCTCTCCAGCTTATATAATTCATTAATTATAAACACTTAATACTTAATTATTGATTAATTAAGTAAGTGATTAAATTAATGTCCTAGAAATCGCAGTCATAATCCACCTTAGACTGTGATTTGACCCTAGGCAATAACAGGTCTGCCATTGTTTGGGTTTAAGAACATTTATTCCTCTTCTTTTACCTCAAACCAATCGTACCTGTATAAGTCCAAATACTTATTGTCTCAAGTATCTTATCTTTCAGCCCTGCCTTATCTTTTAGCCTTCAGTGATATCAAAGACATAATACTTATAGGGACGGTACAACAGTATTAGCGTCTTTGAGTGAAACACATTCATAGCGAGCCTTATCTAATTTCTTTTATTTCTTTACTTATTATCATCATTGAAATACATTTACATTAATTAAGCGGTAAACTGATACGCATTTAAATTCGAATCAACATTAAATTATATTCCTACTTCTAATTTATTAAAAAAAATTCTCTTTGTAAGGGTTGACTTTTATTAAGATTAAGCTTTTAATTTGTTTATTTCCTTTTTTAGACCACTGTCTCATCCGGGTTTAATCTATGTTTTATCTGGTTCCCAAAACATACATTCTAAAGTAGCAACATCGAATGGTGATATTTATATTGGAATTATATATACATTATTTGTTTTTAATGATTCAACTGCCTCATCTAATAGTGATGCCTGACCTTCTATATTTTTCCCCCTGAAGGACAGGTCACATTTTAAACACCGGCCTTAGAGTGTGTCCCCCAATCCTCTTAAAAGTGAATGAGGATTTGTGGACGAATATTCTAAAATGTCTATTTGCGCTTTAAATTGACCGACTGATTCCGCATTGTCACTTTGTATCCTTAGATTTTTCCTTTTAAAATTTTCGGACCGATATCGCAATGTTGCATCAACCGAGATACATTTCTCGTTTATTTCATATACCTGGGCAACTATTTGAGATATCAAATGTTTTTTCTTTTTAATCTCCGTAAGTGTTGCGTCGAGTTCATTTTGAACTATGAAACAAATTAGGGCTAAAATTAGCTTCATGTCTGGTCAGTTTTCTTTTTAATTTCTAGTTGATATTTTCAGACTTCATATTTACTATCTACTATATCACCCAAATTTCAATTTAAGGTCCTACCGACTGCGCCACTTTAACCGTGGGGCTTTGGGTGAACTCACACCGGATGGCCAGTCCGGAACCCCACAGAAAAAGGGGATTCCTCTTGACTAGGAATCCTGGCCTAATTAAGTCTGAAGGATATCAGGGTGTTAATCAGAAAACATAAGTAACATTCAGAGTTGATACGTTTATTGATAAATGTAAGCTGACATATATATTTATACGTTGTATTAAAATAACTAGTGTAATAGTAGGTATGCTTAACAGGTCTAGGTAAGATCAGTCAGTTTTCCAAGTTACTCAATATTACTACTATGCACATACAAACGGTAAACTCTACTACAAGACAAAGAATTACTTACAGGTCGCTGCGACGATAAATGTGAGGAGCATCTTACTACTCTATTAACTCTTCTATCACTTCTTGACAACTCTCTTCTGATTACTCTCCGACGACTCTCCTATCACTACTCTATCACTGCTTGACAACTCACTCTTCACTCTTTACGTCTCTCTCTCTCGATTGGTCTCCAGAGCTAGCTTAAATAGCCAAGGGTGGTAACCCCTTCCAGAAGACCAATCATATCGGCACGTGTGCTCATTGATACATAATCTAATTGGACATGTTAAATTCACGGGTTTCACTCACACTCATTCACACTGACATAACAACGCATTCATTTACAGGTTTTCAAGGCTAAAAGAACATGGTAATTAAAAACATCTGCGGATGTTATCTCATAGAAGCATAATCTATTTAGACATGTTAAATTCACGGGATTCACTCACACTCATTCACACTGACATAACAACGCATTCATTTACAGGCTTTCAAGGTTAAAAGAACATGTTAATTAAAAACATCTGCCGATGTTATCTCGACCCTGAGATTGTCCCAACTCAGGATGATCTCATCCCAACTCAGAATGATCTCATCCTTCAAATATGTTGTGTTCAAACTCAATAACAAACTTAATAACAAGCTTAACTAATGCCCCTGTTATAAAATATACCAAGGAAAATAAATGATATAGTTAGTTCATATTCTAATGAAATAAATACTTAGCGATTAAACAAAATGAAGAGAGGGGCTTAGTTAGGTATTAAATAATGAATGACATGATATCTTGTCATTAATTACTTGGCACAAAGGAGTATGCCCGTCGGGCCTACTTGCCCAGCATACTTGAAGTTATAAAAGAAATTGGAGTGGCGTCTAGACTCGAGACCCTCTAGTTATATTTATATCAACGACCATCCAAAGACAGTTGCTTCTGACCCCTGAGAAAATGAACCTTTACGAAGTGGCATACTTTTTATTGCTTCTGAGTTTTCTATTAAAGTTTTAGCGGAAAAAGAGTATCCTCTTAGTATACATTTAAGTTTACTAAGCCAAGTATGCTTAACTATCTAATAGGATAACATGTAATATCTACATTATAAATATTGATGATACTTTCATTCTAATTAGGAATTTTGAGATAAAGGAAGGAAACAAAAGGATTGTTAGTTATCACACACCTATTGGTTACAAATATGTATCTATAACGAAATTTCTACTCTAGACTTAACCTACCCATTTTCTTATTAGTGTTATCGGCACCTCTGTATGCCAAAAATTACATCTGTTTTTGCATTTATTAACTTTAGAACTTATTGGCTCTTCTCATAACTTGAGAAGTACCAATGAGGAGTCTTACTAAAGTTTCCCTGTCCCGCAAATGGCGCGAGCATTTAATAGCGTTAGCTATTCTTAGTCCAAATTAAATTTGAAAATTGAGCATCTAACTAAGGCCCGTATTCACAGTCATCTTCCTAACATTTTCCTTACGTTCTCCTAACATATTTCTAACATTTTCCTATTTTCCTTGTTCCTTAAGGAGAATGTTAGGAAGATGTCTTTGAATACGGGCCTTAGTCTGCAATCAGGAGAGAAAAAATGCATTGCCATGTCGAGTAAACACTGCTTTGCAAGTTACACGATTCTATGATGACTTTCATCTACTATATCTACACTGTTATCACTTACCTGTTTCTGTTTGTTGTCTTTAATTTTGTGATAATAGAAAACTAGTAACTTGAAATGTAGATCTTATATTAATTACATTACATTAATGACATTTTTAACTGAATAGTGATAATATGCAAACAAAGGATATAAAAACTCTCCCCACTAAATTGGTTTCTTGGAGCATGGATCATGGCAAATTTAATCTTGCAATCATAATGTACTGTTAACTAGTTGTACTTCCCTCTCCCACCTGAATTTCTAGTTCCCTCCAAATATAATTATTGTTATCTACCTTTTGCTTTGCTTCACACTGTGTATTTTGTAAATTTTTGAATACTTGTCCTTTAGCTGAGCGCTTTTACGGTGTTCAAGCTCATGTATGTGTACTAACACGACGTTCACGCTTTTCCTGTAGAATTTGGTCTCTTTACGTCAACAGTGTTCAAGATTGTATATATGTAATAACATGACGTTCATACTTTTTCTGTAGAAGATGGTCTCTTTACGACAACATTTTTTAAGCTCGTGCATATGTAATAACATGACGTTCATGCTTTTTCTGTAGAAGTTGGTCTCTTCACGGCAACAGTGTTTAAGCTCGTGTATATGTAATAACATGACGTTCACAATTTTTCTGTTCATGATAGGTATCGAAGTTTTTAACCTACTTGTAAGTGTACTTAGAGGCACTTCTTTATTCATTGTCTCCCATAGTTTTAAGCATTAATCCTCTCCGCAATTCTGTTATGTCTTTAATTTTGTGATAATAGAAAACTAGTAACTTGTAATGCACATCTTATATTAATGACATTTTAAACTGTATAGTGATAATATGCAAACAAAGGATATAACACTGTTGAACCTTAAAACACCATGCTTGAACTAACGCTAAACTATGAGAGTATTAACAGCTGGTGTACTTCACTGTCCCTGTTGAGCATTAGCTGAAGCACTGTGGAGCACAAATAAGCCCCGAGCTTTATCGGTCCTTTTCAGAACAACCAAACTAATCATCAGCGTGCAATTGTATCCAGATCTAACGTTCCTTTTCAAGACCACGACTATACTGACCCCTAAACCCATCCTACAAGAACTTTTCATCAAAAACTTAAATCTTTTATATATTATCCAGTGTAAGCTTAAGTTTTCATAAAAATGATCAAATTAATAAAACCTATGTATAAAAGAGTGTAATTATTGAATGCATTTCCAGGATGAACTTATTTATGAAGGTTTTCTTCGGATCAATAAATAGCATTAAAACATTATTAGAAGCAATGTCTACATCTACTTTAGAGCACTGAGATCTTTATTGGTTTATATATTTAGAGCTGAACTGCTTAACTCTCGCTACCCTACTTATAAAGCTAATAAACAGGGGAATAAGTTACCCAAGAAAAACTCCTAACCTTGCTGCGTAACCTAAACTACCTCCAGTGAAACCTTTTCCAAAGCCATTAGAATAGAGTTAAGGGAGATGGAAAAAAAAACCAAAATCATTTTTAAATATTTAAAAAGTCTGGTATACCTTTTTTTGTGAAATTTTTGTTCACTCTTTAACTGCAATATCAACCTACAATTTTTTTTAAAAAAGAAAAGTATCCTACATACATTTAGATTGTAGCAGCTTATTATTACTTATATATTCAGATTGACACTACGCTTTTAATTGGGATTCCTCAAAGTATATAACTCGGATTCTACCACAATTTTATCAGGTGGTTCTCAAAACAAAGATTATTTTTTCAGGAACGGAATGAAAAGTTCCATAGAATGTATGGAACTTTACCCTAAATACCACTAACATTCTTTAAAAATTAAATTTTAAATTTCGACCAACGGTCTTCGAAAACTCTAGAATTTGTAATTTTTACAGATCGACAGAGCTTTCTAAGGATATTAGAAAAATTAACTAACTTTTATTTTATTAGGTGCCATTATCCATTAATTTACAATAACAGTAGTTATATCATTACTTTTCAATAAGAGAAGTAATCATTACTTTATAACAACAGTAGTTATCATTACTTTACAATAAGAGAAGTAATCATTACTTACAACAACAGTACAATAAGAGAAGTAAGCATTACTTTATAACAACAGTAGTTATCATTACTTTACAATAAGAGAAGTAATCATTACAACCCATATGTATCACATACATTTTAAGCCTTGAAAGAATTTCTAATTTAAGTATTAGCTAATATTAAGCTGTGAAAAACTGTTTCATTATTAAAAACTAATTTATGCATTAACCATTGTCATACATTAATTGACATACATTTATTTACATGAAACGAACACAAAATGTTAGCTTTAGTATTTACAATACATAAAGCATAAGAAAATAATAAACCAGAAATAAAATTCTGTGTTATAAAATAGAAAACAAAATTAACATTATATATAGAAAATAGTAAGGAAAAAAGTTTTATTAGATTTAGGAGCCCACATGTCTGTTGTGTGTACAAAGAGGAAAAGTGTTTTGTTAAAATAAACGACCGGGAAAGGGTTTGTTTTTGTTAGGTTATAGACATGGATGAGAATTAGCGGAACGAAAATCCGATGGCCTGTAAAACACAACCCTCGCAATACTACCAACACTTGGGTAAAAAATCCCTAACTCTTTTCTCTAAAAAACTAAAACAAGAGCAACACTGTCATAACATCCTGCAAAGATAAACTGACTTAAGCTTGTATAGATTCATATGTACTGTGTTTATTGTTATTCTTCTAGTATTTTTTCGATTGTAAATGGTTTTATTTTATTTTCCTATTTCTTCTGTAAGAATGACTTGATATAGTAGGTATATTTTATTAATAAAAACTAAACTTTATGTTGTAATTTTTAATCAATACATCATTTTAAAGTTTGTTTCTTTATGTGTGCCTTAGAAATGCAAATATTTATTCTATTCTTAGACATTCTAATCGTATTAAATGAATATAATTATTTTGTTTAAATTGAATGAACTTCTTGCTACTTAAGTCATTTTTAACAATGACTTTAAAATACTATAAAAAAACTTTAAAAATACTAACCATTTATTATTTTGACTAAGTTTGCCATTAATCCGACTTTCATGAGTAGTACTAGTTTAGCATGTTTATATATTTCGTTGTCAAGTTAGTTTTGTTAAAAATTTGTTTAGATAATTTAGATACGCCTTTGTTTTAAAGTTAAAAATTTCTAGTTGATTAAGTTACTTAATTTAATGATAATTAGATAACTAAGATAAATAACTTGGGTTAATCATTTGATTTGTAGTCATCGTAGAGAAACAATTATTGGTAAATTACTCATTAATGTTACTTAGGTAAATTAGGCAGACGTATAGTCTTAGTTACCTACTCTAGTATTAGAGAGCTGTCTTAAGAGATCTATGCAGTTTAAACTAAATCTGCTTTTAAAGTCAGCTTATACAATTTTCCTGATCTGTAAGTCAGTAAACCCGTGATTTAACGAGAAAAAACCTGAGTGGCCTGACTAAGATTTGTACCTAGGACACCTTGAGCTAGCCCTCCGGTAACTCAAGTAACCAACCAACTGAGCTATGGAAAAACCACAGTAAGGAAAGGTTAAAGTAGTGGCTTTTACTGCCACCGAGAGTGGATTAAATAGATTATTATACAGAAATTAAAAAATAATTGTATTTTATCTAATTTTACAAAGAAAATCCTCAGTTTATTAAATCCGCGGCAAATAAAATGTAATAATTTTAAAATAAGAAAATAAAGAAACTTTTTAATTATTTTTTTCTCTTATTGTTAATATTTTAAGAGAAAGAATCCTTTATTATGAAAAATAATTATTATTAAGAAAAAGGAATGGTTAATTCCTTCATTATATTGAAGCTAGGGATTAAGGATTAATTAGTAATCATTATCTAGAGTTTTTCTTTAAAGATGGCGGATGTTTTAAAAACTTTTATTTCCTTATGTTTGAGTTGTAATTACTTTAGATTGGAAAATTGAATTTTGTTTCTTAGAAAGAAAAGAAAATTACAAGCTTTGTTTAATCTGACACTGGATTTAAGTACTCAATTAACGTATGACCACGAAGCGGCCATATCTACTGTTATTTATTTGTGTAGTTACACGTGTAGTTTAAACCTCATTGGGATCCTTATTATTCTATTTAGTACCCCCAAACACCATAAACCACTTCTTTTATATAAAGTCAAGTTAAAAAGATATGTTTTCCCCATTTGTAATGGCTCTTCCGCGATCAAAGATTGTCGCATTCAAAAGATCCTAAAATCTAAACTAATTTACTTCAGATAGCCAAACATTTTCCTAATTTTTATGATCGTATAAATAATGTTCACATCGAACACGTTCAGGGGTCTTCATGAGTTTTGTTACAGTGTTAAGTTTCACTCTGATCTGAAAAGGCAAAGATCAAAACGATAAATAAATATTATAGATTATTTAAAGATAGTACTGAAAAAAAAAACTTTTAGTACTGAATAATGGGTGTTTTTTCAATATTTTTTTTTCTAAAATATTTTGTCTATTATTTTTATTTAAATTGTAAAGTTTAACTTTCTGATTTATTCGTTTCATTGTTAACTTTAATTACATGCATTTATTATTTAAATTGGCTATAGTTTTAATTTTATTTTAATTGAATATGCATATAAAAAAAAATAGTTGTTTGTGTAAAAATATCTTCTGTCTGATACTCAAATAATACTTATTTTCTATTATAGCTATTTTATTTATGTTTATGTTTATATTTTTTTTTTTGAAATTTATATTATCAAATTTTTGATAATTTGAAAATAGTATCAAAAATTTGATACTATTTTTGAAATAATAAGAAAATGAAGAAAAAAAATTACCTTTGAAATAATATAAATATTTCCCTGTTTTTTTTTAAATTATTAATTATATGTCTAAATAACTATATTTTTAACTACACAATTATAATTATTTTAATTATTATTTAAGTATATAATGATTTTTAATTTTAATGAAATAAAATATTTTGGTAATATAGGAGTTTAAAATTTCTATTCCAAGGTCTGTTTTACCTAATAAGCGTAAATAAGGTTTTTCTATAGAAGTTTTCATGATAAATGCTTTTAAGCTCAACTTCTGCTTCTTTTGCGACACATCCATAGTTTTACTGTTCTTTTTTGTCTTTCCATAACTAGAAGCTTCATTTTAAAATCTATAAACGAAACACGGACGGGATTAACCATCCTGTTCTCTCATTTACCTAGTCTTTGTGCATGGTTGATATCATTTGTTGTAATACTTAAACCCATTACTCGGTTACATATGTTTATGACTGTTTTCTCCAAGTCTTCTTGACCTACATTATCAAGACCATAATTTTTCTTACTTGCTGTTCTTTCTAAATGAAAGAACAGCACTCCCTTTCATCTAGATACTCGATTTTTGTATTTTTTTCTTCTATAATTTTTTCTCATCTTTTTTAATATGGTTCCGGATCTCTTTAATCAAGTTTGATATTTCGCTCATTAATGACTTATTAAAATCGCCTATTACTTTGCTCAGATTTGTATCGCTCATGGTTTTAGAATTTTTATGTAATTTATTTATTAAACTTTTTATATATTGAGATGATAAAAATTGGTAATGTTTTGATAGCGTGATTAGCTGGAGAGTTCAATTTATACTATTGTATAAAATTATATACTATAATATATTAATACTATTAATATATTAATATACTATTGTATATAATTATACTATTGTTTTTCCACAAAACAAGTTGGTATTCCCCGGAATTGTTTATAATATTCCTTCCCTATACTGAGTTAAAGAAAATAATTTAAAGACGCGTTTTCTTGATAAAACACGTGAATTTATCAAGTTTATTTAAAAGGTATTTTCTTAAAAAACCGGCCGATAAGAATTGTTGATACCTAATATCCACTGAGACTAATTTATAAGTAGAACTTATGCAAAATTAGAAATTAAAATTACGATAAAAAGCTTAAAATATATTAAACAAAATTCGGACGCAATGTTACTCCTAACACGTTTATCTCGCAATGAATCACACACACACACACAAATATATATATATATATATATATATATTATATATATATATATTATATATATATTATATATAATGTCAAATGGAAACTTGACACCTTGAGTTAGAAGGATATTAATAAAAAGAAACTAAAACGAATGCCATTGATGACATTTTAAATCAAAGAATTCTGTGAACGTCAAGATAAAGTAAACATTTTAGAGATGAAATTATTTCTAATAAAACACCTGATAAAGAGTTCCTAGGAAACGTAGATAAAGCCTAGTAATATTCTCAGTAAAGTTGTTTCAGAATTCCATGAAATATAAAGTCTAATAGAGAGGACTTTTTGGAGTCTGTTTAGATACAGTATTGATTAGGGACCGATGCTTAGTATCAGATACTCCTCTCTAACTTATCTACTTTCCATTGATGATTTTATTCTGCTCTAGATTGTGCTACATATCTATGTTACGTGTTTTAATGTTTTAAATCGAATACAGATAATTTCTAGGTAAAAAAATTGTTTCACAAATGAAGTTTTAGGAAATTTAAACGGAAATAATGTCAATGAAACCAACTGGTAACGTGCTAGCTTCACCAACATGTAAAATGAAAATAATCATTAATAATGATTTGAAACCTTGATTTTGGATTTTTAGGGTGAACGCAATACTTTTCCTATATATCCAAGTTAGTAGGAAAGGAAAAGGAATAGGATGCCTTTGGCATCTTTGCCAAAGAATTATTAGGATCGTTCTTAATTTATATACGTTAATTGATAAAATTCATGATATGAAAACATACTTTGATCATACGGCTTTCCTCCACTAAGGCAAGTAAAATTTAGCGTGAGAGATGTTATATCCTTAGTTTATATTTACATAGCAACCATCATTTAAATCAAAATACTTGAAATTGTTACTAAATAAAAAAAAGTTAATAAAACTAGTTTACTTTGATAGTATTACTCATAGAGATATTATTACTAGAGGGGCCCTATTAGTTGAATTTTGAAACATCGAAAAAATAACTTCCTTTGCTAAAAATGTAATCTAATAATCATTAAAAGATTACACTAACTTATATAGAAGAACGTTAAAAATACAAATCAAAACAAAAAAAATGAGCGAAAAGCCGAAAACAATTGATATATTATAACCTTAACCCACTCTTGAAGGAAGTTTTAAAGAGGTTAACACAGAGCCTCTGAAAGCCCCAAAACGATTTTTAGGCCTCTCAATGTGTTAAGATATGCTCTTCCCCCTCTAGTATATACCTCTATGGTATTACTACATTTAGTATTAAGTCAAGACCCATCAGTTTTCATGTTTGATTTATACGTTACAATTATAATAATATATAATCTATTATTTATTGTCATATAATATATAATAAAATTTGGTTTTGACCAAGATCTTTAGGGTTTTTATGCTTGACTTTTTTTGTTATTTGATTTAATAATACTTAGCTTTAACAGAGATCGCATAGGTTGTTAAGCTTGATTTATATGTTAGAATAGGTATAGCAAAACTTAACTTTTACAACGATCTCTAAGGTTTTCATTCTTGATTTTTTCGATAGTGGAGATAGTAGTGCTTGGCTTCAAAACCAATATTTATCTGGTTTTCGTGCTAGATCTATATATTTGTTGAATTTGGTTGTAACAAAATCTTTTATGTTTTCATTCAAGATGTAGTATTTAATAGTAAATATAGTAGATTCTGGCTTTAAATAAAATATTTTAGATTTTTTGTATAAAATTCACAATTATCTTTTACCCTTGATTTTCATGGTTTATTGAGTTCCTTTTTTTATTATTATTATTTCATGGTAATTTTATTAACAAAAGTGGAGGAAATAAAATTCTTTAAGCTACTTCATATATTTAAACGTTTGTTTAATTTTAAAATATTATACAGAGTACACAGTCTCACTCATGTTGCTTACTTCCTTATTTCACCACTACTCAACCATATTTTTAATCATCTACCTTACTTTAAAAGCCTAATTAATATTCATTAATCAATATTAATTAAGTTTGATGAAATATATTTACCTCAAACGTCTCTTGTGAAACAAAGCAATTAAAAATTACATCTATAAACCTGACGAAGAAAAAAAGTTAAATTAAAAACACGTGTAAATGCTTTTATAATATCACAAGAGCTAAGTGCTGTAAAATGACTGTTACCTACCCCGCTTTATTTTTGTTCAAATCAATTTTTCACCCTCCCCCCTCTCTCGTTTAACTAAAGCAATAACAATTATAATTTCATATTTAAATAAAATTAATAATAACTGACAACTTTAAAGCTGCTGAACTGTCACGAATTATAGATAACGTTATGAAAACTTTACTCCGTACTCCTTTTGCTCATTTATATTCACATATATAGGTAAAGTATTGAGTTTTCAAAAATCTGAAACCGGGATTTTATCTGAATTGCCCGTTTCAGGTATCTTTAAGACCTGCTGAATAGTTTTTGCAAAGTTTTCTGTCTGTATGTGTGTGTGTCTGTCATCAGTGTATTTATGTTAGAGATTCATAGCATAGTATAAAACCTAATTAGGTCTACAAACACTCTTTGGTTTCACTACTTCTCTTATAGAACTTCCACATTTTTAATAACTAGAATAAAATGACTTATAGTTCTATATCACAATAAAAAACAGCGTATCACTTAATGGTAGCTATATATTTCAGCAAACTCTGTGGCCATCTTCAGGCTTTAAAACATAAATCTTAAGAACTATACATATCACAATCAACTAAAATTAGAAAAACACACATCTTAAAAAATTCTGGCAAGGTGGTCCGCATGTCGGGCGAATTTCCTTTGGATGCGTGTTTCCGTGCTTTTTACATTATATAAGTTTACAACTAGTAAATAAATAATTTCGGCGCGGTGGTCCGCTGTCGGGCGAATTTCATTTAGAATGCGTGTTTCCGTGCTAAACAACCCATTTCTTGCTTATGCAAGAACCATGCCCATTGCGTGGTTCCGGTTCATGCTTTAGAACCTAAGCAGTTACTCAATTGTCAAGCACTGCTCGTAACTCATTTTGTCTGTATTTCCCAAAGGAAATGCGCATAATCATCCAGTTGTTGTACAAAACTATGCCTCTAAAATTAGAAGTACGCACTATTATTTGCACTAGTTTAAAGATTAGTTACTTATCTTTAAGCTTAGTCAGTTATCTTTAAAGGTTTTAGCGCATTTCCTTTGGGAAATACAGACAAAATGAGTTACGAGCAGTGCTTGACAATTGAGTAACTGCTTAGGTTCTAAAGCATGAACCGGAACCACGCAATGGGCATGGTTCTTGCATAAGCAAGAAATGGGTTGTTTAGCACGGAAACACGCATTCTAAATGAAATTCGCCCGACAGCGGACCACCGCGCCGAAATTATTTATTTACTAGTTGTAAACTTATATAATGTAAAAAGCACGGAAACACGCATCCAAAGGAAATTCGCCCGACATGCGGACCACCGCGCCAAAATTATTTTTAGTTGTAAACTTATATTAGGTAAAAAAAGATAAAAAAATTATAGTCCCTACTAGGATTTGAACCCAGGTACCCTGAGTTTGAGTGGTCGTATTGACTCCGGACCACTGCCATTCAACTCAGAGGCCCAAAAAACTTTGAAAACGACACCCTACTCGAAATTTAATTTTCAACGACCGTAATGTTGGTTTTCTATCATTTTTGTGGTTTTTTCGACTTTTTGGTAACTTAAAGTGGTCGTATCGTCTTCGGACCGGTTTCATTCGATTCAGCGCCCAAAATTACATAGAAAACGACACCCTACTCGAAATTTATTTTTTATCGACCTAAATTTTGGTTTTTGGTAATTTACAATGGTTTTTCGATTTTTAGGTCACTTAGAGTGGTCGTATCGACTTCGGACCGGTTTCATTCGATTCAGCGTCTCAAAAAACATAAATATTGACCTTTTTCCGCGGCAAAAATATTAACCCTGAATTTTGCTAATTTTTTTGAAAATTTCGCTGACTCAGCAAACCGGGTTAATGACGTCACAAAAACCTGGTTTTCAATAGGGTTCGTGTCCTCCAAAGGTTGATTTTTGTACCAAGTTTGGTTAAAAAATATTAATCCGTTCGAAAGATAGAGTGTTTACAGAAAGTGTCTAGAAATACATATATATATATAATATATATATATATATATATATATATATATATATATATATATATATTATATATATATATATATATATATATTATATATATATAATATATATATATATATATATATATATATATATATATATATATATAATATATATATATATATATATATATATATATATAAAGTCTCGCAAAAAATTTTTTTCGTCATTAGGGACCTCTGAAACGGATTTGTGTCGTGGTCCGAGGTTCGAATTCCGCCATGACGCCTATCCCATTAGCGAATTTTTTCCCAAAGGAAATTCGCTAAAATTTAAAAAAGGCTAACAAAGAATAATATTATTAAACAGAAATTAACTTGGTCTGACTAGAAAAAAAGTCAATTTGTTTAGGTCTATTAAATTATAGACCTAAATTCAATTAATTAGGTCTACTAATGGACTTTGGTCTGTTCATTATTTAGGTCTATTTGTGGTATCTAGAAAATAGTTTTTATGACACCATTAACTCAACATTCATAAAACGCGGAAACATTTGTCGATTGAATTGATATTTGGCAAGCATGTAGTCATATACAAGTCCAACATTTGTGTTAAGTTTTATATTATTATCAGCATTAGTTCAATATTCATCGAATTATTTGTATAAGTTAAAAAGTTTCTCTTTGTGGACTTATAAAAAAATATATATAAATAAAAAACAGGTTAATTACACAAAAGTCCTTTATTGTTTAATATATAATCACTAAGCTTTCGACTAAAAATTAGTCATCATCAGAGTTTAAAAAAATATAAAATAAAAATACAATTTTACAAACTACTTCATATTGCACCTAGGTATGGTTTGGTAAGCTATGTTTAAAAACCGTTAAAAACTGTTACAGTGAAGAATTTAAAAAAATCAGTGTTACCAATAATTTTAGTTGAAAAACAATATTTTAAACTAAATTAAGATTTTTTAAATTTTTCAATGTAACAGTTTTTAACGGTTTTTAAACATAGCTTACCAAACCATACCTAGGTGCAATATGAAGTAGTTTGTAAAATTGTATTTTTATTTTATATTTTTTTAAACTCTGATGATGACTAATTTTTAGTCGAAAGCTTAGTGATTATATATTAAACAATAAAGGACTTTTGTGTAATTAACCTGTTTTTTATTTATATATATTTGTATAAGTATACGAATAATCCAATTGATTTTAAAAATACTACAAGTATATCCCTATATGTAATAAATATGTATTCTATGCGTAGTTTCTGTTCCTGTTATGCGTTTATGTTTCCTGGTTCATGATCATGATAGATCATGATTCCTAAACCCTCTAATCCTGCTCATTTACCATACCTACCTACCGACTTCTAATCGTACTTTGAGCCTCCTGCATGTCGTGGGGAAAATCCTAAAAAAAAACTTGGACCCTTGGACGTATTTTTCTAATCCTTAACTCCTTAAAAATCATTCCTAAACCCCAAAATGGTTTTCGTTCTCTTTACTCTACCATCGGCTACGCAGATCGAGACTTAAATCTATTATCCATAATGTAATCACAAAAACGTAACCATACTTTGGATGAATCAAAGTAATGTATAAATAATCCCAGCACGTTCTTCCTCTGCTCTATGCAGACTCCTTGTATAGTGATTATACTTGTCAGAGTTTATCGTAGTTATAATTATCAATCAAATCGGGTACGGGGTACATCGAAACTTTTCCTCATTGCATCGCTTCTCTCGTCCTAAGAATACACAAGCCGTTACTTTTATTCTGCAAAACTTCTTCTTACTCGTATCGCTCGTCCTTATATAGTAAATAAATTCGTTTCATTCCCAGCGGTCACCCATCCAGGCACTGACCGCACTCGATGATTTATTACGTAAAGGTATATACTTGAACCAAATTTTAACTCAATTGGATTATTTTCGTTTTTAATTTTTTTAAAAAAAAAAAACGTATACAAGTTTAAATATTGCTAGAAATGTTTACAGTCTTGACAAGTAACTTTGAGGAAGAGTGAGACCGAAATATTAGGTACGATATAAAGTTTTTGCTTTTATAACATTCTCAGGACAAGCAAAGCAAGTCCGAAGTCTAAATATATTTAACTACTTACCTCCCTTTAGCGTAGGTTTCCATAAACTTATGTATATATATATATATATATATATATATATATATTATATGTGTGTGTGTGTGTGTGTGTGTGTGTGTGGTGTGTGTGTGTGTGAGTGTGATTAAGCTAGTTGTACAGCATGCTTCACATATTGTATTACATGCTATTAACGCAGTATATAGATTTAGCAAAAAGAAAGTTCGTAACCTAGTGATAAAACTAAAGGCGAGTAAGTATATAAGAAATCTTAACGTGTAAGATGAATCTTTAGTTATGTATAGATATTACATAACTAAAGATTATAAAACTAAAAACTACTTAACTTAAAACTTAGTAACTACAAAAATCAACAAAATTGTACCAATGCAGTAATATTCCCTCTAACAATGACGTAGAAAACAACATGACCTGACATATAACATAACAGAACTATAACGCCTCAAGAAGGTCTTAATTATTTAATTTAAACCGGTAAGACCACACAACAACCGAATAGACTAGCACACAAGTAAAGTATGTAGAAAGTTCATAATAAAGTAAAAATTCAGCGTAAAATAACTGCATGACACTGATTTGTTGATTTATTCATTTATATTAGATTTGATCATTTGTCATTAAACTAGAAATTACACAAAATAGCTAATTATTTGGTTTATTACCAATTATTATTCTATATTATATTTAACTAAGGCATTCATTTTATTATTACTTATATGTTTTATGCTATTTTTGATAACTATTTCTTTTATTACTATTGACCTTAATATATAAGTACATGAACATGTGTACATAAGTACATGTGTGTGTGAGAGTCTACATATTTTTTAGTGAGCCTCTCCATGACCCTCATTAGCTTATAATTTCAACATTTGCTGTATTACCCCTTAAGTTATCTCTATTGCAACCCATGATTTTCCTTTTATCCCTATAACAGATTTATCAAGTAAAATTAATTTAATCAAGACTCTTTATAGTCGAGGCAACTTAAGCCGGCACGAAACATAGCTATTGTTTATAAAATTTAATAAATATAAACCCGAGATGAGATACAAGGTGAGTTGTCTTTATTAATGAAATCTTTGCAGTATCCTCCGGGAGGCAACCGCCCCAACTTGGGGAGTGGGGGGTCTCTGAGCAAGGGAAAGCCCTTACGTTTACTACTATATAGAAATAAGTGATCTAATTTTAAAAGGTTAAAGGTCACGGGTCAAGGTTGCTTAGGCACTCCCTGCATTAAGGCTTACTCCATCATGCCTAGGCTGATGCTCCTTGTTTGGGCCCACCCTCTCCCCTAGGCACAAACCCAACCTTAACACTTCTGTACATAATAGAAAGCTTATTCTTGTACCAGACAACTTTCAGTTTAAGCTTATTTTACAGGATTAATTTACGTAAATGAAATATAAGGATAAACTTAGATTGACTGCTTACAATACTAATAATATACCATAAATATTATGGAAATATGTTATTCGCTTGTTGATCGTTGTTTTTGTTTTGTTGTTCGCTTCTCAAAGTATTTTGTTCCGCGATCCCAAAACATTTGATGGTAACTACCTCAATATATAACATATATATATATATATATATATAATATATATATATATATATACCTTTTTATTAATTTTGTGAGTGGTCCACATGTTGGGCTAATTTTTTTCTTTTGAATGCGTGTTTCCGAGCTTGACAATCCATTTCTTGCTTAAAGATCCGATTCATACTTTATAACTTGAGGAGTTACTCAAATACCAAGCACTACTCGTAACTCTCGTAACTCATTCTTTTCTGTTATGTTGTTTTTCTTACATTTTCAATTTAGAGTAGGGCACTTGTTAGAAATAATAAAAATATGCTATGGCAACAAAATGCCATAGCTTCCCCTAGAGGTATTAGATGTTCCTTGTACTAGAGAATGGACATTCTCTAGTACAATGCTTTATATGGACATTCTCTAGTGCAACGATTTATATGGGCATTTTCTTGTACAACGCTTTATGGACATTCTATAGTACAACGCTTTATATGGGCATTCTCTAGTGCAACGCTTTATATGGGCATTTTCTTGTACAACGCTTTATGGACATTCTCTAGTACAACGCTTTAAATGGGTCTTTAGTACAACGCTTTATGGACATTCTCTAGTACAACGCTTTAAATGGGTATTCTCTAGTACAACGCTTTATATGGGCATTCTCTAGTGTAACGCTTTATATGGGCATTTTCTTGTACAACGCTTTATATGGGCATTCTCTTGTACAATGCTTTATATGGGCATTCTCTAGTGCATCGCTTTATATGGGCATTCCGATATTCACTAAGATATTTTGTTCTTACCAATTCTAAATTTTAATAGATTTTAATATTCGTTTATTTTTAAACAAAAGATACAGAATAATGAAGTAGATAAGGAATGCTATCGTCAAGTATTTCTCTCCGACTATTTACCGATTTACCTTCAGACAGAGGCAAAGAAAAGTCAAAGAAAACTCTCGAGTTGTTTTCTTCAAAATCATTCAACCGAAATATTTTTCCCAAGCAAAACTTTTAGTTGGAAAACAACCCTCCATTTCACTTGTATGGCATTGTTAATTTTTCAAAGAAAATTATGAAAAGTTTTTCTTGAAATAGAATATATGTTGTTTTTGGAACAACTTATAAGTCGCATTAATGTAACTTTTAAATTTAAATAAATGGGAGAAAAATTGAAACTATTATTGCATTTTTCTGCGTTTTATGATTTTTCGACATTTTTGTTGAGTCATTATTGCAGGTAAATGACGTCATAAAAATTTGTACAAAGTAATTGTTCAAATATGTTTCAACACTTTCAAATAACACTGACAACATTCTGGATATTGAACATTGGATATCAAATCCTAAGGTTTAAGAAACTAAATGTTAAAGAATAGGGTACTCCGAAACCATTCCTCATCACATATTTATTACGTAAAGGTATACACTGGTACTGAATATCAAATCAATTTTATTATTTACCAATATTTTACTTCTTAAAAAAAACTTACACATGGTATGTGATAAAAATTGAACTAATGGATACAATGCGACGATATAGGGCACTAAAGTAATATATAAACCAAGTAGGGAAACTCCTATACTAACCTGTGTAAAAAATTTCAGTCATGCGTTATCAGCTGATTGCTGGCTCAAAAAATAGCTAAAATTGGAATAAATGCGCATGCACCTCTTAGGATTTACGATTTTTACAGTTTTATTGGCAACCCTGATAACATTAGGTAAGTTTTACATTTATTCGTGTTTTCTTACTTTAATATGCACGTGATAGTTTAATGATTTCGTATTAAATTCTGTGAAATAATTGTTACATTAAATTAGTTAAAGAAAAAGAGAAACTATAGTAAAGGTAAACCTGTTTATATTAAGATTTTGAAGAACATTTAGACGACAATTTATTGCCTTAAATGTAACTTAAAATTATGATTGCTTTTATTATATTAAAAATGTCTGGTTAAAATTGTTAAATTACTAATTACAATTAATATTTGAAGGGGATAAAGAAATATGACTGGCAAAAATGTACTAAGTTAAATAGTGTACTCGAAAAAAAGTTAAATTAGCCGCTCGTTTTAAGTTATTTAAACAAACCTAGTATTTAAAGATTTGCACTTAAACCTTTATTGGATGCGACAAAACGTATTTCTAACACAAATTATTTAGATTTTATCCTAAATTGTACAAATAAATGCAATAAAAAAATAAAAATTTTGAAAACCGTAAATAGTTGTTTACATTTACGCCCATAGGAAAATTTGGGCCAACTCCCTGGTGGACAAAATGTGAAGTACATGCCAGGTCTGACAGAAATCGTGTTTGTTTCGTTACTTGGTTTATATATTACTTTACTGGGCACATATGTTAATCTTATACATGGCTACATGCGTAGTAAATCTCAAGTTGATCGTAACATTTTTCTGCGTTTTATTATTTTTCGACTTTTTGTTGAGTCATTATTGCAGGTAAATGACGTCATAATAGTATATTATGCTACTAGGCAGCAAAATGGAATTTTGCAGACGAGTTTTATAAATTTGCCCCCGAGCCGAAGGCGAGGGTGGGCTATGGAAATTACCTGCAGAGGCGTAAGCCGAGGCAGGTAATTAACCCATTTGACAGACGAGGCGAAGCCGAGGCTGGCAAATGGCGAATTACCTGCAGAGGCGTAAGCCGAGGCAGGTAATTAATTGCACGAGTCTGCAATGTTTCCTTTGCTGCATAGTAGCATATACTATTTTATTTACTAACGGCAGAAAAAATACACAAGAGATTATTTTAAATACTTGCTGCGAGATTTTACAGGCAGTAAAGACTGCTTTGAAGTAGATGCAACGCTGACAATATCAGGTGGAGTGTGGTCCAATGACTCGTCAATGTCAACAATGTTTGTATCTTTATTCACTTCATTGTTGTTCTCACTCATTATGTTTTAGTAACTTAACTTTAGTTTTTGATAACGTTCTATTTTTGCAACTTTATATACTTAAACTAAAAATAACAACATGAAATACAAAATCTGACGACTTAAACATTAAAAATCTGTCGATTCATAAACAGCTGGTAAATAATTTAATTTAATGCCAAAATTATCAGTGTTGCCAATTTGTTTCCAAAACATTATATATTATTAGATAAACAAATGTTAAATGTTAAACATTTAATAATAATATCGTAATTTTAAGTAACAATAAAGAAAGTTACATACTAGAAACAAGCTAGAATAAATCATAGTTTACAAAATAAAACAATACCGAAATTCACGCAATAATTTGTAAAATAATAACCCTGGCTTATTCATTTTCCTGCCTAGGGAGTTTTGACTTGTTTCCCATGTTATTTAAATGAGCTATAACTCCCTAGTACTTTTTTTATTACCAAAAAATTTTGCGTACTGTTTTGAAACATTTTGCGTACTGTTTTAAAATATTTCCCGTATTGTTTGACAGTGTAGGTAAAATGACATTTTGCAGCTTAAAAACAGTCCAGTAATGGCTAATTTTGCTGCCGTGAGTGGATAAAAACATTTTCCGTATAGCACAAGTGCACCTATACACTGATATTTGCACAAGCTTTTAACTCTCTATCATCAATACACTGGGAGCTATGATGATAACAAACACACATACACAGACAGGCAACTTTGCGGAAACCACTTAGGAGGACTTGAAACTCCTGAAACGGATAATTCAAATGACATCCCGCTTTCGGATTTTTTGCCATCACAATACTTTTTCATATTGGTAAAAGAATATTATGTTCTTTTTTTCTTACCCGGACCCATATTTCATTTATTGATTTGGGGTAGTTTGTGGTATTTTTTGGTATGAACTTTGGTTATTTTTTAGGGGTGTGACTGTCTGGTTTGGATATTTTCTTTGCAGGATTGCCAAAAGATGATATTTTTGATCAACTAGAACTAAAGATTGATTTCTTTACGTTACAAAAAAAAGTGTAACAAGTTTTAACTGTCCGGCATAAATACACTGAGAGCTAGGATGATATCAGACAAACACACACACACACAGACAACTTTGTGAAAACCATTCAGGAGGTATTTAAAGCTCCTGAAACGGAAGTTTCAGGAATCAACAGACAAGTTGAAAATCCTAAAACGAACCAAAAACAATGTTCTCGAAATATTCAAGTTTAAAAAGTGGCTATTGAGAGGTGTTAAAATGGGACTCAATGGTAAAATCTAACACGGATAGGTTCTCTCAAGACAGATTAGTAATGTTAACTCCCGAAATAATAGGGAGGAATTAATGTATAAACTCGAATACATTGCCGTTAGCTTTGATGCTAGACCATCCTTTGCTGTCACTCTCGCCTGAAACTTTAACAGACTTCAAACAACTCTTCAACTTGTAACGCTAAAATTAACTTATAATGTTAAAATCAAATTATTGACTTTGACAATCACTTTTGTTCCTACAAGAGTTCAAAATTAACTAGACAATTTTCATTACGGCAGCCTTTATGAAGTGTTTAAGGCAGTATATACTTTTGAAACCAAGACGCGCGGTCTTGAGTACACACTATTTATTCTTTATTTTTTGAGTAATAGCTTTTAATTATAGGGACAACTAAAAACTAATGATTTCTTTCACAGGAGTACTAAAAAATACCCCTAAAACTAAGTTTTTTTTTACACAAGAGAATTACATAAGATTTCGTTAATATTGCAGGGGTACTAAAGAATATTATACCACTAAAATAGATACATACACACACATAAATATACATATGTATGTATATATATATATATATATATGATATATATATATATATATATATATATATATATATATATATATATATTATATATATATATATAATATATATATATATATATATATATATATATATATATATATATAATATATATATATAATAATATATATATATTATATATATATATATATATATAATATATATATATATATATACATATATATATATATATATATATATTATATATATATATATATATATATATATATATTATATATATTGTGACATAATGTCAGATTATGTCAGAATTATGTTTTAGAGTTCAGTATAGTTTTTGAGTTACAATAGAATTCTTTATTTAAACCTAAAGCTATGTTTCAATGGTGTCAGGTGTAAAAAGATAGCGTGAATTTAGCAAATTGGTGAATGGTTCGGTTGAGAAGTGGTAAGATTTATTTACACAATACCTTGATTGAAAATAAATTTGAAGTTTTTAATATGCTTAATGAAGATGAAACTCTGCCTGGTGCATCCAGCAATATAAATAGCAATGCAGATACGGCTGCTATTTTGGAACAAATATCGCAAAGAATATTAGATAGTTTGAATGGATCTTTGCGCCATTTAGAACAAACGCTAAATCAAAAGATTCTATCAATAGAACAGCGACTATCACAGATAGAAGCTAAATATTCTGATACTTTGCTCACAGATGTGAGGAAGATTCGAGAGAAAGCTCCTGACTTTGATGGGACGACTCCGTGGGACGCTTATATCATACAATTTAATACTGTTGCTACTATAAATAATTGGTCTGACAGGGAGAAGGGTCAATATTTAATTACAAGTCTCAAGGGACCGGCTCTTGATATATTGGCTATCTAGGGCCTAACGAAGCAAATACTTTTAATACCTTATCCTTGCTTTACGACAGAGATTTGCTACTGCATCTCGACAGCTCACTAGAACGCAGCTACGGTCTCGTAAACAGGATGTGAAAGATCATTACAAACTTTAGCAACAGATATTGAAAAACTCACAAGACTTTCTTATCCAGATTGTCCACTGGAGGCTAGAGAGTCATTAGCTGTTGACTTTTTCTTGGATGCTTTGCACAACGAAGAAGTGAGAAAGCTTGCTCGTTTGAGCAAACCATTAACAATGAGTGCAGCTCTTACTCAATGTTTAGAGATTGAGGCATCAATGTTGAGTTCTGTTGAATCTTTGCCTTCGCCTTCTACAACAAATACTTCAAGCCCTAGACAACATTCAAAATTAGAAACCTCTGATATATCTTTGTTACTAAATGGACTTAAATCAGGGCTGAAGGAGTTAAAGAAACTTTCGTGCCAGCGGCAACCATTTCGTCGTTACGGACCAGTTAAGTGCTATTCCTGCTCGGGTGAAAATCATATAAGCTCCAATTGTCCGCTTAAAAAGAAGGGAAACGAATAGGTACCAAACAAAGGAAAGTGGCCAGTTTGGTACAGAAGAAAAGAAATCCACTGATGATGGTAAACAAGGACAATGTACCATCTCAAACCTTCCTCAATGGCGGAACAATTAAAGACATTTCTTTAGTTGGCGAAGTTGCTGGTGACACATATAGCATGCTTGTCGATACAGGCTCCTCTGTAAGTCTTCTTAGCAACCGGATGTTTAACCGATTCAAAGGTGAAAAAAAAACTATTTCTAATATTTATTATGACCCCTTATTGACGTTAAGAGATGTGAGTGGCAATAGAATACCAGTCACTTGTAAATGTGATGTACAGTTTTCCATCTTAGGCACACCTTATGTTCAAGAAATGTGCGTGGCTGATATTGAAGATGATTGTATTCTGGGTCTAGATTTTCTGAAAACCAATGAAATTACCTTAGATTTTAGCAAAGGAGTTTTGATGAGGACAAAAGAGGAGAAATCAGGCACGATGTTACCTGATACTGAAGGTGTTGTGATGTTAAATAAAGCTAATGTTTTACCAGCCTACTCTGAAACTGTACTACCAGGTAAATTATCTTCAACTTACCTAGGACCTATTTTAATTGAACCCTCTGATACTATTAATGATGTTCCAGGTTTGATGGTCGCAAGGACACTTGTTGATCCATCAGGGGATACTGTTCTTCTTAGGGTTCTCAATGTAGGAAATACTGATATTAAGTTGGCTAAAGGTCACGTACTGGCTAAATGCTGTTCTGTTATTGATGTAATTCCTCAAGAAGAAAAGAACACTGAACCGAGACGGTATGATTCTCCTCTACCAGAACACCTTACACAGCTCTATGACAGTTCCATACATGGTTTGACGGAGGATGAAAAGGTACAATTTTTAGAACTATTGCAGCACTTTCAGGGTTTATTTGCCAAAAATAAACTGGACATGGGCAAAACAAATGTGACACAGCATCGTATTGACGTTGGTAATAGTGCTCCTTTAAAACAACCTCCTAGGCGATAGCCTTACGCGAGAAGGTTAATACGGCTTTGGACGAGATGATCCAACAAGATGTCATAGAACCGGCAAATGGGCCCTGGTCATCCCCTTTGTTTTAGTTAAAAAAGGATGGGTCTATTAGGTTTTGCGTCGATTATAGGCAATTAAATAACATGACAAAAAAAGACTCATTCCCCCTTCCTAGGATAGATGATACTTTGGACATGTTACAAGGGTCGTCTTGGTTCTCCACTTGACCTCCAAAGTGGTTATTGGCAGGTTGAGATGGATGTTAAAGATAAAGAGAAAACTGCTTTCTCAGTCCCTGGCCGTGGTTCCTGGCAGTTCAAATTTATGCCATTTGGCCTCTGCAACGCCCCTGCCACTTTTCAAAGATTAATGGAAACTGTCCTACCACTTGATATTTGTCTCGTGTACATTGATGACGTCATCATATATGCTCCATCTCCAACTGACATGCTGTCTAAATTGAGGCGGGTATTTCATTGTTTGCAAGAAGCTAATCTAAAACTTGCACCAAAAAAATGTACTTTCTTTAAACGAGAGGTTCAGTTTTTAGGCCACGTAGTGAGTTCGGCAGGAGTAAAAACTGATCCTGCCAAGGTTGAAGCTGTTAAGAACTGGCCTTCCCCTATCGATAAGAAACAATTAAGACAATTTTGGGCTTATGTGGGTACTATCGTCGTTTCATAAAAGGGTTTGCTAGTCTTACAGGTCCTCTATATGCTATATTGGCTGATAAAGTAGTTTTTGCGTGGACAAAGGAATTGGAAGCTATCTTTCAACGGTTAAAAAGTGCCCTTACGGAAGCACCGGTCCTAAATTTTCCTTTTGCAAGATAAGAAATTTATTCTTGATGTAGATGCCAGTAATGATGCTATTGAGCATATTAAGTCAAGACTATGATACCGAAGAGAGAGTCATAGCTTATTACAGCCGGTGTCTTCGCAGACCAGAGAAAATTACTGCACAACAAGGAAAGAACTGTTAGCTATTGTTGATGCAGTTAAGCATTTTCATCCATATCTCTATGGCCATAATTTTTGTCTACGGAGCGATCATGCTTCTTTGCGCTTCCTGCTTACTTTTAGAATCCCGAGGGACAGATGGCAAGATGGATAGAAGCTTTACAGCAGTATGATATGACTATTTCCCACAGGTCAGGCAAGCTACACTCCAATGCAGATGCATTGTCCAGGATACCATGCAATAAACTCAGATGTAAATGGTGTTCAGAGTCAGACAAGATTTTAGGTATCACCACTCAAAGTGTACGCATGACGTCCATTGAAGCTGTGGCTGATGAATGGTCGCCCAGCAGGCTTCAAAAGTGTCAGGAAGAGGATGAATGTTTAAGCGTAGTCAGGAAATCGATAGAGCTATGGCAAAAGCCATCAAAGCAAGACATTGATGCTGCTGGAAATGAACTAGCTTCATTACTTCGTCAATGGGATTCCTTGGGTTTACAGGAGGGAGTGCTGTATCGTAATTTAGAACCGTGTTCTGGAAACCCTAGTAGACTTCAAGTGGTTTTACCTCGTTCTTTGATTCCTAAGGCTCTGGAGTCCTGCCATGATGGGCTAGCTAATGGACATTTCGGTATTGCTAAAACACTTGGTAGGTTGCGTCAAAGATTTTACTGGGTGGGCATGCACACTGATGTCATCACTTATTGCCGAACATGTCACATTTGCGCCTCCAGAAAGGGACCTACGGGGAAAACAAAGGGACGTTTGCAGGTATACAAGACAGGACGACCTGGTGAAAGGCTGGGTATTGACATTCTTGGACCACTCCCAGTCACTAATAACGGAAATAGGTACCTGTTTGTTTGTATCGATTACTTTACAAAGTGGCCTGAAGTTATACCTGTACCCAACCAAGAAGCCAAGACGTTAGCAAAAGCCTTAGTGACTCACGTGATTAGCAGGTTTGGAATACCAGGACAAATCCACTCGGATCAAGGAAGAAATTTTGATCTACAGTTTTCAAAGCAGTCATGGACTTATTACAGATTGTAAAAACTCGAACTACTCCACTTCATCCTCAGTCAGGAGGTTTAGTGGAAAGGCTTAATAGGACTATTTTGGATTACTTGGCTAAATTTATTAAAGAAAATCAAAAAGATTGGGATGATAAAATACCTCTCTTTTTATTGGCATACCGGTCTGCTGTGAATGAATCAACTGGGTTTACACCAGCTTTCTTGACTATGGGGAGAGAGCTACGTCTACCACAGGATTTAGTTTGCGGACAACCACCTGGTCTAGAAGATAAGAATGCATCCGAATATGCAAAGGAATTATTGGAGTCAATAAGGGTAGCTCATAACTTTGCTCAAAAAAATATCACAAAGTCTTCCGTCAGGATGAAGACAAACTATGACAAGTCAAGTAAGCCTAGAGATTTTAAAATAGGAACGCAAGTTTGGCTGTATAACCCAAAAAGGAAAAAAGGTCTGGCTCCCAAACTTCAATCTTCATGGGAGGGACCTTACACTGTCATAAAGAAAATAAACGATGTGGTTTATAAGCTCGAAAATCAGAGGAAGAAAAAAATAGTGGTGCATGCTAACAGACTAGCGCCCTATTCAGCTCGGTCAACTAAGAAAAGTTCTTCTTAATGAAGAAAGGGAGGCGTGTGACATAATGTCAGAATTATGTTTTATAGTTCATTATAGTTTTTGAGTTACAATAGAATTCTTTATTTAAACTTAAAGCTATGTTTCAATATATATATATATATTATAATATATATATATATATATATATACATATATATATATATATATATATATATATACTTGAATTACACATCCTAATGTGCCAAGGTTTATAAATTGCCCTCCTAATGTGACTGGCACAAATGACTTTTCATGTACTCAGTACAAGAATATACGGTCACATCCGAGATGCCGATTATGCCACAATACACATAAGGTTTACTAGTTTAATCTACTTTTTATTATTAAGGCGTATTTTCATTTTCATCTGAATTTTATTTGATAGCGTGCTCAAACCAGCTCAATAAGATTCTTGGAGTATGTTCATGGAGTGCATGATGTTTATATACTGCGAATTTTATTAGAAAAAATGAGTTTTTGAACTTTTCGTAGTACCTGGGATCATAATATGGATAAAATGACGTAAAATTACAAATATCTCGTAAACGGTCAATCCTAGAGCATTTTTAACATTTTTCGTCACCCCCCTCCAATCCCCCCATCTGGGATTATTATAACAAATCTAAATATGAAATAATATCCCACACACATATATATATATATTTTATATATATTTATTATGGCTCATTAGGATGACTTTTTATAGTATAATGGCACATTAGGATGACATTATATAATATATTGGCTCTTTGAGATGACGAATTCATAAGTTATTAATAGGTCCATGTTGCCAGCCCCCCCATGGTGGAATTTCGACATCGCACCGGTGCCATAATTTTGTGCTAATTTTGTGCTAATTTGTGCTGCAAATTTTAAATTTTGTGCTGGCCCCGTTTTGGAGTTATTAGGGTTCAAAGATTTGGAGCTAAATGTCTATAGGCCCTTTACTTTAAGAAAATTATTAAACTAGACTTGTGTCATACTTTTATGCAATATTTGTGCTAATTTGTGCAGCAAATTTTAAATTTTGTGCTGGCTCCGTTTTGGAGATATTTGGGTTTAAAGGTTTTGGGCTAAATGTCTATAGACCCTTTACTATATTGAAATTTAAAACTAGACTTGTGTCATACGTTTGTGCTATATTCGTTCTAATTTGTGCACAAATTTCAAATGTTGTGCTGGCCCTATTTTGGAGATATTTGGGATCAAAGATTTGGGGCTAAATGTCTATAGGCCTTTTACTATATCGGAATTTAAAATCAGACTTGTGTCATGCTATTTTAATATAATTGTTCTAATTTGTGCACATTGTGCAAGTTAGTCCCAAATCTTTAAACACTTTTAAAAACATTTTTGAAACGGGGCCAGCACAAAATGGCCGCCATTTTGAACATTATCCGTTATGTTGATAATACTTTGTATGATATAAGTATT
>JACMZG010000008.1:85984639-85996370 GCA_018340805.1 Microvelia longipes | reverse complement strand
GCATCTCAAATTAATAGCAATATGTTCCCGCGTTTTCTGATTTTTGAAAGTTTTTGCTGTTATTTTGCGGGTAAATAACAACATTAAATATTATTTATGGATAGCAACTAAAACTATAGAGTAATTTTAACTAAGTGTCAACTTTCTAGCGTCGGTACTCTGGGAGCGATCCTAAAAGAAACGCACATAGAGACAGACAACTTTGAGAAAACAAAGTAGGAGGCCTTTAAACACCTGAAACAGATAATTCAGGCAAAATCCCCGTTTCGGTTTTTTGCAAACGCAATACTTTCCGTATGTACGTTATAAATGAGAAAAAGTAAAAATGATAAAATACTGTAGGTACTTGGTATAGTTAACATTTTTTTCTCGGTATACTCCCTTATCTTTCTTATTCATTCAAAACTTTTTTGCATTACTGCAATAAATTTTGGTTACAAACATTTTAAAAACTGATATAAAATTGATTTCAAAATGTTTTATTTCATTAATGCTATTGGGATTCATTATGTGGTGAAACGTCATGATTTTACACGTGTAAAAGCTGATAGAGTTTATAAAGTAATTCAAATGGAGAGTTTTTATTAATTAAATCAATTTTGCTTTAGCATTGCTTTAAATTTTATCGAATGACTTGTATACGTGTATGTAAAAAATCGGTACGGGATACCACGTAACTTTTCATCATAATATCGAATTCGCTACACTCATTCTCCCAACTTCGGGCTCGCTTCGCTCGTCCTCAGAATATACAATTCACCAAATTTATACTGCAAAGCGTCTTCGGCCTCGCTTCGCTCGTCCTCAGAATGTATATACATTCGTTTAATTCCCAGCGGTCATCCATCCAGGCATTGACTATATTCGATGCCGCCTAACTTTTTTGATCCAACAGAAACCATAGATATACTTGGCATATTATAACAGAACTTAGTTTAATTATTTATTACGAAATTGTACACACTTGTACCGAATTTCAACTCGATTGTATTATTTACCAATTTTTGAAAAAAAAACTTACACAAGTCATTTGATCACTTCAAATGACTGAAGTGATGAGTCATTTGAGTCAGACTGTCAAACAGCCTGACTTTTGACAGCTAATACATTCTCGAAGCCAGCACTCCTCTCTTTCTGCCACAAACACAGAAGGCTGCAACGTCTTATAGATGCTCCAAATCAAATCCAACAGATTTTATTGAAGCAGAAATCAGTTTTAAATTACAGCAATATAGACAAGTGTAATATTCCCATAAGGGTTGGTATTTAACCCATGCATTTGGGTATCAATGAGAAGAACTTTGTCATCCCTAATTTTATTTCTGAGTTGTAATCTTTAAAATGAGAATAAGGCTCTTTTTATTAATTTTTTCACCGTTTTCAATTATGGATGCTCATAAAAAAGAGCAGTCCTTTGGAGTCCTCTAAGTAATACAACAAAGCAATACTCAAATTATGTTATTTTAATGCTTCAAACTACATACTAAGTCACTTAATAGGAAGATTTCTGGAACCATTTTTTACTCGTATATAAATGCATCTAGGGACTTTTGAGAAAATATATGTACAAATATTAATAGAGATCCTTAAAGTAGAGTATATAAAGGACTATTTAGTCAATTTTAAAGATGGCCTTTTTATAACTTTGCTTCAAAAACACCTCTAAAAGTGAAAATTGTCATTTTCAAGACACTCTTAAAGCCATACCGTTTATCCTAGGACATTGGAAAAAATAGGTGAATACTACTATATAGACGATAAACATTAGTACCTATATAAAGTTTCAGCACTTTATTAAGGGACCAAAAAATCTTAAAATTGTGAAAATTGATTTTTTTGTGGTAAATTTAATTTACTAATTAGTTTCGACAGCAGGCAGCATAATACTGCTAAAAAAATATTTTGATAAAATATTATAAGGAAAATGTAATTAAATTCATAATTTATGAATTTAAACAACCTGGTGTTCAACACCTCGTGTAGACGAAGTAATAAATATTTAAATGGATTTGTAAATTGCAATAATCAATAATACTATTAATAACAAACGTTTGGCATCATCAACAAACAGGAAAATAAAATAAAGCAATGCATTGAGGTAGGTTATGCCCCCCTCTTTATTAATATATATCTGAAATTACTGGTAATAGTTATCGGTAGCACCAGTGATCACATGCGAAAAAATTTGCTATTAATATTTTGTTTGTGGTTCATAATTATCCACACAAGAGCTTGATAAAGTTACGCTATTATTTAGTTGTGTGCAGTGAATCTAATTAAATGTAAAATTACCAATACGAATTCGCTTTGTAAGCCTATTCAGTGCTTCTATTTCCGATTTGCGTGAAGGGGGAAATATATTTTCATGGTAAAATAGTGTTCACTTACAATAACACCATATGGTGTTTTTGTGATATTTATAGAAGTCGTAGCCATTGAATTTCAAAGTTGATCTTTGAACCGAACCTAACGAAAATAGCCCTTGGGAGTTTAACACACCTTCAAAAATATTAATAATATTTAATATTAATAATTATTATATCAGTCTCTTAGTAGTCACGAGCATATTTAGCACTTAATTACTAAAAGACCTTTAATTATACGTGCATTGTAAATATTTAGTATGTAATAGTTTTATTATCAGACTTTAGGACTCGAGAAATATTTAACACTTAAGTACTTAAAGATCTTTAATTATATGCACAAAGTAATAAATATTTAGTTCTTATTAAATGTTCCTTTATTAGTTTTCCTCATTTATACCGTAGGTGTATAGGAAAAGTATTGTGTTTTCAAAAAAATCCGAAACCGGGATGAAACCGGAGTTATCCGTTTCTGGTGTTTTAAAGGTGTTTCCTGAGTGGTTTTCTTAAAGTTGTCTGTCTGTATGTGTATGTGGGTGTGTGTGTGCGCGCGTATTGTGTGTGTCTGTTATCATCGTAGCTCCCAGTGTACTTATGCTAGAGAATTAAAACTTTGTTAAAAATCAATCTACCGCTGTAGTTGTGCTATACGGGAAATATTTTTGTATGGCGTCATTAAACCGCAATAATGACAGCGAAAAATTTGAAAAATCTAAAAACGCGAAAAAATTATGTGATCCAATTGAAATTTGGCACGCATGTAGCTAAGAATAACATATGTGCCCAGTTTCATCTCATTATCAGCATTAATTTAATTTTTATTGTATGCAAGTTTTTTAAAATTGTGAAAAAAATCAGAAAATGAATCCATTGAGTTGAAAAATAGTACAAGTGTACACCTTTACTTAATAAATAAGTGCGCAAAGTTTCGTTTCAATACGACATGTAGATCCATGATTTTTGTTGGATTATAAATGTTAAGAAGCATTGGGCGTAGTCATTGCTGTACAACATACAGCCGCTGAGAATAAAACGGATGCATTTACTATCTGCGGACGAGCGAAGCGAGTCGTACGAATTATACATTATAAGGATGAGCGAAGCAAGTCCGAAGCAGGGAGGATTAACATAGCGAATACGATGTGATGAGCAAATGTTCTGAGGTACCCCATATCCGATTTGTTTTCTTTTGAAAGTAGCGACAAGCAATACATCTTATTACTAGAAGAGCTTTAATAACGAGTATTAATATTATAATTAGTCGCTAATTGTTTATTTTTATTCGTTTTTAAGAAACAGGCAATATATGGTTAATTTTTACGTGGTTTATGATTATGAGTTTTTAAAAAAAAGTATCCAATAATTGTTTTATTAATATTGTTGTGAAATAATAAATATGTTAATTTTTGACATTGTATGTACTTTTTAGAAACTTATTCATCTTTTATTATTAGTATCTTAAGATCAAGTAATATTTGACTGCTCATTGTCAATAGATTTTTACTCTTAATTTATATGTTTGTTGTAGGAGATCTGCAAGCCGAGTAAATTTTCTTTTAAATGCGCTTTCTTGCTTGTCAATTGAATTTTTGCTTAATTTTCGTTAAATATTTATTTACCTACGACTTGAGTTTTAAATTAGGTTTTCATATATAGCGACCTGGTCCCCTAAACGTGTTTTACGTCCCAAGGGACGTAAAACACATATTTACGTCTCTAGAGACGTAAAATTCATGTTTACGTCCCTAGGGACCCCTTGGGACGAAAAATGCATATTTACGTCTCTATGAACGTTATAATTCTAACATCAATTTAAATCTCCCTGATCCTAAAATATACACAGAGCCTTGCCTGTGTAGAACGTCAGCGACCCTTCTTGACAATGCAGTTGCATCAGTGACAACTTTAAAAATACATAGTAATCAAGTGCAGTGGCCATATAGAGAGTCATCTATGCCAAATAAAATCAAAGTCAGAGAACAAATTCTAAAAAATGTAAGGAATGAAATAGAGAATGTGTACATAATAATAAAAAACCCTCTACCTACAATCCTTATTAACAACCCTTCAAACTTCTTATTCCCATCATCATCAGCAAATTTTAAAAATTAATAAGAAATAAATTTCACATCTTATACAAATCGAAGGTAAAATTTATTACACGACAATTGTCTCGTATTGTCTCCCTCGGCTAGGCCTTGGGAGTTAATTTTAGTTATCTTCCTCGGCAAAGCCTCAGGAGCTATGGACCTGTGGTTCGCCTTATGTGAAAACTTGGCCCTGAGCTGCAAAACTTTCTTCTTCCTCTTGCCGTGTAAATAACTATAACCTGAGCAGTAGCGTCACAATGTGTTTATTTATTTTTTCAAAGAAAATGCGCATATTTATTTCATACATTATACACTACACAAAACAGCATTATTTGCACTCATTAAACGAACTCGGTAGAATAAATGATATTTATTAATAAATATTTAGAATTTTCACATACATAAGGAGGCACAAAAAGTGCCCAAAATTGTTTAAAAGTAATCGTTTACGCGATATTTGCCATTTTACTAATTTACAAATTAATTACTGAATGTAATAATGCAAGTTTATAAATTGCCTTCCTGATAAGCCAATATACCATAAAAAGTCATCCTAAAGTGCCATTTTTTACTATATAAAATGTCCTCCTAATGTGCCATTTTATGACTACGCAATTGCTTTGCAACTCGGTAGTATCAAATAATATTTCTTTATTAATATTTAAAATTGACATGCTTGGTTCAGATAGAAAAATCTAGAATGGGACGAAAAATGCCCAAAATTGTCTAAAATTAATCGTTTACGTGATATTTCCCATTTTACGAATTTACTAATTAATTAATGAATATAATAATTAAAGTTTATAAATTGCCTTCCTGATGAGCCAATATACCATAAAAGTCATCCTAAAGTGCCATTTTTACTATATAAAATGTCCTCCTAATGTGCCATTTTATGACTACGCAATTGCTTTGCAACTCGGTAGTATCAAATAATATTTCTTTATTAATATTTAAAATTGACATGCTTGGTTCAGATAGAAAAATCAAGGCGGGGACGAAAAATGCCCCAAATTGTCTAGGATCAACCGTTAACGAGATATTTGCCATTTTACGAATTTACAAATTAATTAATGAATATAATAATTAAAGTTTATAAATTGCCTTCCTGATGAGCCAATATACTATAAAAAGTCATCCTAAAGTGTCATTTTTTACTATATAAATACCCCTAATGTGCCATTTTATGACTACGCGATTGCTTTGCAACTCGGTAGTATCAAATGATAATTTTTTATCATTAATTGGAATCGTCTTGCTTAGTCCAGATGGGGGTTTCGAGGGGGGTCGAAAAGTGCCAAAAATTGTCTAGGATCAACGTTAACGAGATATTTGCCATTTACGAATTTACAAATTAATTATTGAATATAATAATTAAAGTTTATAAATTGCCTTCCTGATGAGCCAATATACTATAAAAGTCATCCTAAAGTGTCATTTTTTACTATATAAATTACCCTCCTAATGTGCCATTTTATGACTACGCGATTGCTTTGCAACTCGGTAGTATCAAATGATATTTTTTTATTAATAATTGAATTTGCTTAGTCAGATCGAGGGGGGTCGAAAAGTGCCAAAAATTGTCTAGGATCAACCGTTAACGAGATATTTGCCATTTTACTAATTTACAAATTAATTACTGAATGTAATAATACAAGTTTATAAATTGCCTTCCTGAGGAGCCAATATACCATAAAAAGTCATCCTAAAGTGCCATTTTTTACTATATAAAATGTCCTCCTTATGTGCCATTTTATGACTACGCGATTGCTTTGCAACTCGGTAGTATCAAATGATAATTTTTTATCATTAATTGGAATCGTCTTGCTTAGTCCAGATGGGGTTTCGAGGGGGGGTCGAAAAGTGCCAAAAATTGTCTAGGATCAACCGTTAACGAGATATTTGCCATTTTACGAATTTACAAATTAATTAATGAATATAATAATTAAAGTTTTAAAATTGCCTTCCTGATGAGCCAATATACTATAAAAAGTCATCCTAAAGTGTCATTTTTTACTATATAAATTACCCTCCTAATGTGCCATTTTATGACTACGCGATTGCTTTGCAACTCGGTAGTATCAAATGATAATTTTTTATCATTAATTGGAATCGTCTTGCTTAGTCCAGATGGGGGTTTCGAGGGGGGGTCGAAAAGTGCCAAAAATTGTCTAGGATCAACCGTTAACGAGATATTTGCCATTTTACGAATTTACAAATTAATTAATGAATATAATAATTAAAGTTTATAAATTGCCTTCCTGATGAGCCAATATACTATAAAAAGTCATCCTAAAGTGTCATTTTTTACTATATAAATTACCCTCCTAATGTGCCATTTTATGACTACGCGATTGCTTTGCAACTCGGTAGTATCAAATGATAATTTTTTTATCATTAATTGGAATCGTCTTGCTTAGTCCAGATGGGGGTTTCGAGGGGGGTCGAAAAGTGCCAAAAAATTGTCTAGGATCAACCGTTAACGAGATATTTGCCATTTTACGAATTTACAAATTAATTAATGAATATAATAATTAAAGTTATAAATTGCCTTCCTGATGAGCCAATATACTATAAAAAGTCATCCTAAAGTGTCATTTTTACTATATAAATTACCTCCTAATGTGCCATTTTATGACTACGCGATTGCTTTGCAACTCGGTAGTATCAAATGATAATTTTTTATCATTAATTGGAATCGTCTTGCTTAGTCCAGATGGGGGTTTCGAGGGGGGGTCGAAAAGTGCCAAAAATTGTCTAGGATCAACCGTTAACGAGATATTTGCCATTTTACGAATTTACAAATTAATTAATGAATATAATAATTAAAGTTTATAAATTGCCTTCCTGATGAGCCAATATACTATAAAAAGTCATCCTAAAGTGTCATTTTTTACTATATAAATTACCCTCCTAATGTGCCATTTTATGACTACGCGATTGCTTTGCAACTCGGTAGTATCAAATGATAATTTTTTATCATTAATTGGAATCGTCTTGCTTAGTCCAGATGGGGGTTTCGAGGGGGGGTCGAAAAGTGCCAAAATTGTCTAGGATCAACCGTTAACGAGATATTTGCCATTTACGAATTTACAAATTAATTAATGAATATAATAATTAAAGTTTATAAATTGCCTTCCTGATGAGCCAATATACTATAAAAAGTCATCCTAAAGTGTCATTTTTTACTATATAAATTACCCTCCTAATGTGCCATTTTATGACTACGCGATTGCTTTGCAACTCGGTAGTATCAAATGATAATTTTTTATCATTAATTGGAATCGTCTTGCTTAGTCCAGATGGGGGTTTCGAGGGGGGTCGAAAAGTGCCAAAAATTGTCTAGGATCAACCGTTAACGAGATATTTGCCATTTTACGAATTTACAAATTAATTAATGAATATAATAATTAAAGTTTATAAATTGCCTTCCTGATGAGCCAATATACTATAAAAAGTCATCCTAAAGTGTCATTTTTTACTATATAAATTACCCTCCTAATGTGCCATTTTATGACTACGCGATTGCTTTGCAACTCGGTAGTATCAAATGATAATTTTTATTATTAATTGGAATCGTCTTGCTTAGTCCAGATGAGGGTTTCGAGGGGGGTCGAAAAGTGCCAAAAATTGTCTAGGATCAACCGTTAACGAGATATTTGCCATTTTACGAATTTACAAATTAATTAATGAATATAATAATTAAAGTTTATAAATTGCCTTCCTGATGAGCCAATATACTATAAAAAGTCATCCTAAAGTGTCATTTTTTACTATATAAATTACCCTCCTAATGTGCCATTTTATGACTACGCGATTGCTTTGCAACTCGGTAGTATCAAATGATAATTTTTTATCATTAATTGGAATCGTCTTGCTTAGTCCAGATGGTGGTTTCGAGGGGGGGTCGAAAAGTGCCAAAAATTGTCTAGGATCAACCGTTAACGAGATATTTGCCATTTTACGAATTTACAAATTAATTAATGAATATAATAATTAAAGTTTATAAATTGCCTTCCTGATGAGCCAATATACTATAAAAAGTCATCCTAAAGTGTCTTTTTTTACTATATAAATTACCCTCCTAATGTGCCATTTTTAGTGAAGTTATGTAATCTTATTGAGGCGGCGAGAAGGTGTTTGAGCAAGTTATACTACACCAACATTACAGATAAGAGTTTAGTGTTGGTATTTTTAATATCTGCAGGCTTAAAGAATCAAATAGTACTTAAAATGCCATCCTTTTGTGTCAGGATGATATTTTGGCACTTGTGGCACCAAAGGATGATTTTATATATAGTTTTGGCACAAAGATGTCATTTTGGCACAAGGATGACTTTTGGCACAAAAGGAGGGTAATTTATAAAGTTTTGACTCAGAAAGATGTATGATTCAAATATATATATATATATATATATATATATATATATATATATATATTATATATATATATATATATATATATATATATATATATATATATATATATATATATATAATATATATATATATATATATATATATACATTTTTGTAAAACGTATTTTTTGCAGTTAGGTTCATTTGAAACGGATATTGGCCACACTCTCTGATTTGACTTTTGACTCCTGTGTTGACACCCATCCCATTAGCGATTTTTTTCAATGGAAATTTGCTGAGAGCTCTGCAATTGTTTACTAAAACAAGTTTAAATCCTGTCTTTTAAAAACTTAAATATCAAAGCCACACATTGTTTAATTAAGATTTCATTAAAATTCTTCTTACAAAACACTGCGAAAATAACAAATAATTGTTACCTGTTTTTTTTTCTTTTAACAAAACTTTAAAATATTTAATTAGAATTATAAAAGTTAAAATTGTCCCTCATATTGTATTTTTCTATCTAATTTTTTTCATCTAAGAACTGTGATGTAATTTTTTTTTAGAAATAATTCTGGTTTTTTATTTTTAATCGGATTATTTTGTGGCTTTTTACAAATGAATAAAAACTTGATTAAGTTAAATAACAGAGCAATTTAATTCAAATTATAGTTTTAAAATTAAAGCATCTTTTGTCACTTCATTTTTTGTTATATTTAATTTGCTTATCTTTATTTATTAATATTTGTACAAAAATGTTAAAGAATAGTTCTAGATGTGTTATTTTTAAAGAAGTTGCGGCATTCAAGCTTCTTTAGTTGACTTGCTCTTTCATTTTTATTGTTTTTTCTTTGTTTGTGTTCACCTCAGTTTTGTTGATATCTGATGTACCACAGAAAATTGTATCCACGACCGGTCAAATAATGTAGACAGATATTGACCTACGCCGCCAGCTTTGTCACTCAATGACAAACTAATATGATAATAAAATAAAAACTTTGTATTTTTGTTAAACATACATGTCTTAAAAATTCAGCCCAATCAAATCACTTGTTGAATATTTGTGATTTTTGAGGGTCATTATAGTGGGTAAATGAGGTTTCTCACATTTCATAAACACTAGCGTTCGGGACATTAAAAAGGTTGATCCAGGAAAGCATTTAAAAGCATTCTGTGTGTGTGTGTGTGTGTGTGTGTGTGCATATCGGTTGGTATTACATGTCCGGTGCATAAAAAAGGGGATAAATCAGACTGCAACAACAATAGAGGATTAACCCTATTAAACATCCTCTATAAGGTTTTTTGTAGGATTCTGAAAGCTAGCATGACACCGCTAGAGTAGCAGATAGTAGGGGAGTACCACTGTAGATTTTGAGCTGGAAGGTCAACACAGGAACAGCTATTTGCTATAAGAGAAACAATGGAGAAGTGTTATCAGCTCGATATAGACATCCATCGCTCATGGATTTTTTATAGACTTCAAGCAGGCTTATACCTCTATTAAAAGAAAAACGATGAAAAGCTTTGGTTTTGTAAAAAAGAATGACGCATCTAAGCACAAAAAGCAAAGTAAAAGTGGGTGATGAGCTATCAACAGAGTTTGAAATCATGCAAGGGCTCAGACAAGGTGATATTATTTCTACTATTCTTTTCAACCAGGCGTTAGAAAAAGCAATGCGAAGGGTGCTCACTTCTAAAAATGGTTTTGGCCTTTGCTGATGTCGTGGAGATCATAGCTCGAAGAAGTGCAGATCTGGAAGAATCTTTTGTCAATCTAAAAGATGCAGCCAAAGAACTGGAGCTAGTTATTAATAGCATCAGCAAGACGAGGATTATGCTGGAATCGAGGACGCCAGACATTATCATGTCTGACAGGGTAAGAGGAAAGTGCAATTCGCTGAAGAGGAGTTTGTGAGAGTCTAAGAATTCAAATGTTGGGGCTCTTTGATTACAAATAATAGTTTTATCATAGATGTGATAAATGTCAGGAATGCTGCTGGATACCAAAGTTATTTCGCCTTAAAATCCTTCATCAAATCACGTGAATTGACCCGTAATACCAAGCTCATGGTGTGTATTACACCATGAGTCTAATTCGACCCACGGTCACCTATTGAATACCCTGTTGGAAACAGGACTTTAGGGTATCATTTACATTCTTTTCTTTGTGTTTAATTTTTAATTTCTTAATTAAGAAGTACTTTATGTTTCTTTTTATTTTAATTACTTTTTTTATAAAGTATTCTTTTTATTTTTCTTTTATATTAAACTGTTTTTATGGTTTATTTCTTATAATGTATTCTTGTTTTAACTAATAATGAAAGAGGTTCAGTTTTTATCTACTTTAAATACTTTTATACTATTGCACTATGATAACTTTGAATGTAAGAATGATGTGATCACAATATGCAAACGAGATTCCTAGGCTTATTGTAATCAAGACAATTTGTCCGACATCTTTATTATGAAGATAATGAAGATAAAGAAAAATGCCCCCACCACCTGTACCTCTAGAAGGGAGCATTGAAAATTGGCGCATTCCGCGAGTGACTACCAGCAGAGTAACATCGTCTCCTCCTCACTCCTGTCTACAATCCGTATAACCTTACTAGGAAGTAACAGTCAGGCAATGAGAAGTGACGTCACAGAGGTAGCTACAGGTGTGCCAACTGAGATTACTGAGGTAACACAACCTAATTAACTGTAACCACCGTTATCAAGGTAACCTCTAGTATCAATTTCCGTTATCTCTTTCTTATCAACAGTCAGGATAACCCTCTTATCAATCTGTTATCACACTGTCATCTGTCAACGATCTATATCCTATATTTTTTATAACTGTATATTATCAAACTGAACCTTAAACTTAATCTTTTTTAATCTTTCATGTTAAGTAAACTTTTGGACTTTGTACTTTATA
>JACMZG010000008.1:85774639-85982139 GCA_018340805.1 Microvelia longipes | reverse complement strand
ATCTAATGAGGAAGAAGATGAAATCTCTCCGGGAGGAAAATTCTAACCCCACCCAGAGGTGTGCCCAAGTGATGAGCAAATAACTTTATCTGAGAAGCTAAGATATTGGCTAAGGGAAAAATTTCTGAAGAAAAAAGAAGCGAGACTTTTTCAAAGCTTTTCTATTTCTTTCACCTAAAGAAAAAATCACCTCTTTTAAAAGAAAAAAAGGACGAAGGATTCAGATTCTGATTAGGAAATTTGAATTTCCCTCTATTTCGCTCTCTTTATTCGACCCATCGACAAAAACCATTTTCCAATATAACTTCTTACCACGAAAGATTTTTGGCTGAAGGTTTTAAAGAAGAATATAATTCACTCTGAGGGTTGTGTCAGGATCTTATATAACAGGATATAGGACTCGAAAAAGACGGGAATCGAGTTGAATGCTTAAGTGATATTCTTTTTGAGGAGTGATCCTTCATTTCCTCGTTCTCTTCAGTAAAACAATGAACTGAATATTAAAACTTTTACAAACAGAGTAAAGGCAAGTTTAATATTAATCTTTTATGTATGGATACTTGGTAAGGTACAGCTCTAAGAATAGTTTTCAATTTACTTGTATTTCCATAAATTTCATCACGGCGTTTTCATCTTGCATGACAAATGGGTTTTTGAGAACTTTAAAGTAAGAGACAATTTTCGACATGGTTTTGACGCTTCCTTCTGTGCCGAGCCTTACACAGAGTCGTGCGTAGCTGTAATATATGATTTATTAATTCATCTGTTTTACATTTTACTTGTGTAAAATCCCTTTTAGTAAAAGCTTTTATTATGTCTTAAACCCTTCACACTATGATTTTAAGATACCTTTTTTCTGCGGCTTGCAGGATTCATGTTATAAATAATTTTAAGCTTCCTTCACTAATCCACCTAACTGTACATGAGATGTACAACTATTTTCTCTAAATAAAATCCCCTGCCTGTACACTCAATCAAATACAAATCACTGCGAATCACAAAACATGGATTAGGACCGGTACTCGCACAGAGACAAAGTACTCGGCTGTATGGATTAAAGATTAGCATTCTGCCATGAGTGTAACGTGGTGTAAAATAAACCATGTTTTATCAGATTTCCGCCACCAAGATCTATCATTGTGCAGACCCCTTGTTCTATATTAATAATTTTTCTTATAATAACAAGGAAAATACCAAAAAGTATCCATGTTATAGGTTACATAGGCCACACTGAATAGGTTTAGGCCAACAAAGCCTCAACCTAGAATTAGTAGCATATTGTAAAGAAATTATTACGACCTAGAGGTCAGCGTTGGTTCGAATCCAGCCTCGTTAAGACGATACATAAGCTTATTGCTTGTACCCTTTTCTCATGAGATCTTGAATTCTAGGCTAGTCAATCCGGTCTAGGTTTAACGTGATTTCTTTTAGCTTTTACTATAATGCGGTGTAGGGACTTATTTTCGTCCGAGGCAATCTGGGTTGCTAGATAACCAAGCTTGAAGCAATTGGCATATAAAGACATTTTACGCAGATCTGTCTGTGGGAGTAATGATACTGAGCCTTCGGCCCGAAAACTGTAATAATATTATCGTAACTTGCGAAAACATAATTTACTAAGAACGTTGTGTTTGTATCTGAATGACGATTCCTTGTGATTTCTTTGTAAGTTTGTTTTTAAGTTCCGGGCTATATAGGAGGGGTTTATGGAAACTGACTAAAAAGCTACTAGTGGCATCTCTCAATGCTGGGGGTCTACCTTGTGCAAATAAACGAACTGATGAAATTGGTCATGCTAATAGCTGGTGACCTCAACGAAGTTAATGAGATAGAATAGCAAGAGAAACTAGGCACAGGGACATTTTTGAATAATTTCCACATTAATTGACGTGACAAGATTGCTTACTTAATAAAATATGAATTGTCAAAATATTATTTTGATGAAAATTGTATATTGCTATTTGATGACCTAAGACATCTTGGAAATTTGCCCTAAAAAGGACAAAGAACAGTTTAAGTGGATATAGTGATTATTACAGCTCTGCGAGCTGGTTTAAAACCTTATTTCTGTCTCAGCTTCCTTCTCATCGTTTATTTCTCCCATTGCATTGTCCTTTTTTATTTAAAACCCTTTTCCCTCCAGTATTTTAAAAGAAATGAAAAATCTTATTAAGTCGTTTTTAAAATTAATGAAAAAGTACAGATTTCTTCCTTCTATTTAGATTGTATATTATTACAAATTATTTACTTTTAAAAAGAGAAATATTAGCAAATAGAGTTTTCAGGGAATTTTTATTTTATTTCGTTTTAAAATAATCTGTTTTTTATTCGTAAAATAAAATAGGTATTTTAAGTTAATTTTAAGGTATGGGTATTTTAAGTTTCATCCTAATTATTTAATTTAGATTTTTTAATTTAAATTTATCACGAGAAGTTATATTTTTATTTTAGGGTTTAAATAAAAAGATGTATGTCATATTAAATATATGACATACAATGAGTTTTAGTATAATACTAAACTAATTTTTAATTATACTTATTTCTGTGTATTTATTGAGATTAAGCTTAGTTAAATCTCAAGAAAATTAGTAGTCCATTTCCTGTCCTGACTTGTCCTTCATTGTTAAAAAAAACATTAACAACATTATTTAATAATTTTTTGTTGATAATAAAGTAGCAACATACTAAAGTACGTAAATATGTTTTACCTACCACGCATATTAATTTAATGACATAAAAAGAAGAATAAGATTACATATATTTACTATTATTAAATACATAAGATGAATATATTCCCGCGCTTAAGGTAATCTTGGTTAAGTTTGGTGGTACGAATTTTACCGATACCAACGATATAAAGGTATCGGCTTGCTCTGAGAAGGATAGTTTACGGTCCCTTGTATTTGGAAACGAAATCAACATGGATTCCTCGAATCTAATCCGATTGAGTGTAGTTCTTGATCATAACCACCTCTCCCGGCTGATAGATAGGAATTTGGGCTTCGGGGATAGTTTCTTCACTTGCTGAACCATGTGTCGCATTATTACTGGTGGCATCCTTAAAAACATTTCTTAATTTATTTGGGTCTTCAGTTGACCTGCGACTCTCCTGCGTTTCCTTGACGGGGTTTAGAGCTTGGGAGAAATCTTCTGGTTGCCTCAACGATTGCCCTAACGTAACAATAGCCGGTATCCCTAAATTGATGTTCTGTCTTTGTCTTAGTTAACATAAACATGTTATACAGTATAAATATGTCTTTTACGAGTCTGAAGTAGGGAAGATGAGCGTAGCGAATCCGATGTAATGAGGAAAAGTCCAGAGGTACCTCGATCCCAATTTTTTATTACTAGTTTCTTTACTGTTTTTTTTTTTGTAACATGGAATATTTCTATGAATTTAGCAAATTTTCAAACTTGCTCGCATAACAAATAGTTATATCACAAAAAAGGATTTTAACTTGAATTTTCTCACAAGCTATCTTTTCTGAAACACTTTTCCGGTGCAAAAATCCAAAGAAATTCTCATAAAAGTATAAAAAGCTAGTTTGAGGATTTTTTCAGAGATTTTACCTTTAATGAGATATTGAGGCAACAAGGAAGAGAGGCGTAATAGAGCCATCAATCATAGAAATCTCTTGACGATGAGGTTTCTTTAGATAAACCAGTACTCAGGCTATCATCCCTTCATCTGAGAGATATTCTCAACAATAAACACTTCGGAGTCTCATAATATACATTCTGATGTGTTGCTGAGATGTAAATAGCAACTGGACTTACTAAAACCAGTTTTGACAAATATCTCGTCAACTATTTAATTTAAACAAAATTATAATTAAGAAACTGAAAAATAGAGTTAACTTGTAAAGCCAAACAAAACGCCAAAATCTCTCACAAAACGTTTATTCTTCCTATAAGCATAAAGAATAAACGTTTATATAAATAATTGTTGTTTATATAAAGAATAAACGTTTATATAAATAATTATTGTTTATATAAAGAATAAACGTTTATATAAATAATTGTTGTTTATATAAAGAATAAACATTTATATAAATAATTGTTGTTAATATAATGAATAAAACAAAAACTCTTTGGTTTCACTACTTCTCTTATAGAACTTCCACATTTTTAATAACTAGAATAAAATGACTTATAGTTATATATCACAATAAAAAACAGCGTATTACTTAATGATAGCTGTATATTTCAGCCAACTCTGTGGCTATCTTCAGGCTTTAAAACATAAATCTTAAGAACTATTCATATCACAATCAACTAAAATTAGAAAAAACACACACATTATACAAAATTTTTAAAAAAGGCTAACAAAGAATAAAATTATTTAACAATAATAGAAATTAACTCGGTCTGACTAGAAAAGGTAAAAAAAATTTTTATTTACCTTAATTTACCTTTTTTAATATATATATATATATATAATATATATATATATAATATATAATATATATATATATATATATATATATATATATACACACATATTATTTTGTGTGTGTGTATGTATGAAAAAATTTTTTCCTAGACATTTCTATGGGGCACAATAACTTTCGAACGCTTTCTTAGATCGAAATGAAACTTGGTACAAAAATCAACCTTGCTAATATCACAAACCATATTGTTTATGAAATATTTGTGACTATAATAACCCACAATAATGACCCTACAATTATTTCAAAAAACCCAATTCTTCATATAGTGTTTAGATTAGGCTGACATTTTTACACATATACTACTATGTATGGTTCACAAAAAAACTAAGTTCTATGTTATTATCAGTAATAGCTCAAATTGTTTTTCATTGACATATATATGTCAATGAAAAACATGATGTCATTAATTGACATAATGTAAACAAATTACATCTTTTCAACTAATACATTGAAAACGTATTCGCTTATATCGTGGTAGTATGCCACTTATATAAACCAGCAATATGACGAAGTGATAATGTACAACATGTGGCTTCGAAGCAGTCACAGGTAGACGCAGGGGCCGTGAAGCGGCCCCTCAGCGCCGTTTCCGCGAAGCAGCAAAAAGGCCGAAGATCTCTTGTTTTAGATAGCACAACTAGGTCTTAAGATTGACGTTTGTACGAAGTTTCAGTCTGTAGCACGAACACTTACATAGAAAGACATCTTAATGAAAACCTCTCAGGAGGTCCTGAAAAACATGTAAAACGGGTGGTTCACATTTTTAGTGCAAACAATATTTTCCAAAAAATAAGCTAATGATGTTAGGGTATAAAAATTTATTTTTATAAACCGAAGCGATATTATTTTTATTGTTTAGTCCTATTATACTTATCAATTTTAGTTAGCCTAATTTTGTCACTAATGTTTCTAAATATAGGCTTCTTTCTTTATCTATAAGTCGTTTCCACTCAAGTGAGCTTACATTACGAACCATTTATGAAAACTGAGGTATTTATGTTTAAAATGACTAAAACACTATTAGACAATATCCTTTTCATGTTGACAAGAATACGACATTGCTTGGTACTGTCTAAAAATATATTCATTGATAGAGAAAACATAACAAAGAATCTATAGATAGATTTCTAGTGAAGCCTGTCGTTTCGCTCTTACGTAGTTGCGCTCGAATCCGTACCGTTGTGCCTCCTCCCTTTCCGCCTCATTTTGCCTCCACATTTTACGTCAGTTACTTCATTGTATTTCTTTTTCATTCACTATCTTGAGATGAAAAAGGCCCAGATGAATTCTCAAAGAATAGAATTCTTTTTCCTTTTTAGATAATGACGTCATGGAAGAAACGAAATATATCAACGTCATTTTTTATTAATATTATTTTTAATAAATCTGTCACATTTTTCTAAAAACATTATTGAAATATGAGTACAAAATTTATTGTCAAACGGTTAATATCTTTAAAGGGACTCCTTATTTTGCCTATTTCAACATTTTCCCCTATAAAATACTCAGAAAATAAAAGAGCTGTTTGCTACTTTAATAGTAGCCATATCAGAAGAATACATTTAAGTGTTTCTATAAGTTAAACATGCAAAGTCACTCACAATTAAGTATATTTACATTATTAACAAATATTTAACAAACCAGTGGCACTGTTATTGATTTTACCTTGAGGCACAGAAAACTTGTGAGATGTCCTCACGCCAAACGGACTCTAACCAATCTGACTCCAACCAAACTGACTCGAATCCAAATAATTCAAGCCAAGAAGTCTTCTAGATTTAAACATGATAAACTTAAGTAACATGGCTAGCTAACATAATTAATTATTATTAATTAACACTAATGTGTTAATTATGCAAATATATTGCATCATGGAAAATTATTTAAACTTTAAACAGCAGTGTTGACTTTGTCGCCTGATTCTTAGTTAGAAACATGAATTATGTTTAACTTTAAAGCCTATGTATAAAACGTATGTATAATATTTGGAAAAACTGACCTAAAAAATAATCGCACCCAAATAAGGACTTGGAGAGATTAATCCTAGAGAACTAATTAAAGGGAATTACCCAAAACACAACAAATTCCAAAAGAAATAACCAAAAAAATAACAAAACAAATTACCAAAACGAGTAACCAAAACAAATTACCAAAATATTTAACATGAGGGTACTTGTACAATATATTTACACAACAAGTGATCACAGCATGTTTTCCCGCATAAAGTCTTGTTTTCTTTGCAAAAGAAAATTGCATTGGCTTCTCGGAAGCCAATGCATCTCCATCTAAGGGAGATAAATTAGTTAGCTCCCAAAGATTGTCGAGTGAGTTAACTTCAATTTTTGTTTTCTGGGTCGTAGCTGAGAGAAATAAGCAGAGAACCGAAGTAATTTGACCCATGTTGCGTATTAAATTTTACAAACGACTGTGTAAGTAATTTTCAATAGCTACTTGTGGCAATAATATTCATTTTTTCAAACACCAACTCTACCAACAGGTGACCTACATCTCCTATTATATTCTTCATTATACAACCTATAATAACCATCTCAATAAACAACTGATTTAATTTATTACCAACATAATATAACATAATATACCTAAATAAATACACTTTATTTTGGAATCAAACAATAACAGTAATAATAATGATAAGTACATAGATAAAGCTAGAGCCTATCATTTATCCTTGCTGAAGTCCTAATAAGAATTTCTCCTCCTACTTAGATTTAACCTTCTATTATTACGTTTCTATGCTCAAAAAGCTTAATTTATATTTAACAGTACAACCTAAGACGTTAATGTTTAACCTTAATAACCCTTTGTTTCGCCCCTATTTTGCCTATTTTCTTCCTAAACAAAGGAGATAATCCTATAAATAGGCCTAACCAAGTTGAACCCTTATTAGAACCAATAAAGTGTAAAAGCCCCCCTCCCCTCCCCATATTTCACCTTCCCTCAATAGACGAATTTTACCATTCAATAAGCAAAGTCCCTAAATAGGCTACCCCTTTTATTCATTACTTTTAAACTTTTAAAAGTAATATGAATTTTTTTATTATAAAATGTAAAACTTTTATTTATTTATGTGATGATTTTTTCCGTTTTCCTTGTCCTCATTCATACCGTAGGTATATGGAAAATGTGTTTAAGCAAGAAAAACCCGAAACCAATAATTCACCTGAATCTGTTTAAGGTTTGGTCAAGACCTCCTGAATAGTTATCACAAAGTTGTCTTTCTGTATGCGTGTGTGATGGCGCGTTTGCGAGTGTCTGTCATTATCATAGCTGCGCTGGCTTATTTATGTTAGAGGGCTAAAACAGTACAAAAACCAATATTAAGGATTTGTTAAAACAGCAGAAATTTCAAGAATTCATAAAATGCGGAAAACGTTTTGATCAATTTTAAATTTAGCGCACTTCATGTATATGACCAACAATGATACTACACATTATTGATCGTACCTGTCTTACTTGTATACACATAGTTTACACATTTATAATCCTACCTGTCTTACTTGTATAAACATAGTCTAAACATAGTCTACACATTTATGATCGTACCTGTCTTACTTGTATAAACATAGTCTACACATTTATGATCGTACCTGTCTTACTTGTATAAACATAGTCTTCACATTTATGATCGTACCTGTCTTATTTGTATAATATACACATAGTGTACCTGTCTTATTTGTATAAACATAGTCTACACATTTATGATCGTACCTGTCTTACTTGTATAAACATAGTCTAAACATAGTCTACACATTTATGATCGTACCTGTCTTACTTGTATACACATATTTTTCACATTTATGATTGTACCTGTTTTACTTGCATACACATCGTCTACACATTTATGATTGTACCTGTCTTACTTGTATATAGTCTTCACATTTATGATTCGTACCTGTCTTACTTGTATACAGATAGTTTACACATTTATGATCGTACCTGTCTTACTTTGTATACACATAGAGTCCAAGAGCCAGGCCTAAAAAATTTGTCTTATTTTGTAGTACTTCAAACCTAATTTTTCTGAAAATATACCTTAAATTATGAAGGAAAACCATCGTCTGCCTATCCAGAGTGGAACTCTTCATATAAATGTGCTCGCTAAAACTACTAGAAAACCGCGCAAAGTTCAGTTTTCTTGCAATAAGTGGTATCCTGTAGGTAGTGTGCAAATTACGATAAGAATATTTTATAAAGCTGATAAAATTTTCTATAAAAGGAATGTTTTTTCTTCATAATCGGATTACTACATCTAAATTTATGATATTTGTTAAATGGCCAAAAAAATGCACACAAGTCAATATTTTTTTAAAGAAATTCGCTGACTTTGCATCAATTAATAGTTTTTGGTGTTTTTGAAAAAGCCATAACTTTGGTTGTAGTCATCTTCAAACTTTAAGGTATATTTTCAGAAAAAAAGGTTCGAATCGTGAATATGTGATTAATAAATTGGATTATCTCTATATTAACTTTATTTGAATAAATATATCATACTTTACAATTTCACAATTATAAATTATGAAATATAGTTTTTTTTTTAATTTATTTACATTATTAACTTCATAATGATTACTCCCTCCCCCCCTGTCTATTGCGAAAAAAACGAAAGCAAAAACTGTGGAAAAGTGAAAAAATGAACTATTAATATCAAACAGTCAGGTTGATAAAAAAGAAAAAAGACGCCTTATGAAAAAGATCATCCTTCTAAAGACTAGTCTTTTTAGACTTAACTTTTCCAAGATATTTAGGTATAAGGAAAAACGTTAAAGCAGGTTTATAGGTGGAAAACTTCTTTAAATTTCCTTTGTTCGGCTACTTGTTTACCGGGAAAAACTTTACAATGTTAAAAAATAGCTAAACAAGAAAATAAAAATTATGTAGAAAAAGAAGGTTTATTTTGTCTAAATATTTAATTTTGTTAATGTCTACAGCCTTTTCTTCTCATCTTTGCTAAAATTTTTAGACTTTCTTTCACCGTGACAAAAAAAAAGTTAAACTTTGGATAAAAACCAAAAGCTGGCAAGAGAAGCTGGTAATTAAAAACAAGAATAAAAATAACTTCCAAATAGTAATTTTTGACTTAATTCTAGTTCTAACTTTTATTAGTTAAATGTGTAAAATATATTTCTACCGGTCTCGCTAAACTTTAATGGTTTCATCTCTAAAATACCGGTGTGAATGATACCTACCTAAACAAGATCTGCGAAAAATCAACGAAGAATGGCGTTGAAAATTTTCATTCTTCTTTGAAAATACAAAAGCAAATCATATTTTCTCAGGAGGATTTTAGGCTATATAATAATCTAATTAAGACCTTACACCCCCTTAGACGCTGGATAAAAATGTTCTTGTCGCAATACGAAAGTTACTACGAAACGAACTACTACTACTAATGAAAAAGATTGGAGACGAGTTAAGTCGTTAATTCGAAATATAATTACTCAATAAATCTGGGATAAAGGTATAAACTTGATTTGTGCGTGCAGTCTTATTTTCGAGGATTGCCAAAATCGGTTTAGTCTCAAGCTGCTAGAAATTATAAGAGATTATTATATTGGAGGGTTTTTATGACTACAATCAATTTTTTTTTCACATGTTAGGTTATTGTCTAGCATTGACGTCATTACAGAAATAAATAGTAAATTTTCAATGTTGACCGCCTATACCGATTTCTATAATGACGCTACAAGTTAATCGTAAAAAAGTGAGGTTATAACCTCCGAATGCGTTTGGTTTGTTTAATTGAATTGAATCACATTATAAACTTTTAACATCTTGGTTTTAGTCTATTGCTGTGTCTATTTATTCTTAGTTTTAACATATTGAGACCTAACAGGTTTATATTCTACTATAACCTGACTTTAATAGCGACAGATATGATAAAAAAAGATAATAACAAAGCGACAGAAACGCTTTTCTACATTAATTTAAGTTCTCAGTCGGACTCTTGTCTTATCTAAGAGCATTTAAAATGTGATAAAGTACAATATGCTAGATGGTGCTTGGACCTAAAAATCAAAAGTTCTTTAAGTAGCAGCAGTACTTTTTCTGTTTTCTGGACAAGAGCCTTCTTAATTATTGATTCATATGGTACATCACAACAATGCTCAAGGGGATGACGAAGGAACCAAAATGGAGGGTACCTGTAAAATTCAGGTCCTTATTTAAATAATTATAGTTAAGTGAACGGATTGAAATGGATATCATATAGAGCTGCCTGTACAAATTACTTAAAGAATTCATATTTCAATCATTATAAATCTGTTTTTAAATAGAACAGTTTTTCGTTACTTTAACCGAACGCTTTTGAAGATATTGAGAGCCAACCTCTTTAAAGGCTAGATAAAAATTTTCTTGACGCAGTACGAAAGTTAAGCTAAGATAGGCGTGGTTATTGTAAGGATAGGTGGCCGCCAAAGAGTTAATTGCAGCTAGATTATCTACTGCTAGCATTATTATCTCTTTTCAGACTTGAGTCAGATATATGAGTAGGAGTACATGTGTATGTATGTGAAACACGCTTATGGTTACATAAGTAGGTGTAAATGCTGTGTATGTGTTACGGATTTATGTGTAATACAACATAAAACAAATATAAACGCTTCTCCAAGGAGCATATATATAAATTGACCAAGTCAAAAATTAACTCTTTTTTCCTTTGGAAATCCGCTAGAACATAAAAAAAGGTTTCACATTAATAGTTCTTTGATACGATTTTTTACATTTCAAAGATAATCAAGGTGTTACTCGTTTTTTTTTAAACGAGGGATTTTTCGAATTTCATATCTGGAGCAAACACGTGCTTTGAATCTTCCCCTAGACAAAGTCACCCCTCATAAAAATTCTAATCTGAATAGGTTTACGTGTGATTAAACTCGATATTCCCAAAATACGTTGTCTGTAGGCTCAAAGAGAATCCGTTTTAATTATGTGTGTGGATAGCTCCAATTTTTTATTTTAAAATATTATTTTTCATTATTAAAAGATTGAAAGTCTTTCTACTCTACTTCGACCACTATATTAAACCACTCCCATAAAATTAATTTAGTACTATTCACCCAGAGGTGGATAGTAGAGGTCTTCAAAGTCGAACCTTGGGTCTGTTCATACAACCTCGGGTTACCCTCAGCAAAATCAGATGTGAGATGACCACCCGGTGACTTTCACAGTCTGACTCCTGCACCCGTCCGCACAATCTCTGTTCTATATGATCAAAATAAGGATTGCGCAGACCAACCGGACTTCTGCACAGTCGAGCTCTTGTACCTAAACACTCTCTGTTCTGTCTAAGCAAATGACCAGCCGGAGTTCTTCTTTCAGAAGATTTTTTTTCTTTCGTAATCTTCTTCTTTTAGAAGATTACAGTATCAGTTTAATTGATAAATATCAAGTTTATTAATAGCATTCAACGACCTTAAACTGTCAATAATCATACCACTACAATTGTCTCTATATACCTGTATATAACTCTGTAATTTAACTGTACTAAACAATAATACAATTTTCCTTGCTGTAGACGGAAAAGAGGAGTTTGTGTCTAAAAACATTTTCCGTGAGTTGAATTTTGATAAGGAAAGTCTTAGTGTACTAATTAGGCGGTTTGAATATAAAATCAAAAGAAAAGCAGGTTTTCCTTGTAGCATGTACCTACTCTTCTTCTGCAAAGCTCAGGTAAAACTTAACTAATGCCTGAGATCCTTTTAAGTCACTTTTATCAAGATATTAAACATTAAAACTTTGAAAAACTTAAATTAATTTTAAATTAGCCTCTAAATTTTATTAACTTATAATTTAAGTAAGATTAATGTGCTTGGTTATATAGATAACTAAGAAATCACATTAAGATGTTATAAAATAATATCCCAAACAGAATTTGGAAACAGCAGTGATATTGACGACGGTTCTATTCGAATCAAAGAGACATCCAGTCTTTTTGATTTATGGTTCATTTGCCTCAAATAAGATAAAACTACTTAAAGTTAGGGTTCCCAGGTTCAAATCTTGGCATCGGTACTAATTTTTTATCATCTTATTTACATTATTTTAGTTAACTTAAAAATAATTCTGGGAAGAAGGTCCGCAAGCTGGGCGAATTTTCTTTGAAATGCGCGCTTTTTTGCTTATCAATCCAATTTTTGCTTCGATATATTTTTATATTTTTTGCTTATATCTATTTTTTCAATTTTTGCAAGATTTCGTTATATATTTAGGAACCTGAGCAGTACTGTTACAACTTTTTGTTTAATTTTTTCAAATTTTTTAATGAAATGCGCTAAATTTAATTTAATTTAATTTAATGAAATATCATAAACTCAGCTTCAAATAGCTACGAATAATACTGTGCCGTGCAGTGTACAATCTATAGAATAAATCTGGGCATTTTCTTTGAAAAATTTGAAAAAATTAAACATAAATTTTAATTTATGTTAATAGGTGTAAATAGGTTTTAAATAAATACGAAAACTTAAGCAAAAATTGTATTGATAAGAAAGAAAGCGCGCATTTAAAAAAAATCGCCAGCTTGCGGTCATGGGGGCCAGAATTTTAAGATAAATAAACTCTGCCGGGATACTTATTCCTATTTTTCATTTGAATCTACTTTACTTGCGCGCTTTTATTCTATTTTTTCATTAGATAATAGATATTCTTGGTCTTCGACGCTAGTTCTTAAGATATTGATCGAATAATAAAAATAGTGATAATACTGATAAAGCCTGTTTAGGTAGTAGTGGCAGCCGTTACCCTCAAATTATAATGTCAAGTTGGTGATAACTTCATTGAAGAAATCATATAAAATGTATGCCTGGGATCCGAACCCCAGACCTCCGTGTCGATTTTGTGCATTACGCAACAAGAGAGAAAAACGGAACTTTGAATACAAGTGTGGATTTGCAGCCTAAGTGGAAGGGCTGCTAAAATTACTTAATAACTTCTAAAACGTTTATTAAGTAAGGGAATTTGATAAACCACAAGAACTCAAACTGCCAACACGTACTGATAAGAACGAATAAACTCCTTGATAAGAAGCAACGGCTAATTCTCCTCCCTATTATTCATATTCACTTTACTCACATTCTTACTAACTATTACTATTTCTTATTTTTGGCACTAGAGCCAAAAGTATAAGAAGAATTCTTCTTTGGCAATAGTAACGAAAGTAAGATGAATTCTTCAAGAACAATATAAATAAATATTTTTAGTTTATAATAACTTACATGTAATGTCAATATTATGCATCAATTGTAGATCAAATAGATTACGATCTAACGTAGGTTGATGTTCATAAATATACGCATTAATAGTCATAGTTCATAGTATTAGGTTCAAAAATGTTTATGAAATATTAATAAAAGGAAAAAGATTCTCTAACAATCACTAACTTAATCACTCTACAAGTAATATAGGAACAGAATTCTAGTTATCCATTCCTTTTGACTTGTCAAATGGTATCAACGATATTCCATGTCAGGATAAAAAGGATATTACATCCTCTATCTGTCATGTAAACCTGTCTTGTGTTTTTAAACAACATTATCACGTCTTTCAAATCCTTCGTAATGATTTAGAATAATAAAATGCAATCACAAAAAACTGAAAAAACTAATATTTAAAACATACTTTTACGTATCTTTTTACAAAGTTTATTCCAAAGGGCCGTACAAGTGACAAACGCGAATGTTTTGATAGTACGTTTTTGTTTTCTAATTTATAAATGTTCAAACACCAACACCCCTTCCTTTTTTAACATTAGAATACACCAATATAAATGTTTTATAAATATTTAGAATAACATTCCAATGTTTTACTTTGTCTTCTGTCAAAAAAACTATTCTTCTACATTAGACTAGTATACAGTCCCATTTCTCTTCTCTCTTAACAATGAAAGAAAGGAACCACTAGTCAAACCTATAATTATGGTCAAATATAATAAGTATTATACTTATTTATGGTTCATATTAGCTCTATATAAGGAACAGATGCCGCTTTTTCTAAATTCCGATGCTAAAACCTAACTTCGATAGTCCCGAAATGGGCCGTTGTGATCGGTGACCTTTTACATTCGGTGCATAACACCGAACTAAGCTTTTTTTGACTGAGCTAATATCCTGAACAGAAAGATAATAGTCACCCAGTTCAAGCCTTTCTAAATACTTATTCATAATTGGATAGCTTTTTACAGGATGCGCCAATCTGCGGATTCCTGGGTAAAATAGCACTCTGATTGTTCTGTTGAAATGTGAGGTGACTGCAAATATGGCAAATACAGTCTTAAGATGTCTTCTGACGGAGCTTAAATATTCAAGTCCTAATTTTAAGAATTTAGTTTCCTAACAAATAAAGCAATGATTACGAGGATTCTCGAGTAAACACTGGAATCACACATTCAAGGCCACAAAAGAAAGACAAATTTTACAGAAAACTTGAAGAATATACACAATTGGGCTCAATATCATTGGTTCAAACTGAGTTATGAATTTTCCTAGTAAAACTAAACGTTGTTGGATTGGTCCTTTATTTATCATTATATTGGTATCAAATGATAGCTCGCAATCATTCTATCCATAGTACGAGCTAGCCTGTAGGTATTTAGACAGCTTCTGTACATCTGAAAAATCATACTAAATTTCGGTATCAGTCATTCCTTATCAGTAGACTCCACGAATGTTTAGTGATAGACACATAACTTCTGGACTCGTCACAATATTATATACAGGCCAGTCTGAACTTACAAAAAATGAAATTACAGGTGGTTTTTAACGGAAATGTCGTGTCTTACGGTAGCGCAAACATAACATAATCCCCAATTTAGATAAATGGTACCTGGCAGACCCCCTATCTTTCTCGGAACCCCTTCCTCCTCTTAATAAATCTGTAATCTACACTTATGATGAATCTGTAATGACACTTATGATTCGAATGAGGACATAGCAAGCAGCTCAAGAACTTGCATTAGAAGAATACTTAAGAAATCAGTATATTTTTATGAGTTGGTCTTGACTATTTAAACACCAAGCGAACGCTTAGTCAACCAATTTGTTTGCGTGACAAAATCACGCAAACAAATGTAATATAAACTGGAACATTATATTACATTAATTCACAGTAAACATCTATACTATATACGAAAAATTCCATTTCCAAAAAAAAGAAAATACGATTCTCCAATAAACATATATATGTAGTTAATATAATTGACCCCTACTTTTCCCGGTTTCTTACTTACTTTAGAAAAGTTGGATGATAAATAATCCCGTTTACATATAAAAACTTGATAAATCATTTTTTGATTTACGGATATATTATCTCATATCTGAAACATATAACTCAGTTAACCTTAACCTTAATAACTCTTTATAGATTTATAATAATAGACTAATTAGCTCGCGGACCCCCCAAATTCTTTCCATTGAATTACAGAGGTCCGGTGGCCACACTTTGTGTAACCCTGTCCTTTGGTACAATTGGTCTTATTATTTTTCTAAATTTTTCTTGAAAACTCATACACAAGCTTGATATTGATCTCATTTTCTTTCCCCCGGGCATAGAGAAATGGTCAAACTTTGACTAAAACTTTCTTCTAAAAGAGGAAAAGCAATATCTAAATATAGAATCGTACCCGAAATAACTTTTTAATATAAATATCAATGAATATATATATATATAATATATATCTATATATATATATTATATATATATATATAATATATATATATATATATATATATATATATATATATATTATATATATATATATATATATATATATATATATATATATAATATATATATATATAGAATAGATAGATAGATAGAATAGATAGATAGATAGATAGATAGATATACAGATATCGAAGAAAACAAAACATGATGATGAACTACCAATAAGTACTATGAATAAGGCAATGGCTATAGGTGACTATAATATTGATAAGTGAAGACAAAACAACCGACTGCTCAGGTTTCAGACTTAGCAGACTACATGTAACCCTCCTTAGTCCTGTCGCAAGTCGCAAAGTTCTTATACACCAAAAACAACACCTAAAATGAATAACTCAGGTAAACTCTTGATTTCGGATTTTTTGCAAAGGCAATAATTTTCCTATTTACCTATGATATAAATAAAAAAAAAAGTGAAGGTGTCCTATTGGTTTAATAAAACATGAAAAACTGACGTTGACCAACGTAATAAATTTGGTTTAATTAACATCTTTTAATTTACCTGCTAATTTCACGCACAAAAATATTTTAAAGAATATTTATGCGGGCAAAAAAATAACATGATTGTTCTTCAATTAAAAAAAATGTATGACGTTATGTTTAAAAAATAGCTAATGAGTCATAATAAAAGATAAAAGAATTAATTATTAATACAAAGTTAGTATAATGCGGAATTTCAGGTGCAATTATAAAATACATTTCATTCGAGCAAATCAAAAGCTTGAAATTAGAACACATTTGAACAAATACTCTCAACTTTTGAATACATTTTAACACACTAAAAACGTGCTTTAAAAAATATTTCCCTTTTTTTAAATCGTGCATATAGGGAATAATGGAGTGCTTGGGAGTCCATTTTTCCCACTCAAGGGCTGTTCTGGAGAAATGGTTTCATTCTTTTCGGTCTCTGTTTAACTCGAGGGATGTTATAGGAAGGGAAAACAGCGGCTTTTAATTGATTTAAAATCAATTTTTTCTCCCTTTCCCTTCTTTGCATTTTATTGGCTTCTGATGAATTTCAAGAACGGAGTGGAAAGTAAATTGAAAGTGGTGTAGTTATCGTTTTTTCAACCTACTGCTTTTTATCACATTTTTTTTCAAATTAAAAGTAAATGAAATATAAAGTAGCTTGAAACCATCATAAGCAAACATTGTTTATGGTCATTTAGAGAAAACATTTAAGACTATTATTTAGAAACGGAATCTCAAAAATTAATAAATGGTCCAAAAAATGATTCGCTCCATATCGTTTCAGGTCAAAAGAAGTCGATTTCTGCAGGAGTAAAAAAATTGAGTGTAAGATTACTTATCTCAGCAAGAATTGAACTAAAAACATTAAGTTCTTTAGTTCACTAGCAATTAACTAACAAAATCAGCCGATCAACCGATTTTCACATCAGTCTTACATTTAACTGTAATACCGTACATTTACTGTCTCCTCAAACTATGGGTCTTCGATAGCTATCGCAAATCAGTCTTTTACATCGAGCATTGACTCCAAAGACTCCAAGACTCAACTTTAACCATAGTCATTTACCGGAAAATCCTGTTTAGAAATGTAATAACTACCATTTTTTTATGCATTCTCATACCTTGTTCTACATTGATTATAAAATTAGCTGTGGAGTTCCAAAATACGGAGAAAAGAAATATCATCTCCTCTAAATTTATATTTATTGACAAAGCCGAATTTTAAACTTAACAGTTCATCACCGACAAACAAAGTATAAAACGAAGGAAAAATAAAAAAAGCTGCAAATTTAATAATAATATAAATTTTTTGATAGAAAATGAAATTAGAAACTATGAGACAGACAAAATAGGTTTGTCCAGAAATATATATATATAATATATATATATATATATATATATATATATATATATATAATATATATATAATATATAGTAAATATGCATTAAGGGGAGAGACATCTGTCTTTTCTTCTAATTTATATAGAAATATTAATTGGTAAAAAGGTCAATTTAATTATTGGCTTCTTGTGACAAATCATAATCACCAACATCTTATCTATATATACAATTGAATCATCATTCAAATTTGTTATGCTTAATTACAGTAACTACATTGCAATATTTATTTATGAAGAGGTAATAAAAGTTAACACTTACAATTAACATCTAAAATAAATATTATTTGCAAAAGAGAACAAAATTCAAATTCGTCGAGTGATTTGTAGATAAAGAATCAGTGGAACCATCTAAATTTTTGTTTAGATTTTCAACAACTCAGAATTTTTTTAAATAAAACTTGTTTTAAGTTTATTTTTGAATGAGTTTATGTAGCTTCATCAACTTATACGTTAATTTAAATTTTATTTTTTAAAAATAAAATAAATATAAGGTATATTGCATTAGTGCAGTTATCGAGTGAAACGATAAAAATAAAAGGCTATTTGATAGAATCGAAACAAGAATCTCTAGGTTTAAAGACGAATACTATACCGTTAGCGCCAAAGCGGAAAAACATAAAAGAGTCTAATTTTTTTCCTCCCTAATCCTACAATTCCCTTTATTATGCTGTCGAAAGTGATTTTCTCCCTTCCAAACGAAAACAGGCCTTTCGATGAAAACCTAAGCATAGAAGCTCACTTACCATAGCTTTAGAATCCAGAGGAGAAAAACTGTGTTACATTATATAAAGAGATGGTTCGGTTAATAATTGGCAGAAATGTTTTCAAAAAATAACTCGACCAATATTTCTCTCTGATATAATTGTAAAATGAAGAAGACTTTTTTTAAAAAGACTAAAGAGAGCAATTTATAAAAAAATCTTGTATTGTATGACTACAGATAATCATATTTAATGTCAACCAATTGTTATTATGTTCAAAGACGTAAACCCGACAGAATTCCTGGTCGGTGTTTACAACGCTAGCTGAATCTGGAATTAATATTTATAATATCAAAACTATTTGAGTTAAGACTACAGTACTACATCCCGATGGAGAATGTATTAGCTGATTTGATATATCGCGATATTGGTTATTTCTGTCTACTACTCCAAGTTAAATTTGTTGTTACATGTGAGCGTCAGTGCACAGAAAAAAAATCTCGTTATCCTTTGGTAGAGTTTAACTAGCATTACCAAAATCCAAAGATCGTGAATAAAGGGGATTCGTGTCAACGCTAAGTAGATTTGCCATAGATCAAAGTGAACCCATCGCGAATAAGAAAAAAATAGAGAATAATACATCACAAAACACCACAACAAGTGTCAAAAACAAATTGCACATGCATGGTACGATCTACGAATGCTTACGAAAATTACATTAACTGCTCAGGTTCTAAATTTAGAGGCAAATATTATTCCCGATGGTTTCCTGTTGTTTTGCATCTTGAGAAGGTTATAAATAAATAATCTTATACCAGTCAACAGTAGGAAAAGACTCAAAACCTAGCTTCCTAACATCTCACCGGCACTGATGATGACCTTTAGTTGGTTGAAAGCCGGTTATGCTTTATTTTAATAAATAATACATAAATGGAGAGACTTATTTTATTATTTTGATAAATAAATAGTAAAAATTAAATATTTTTAACTGCTTTATTTTAATTGACTTAGCAAGGGCCAAAGGTAAAAAAATCAAAACAAACACCGAATGTCAAACACAGAAGCAAGTTTAGGAGCAAAATCGAGTTATCCTTGTTACATAACCTGGGTTTCGCACCTTTTGAACCATGGGAAGTCAAGTTTGCTCCTATTTATCTTATACAACGTCAATGGGGTCAGAAAAGATCCTTATCGCAACATATCCTTTATTTATATCGTTTAAGTTCCTTACCAAAAACCTTCATATGGGTGAGCCCTTTGTTTCTAAATACTCCGTGTCACAATATTTATAAGAAGTACACATGTAAACTGTACACACACAATCCATAACATAGAGAAGCAGAAAATATCCCATTAGCGAATTTTATTCCCAAAAGAAATTAGCTAATAGTAAAAAATGTGATTTTTAAGCACCATCCTAATGGCCTGTCTAAAGTGTATATAGATATTTGTTTTTTCCTCTTCAAATAATATTTGTAATTAGTAATTTAACAATAAAATTTTTGGATTTTATTTTGAAGTCGTTTTACACTGTCGTCTTTACCACTGTCGTCGTTTTACACTGTCGTCTTTGTTTTACACTGTCGTCTTTACTTTATGTTTACACTGTCGTCTTTATGTTTTACACTGTCGTCTTTATGTTTTACACTGTCGTCTTTATGTTTTACACTGTCGTCTTTATGTTTTACACTGTCGTCTTTATGTTTTACACTGTCGTCTTTATGTTTTACACTGTCGTCTTTATGTTACACTGTGTTTACACTGTCGTTTCAAAATCTAAATAAAAACATATGGTTTACCTTTACTATAGTTTTTCTTTTTCTTTATCAAAATTACTGTAACAAGTATTTTACAGAATTTAATAAAAAATCTTTATATTATGAAGTACATATTAAAGTACAAAAACACGATAAAATGTAAAACTCACCTTATGTGGTCAGGGTTGTCAATAAAATTAAGTAAAAAAAACGCAAAAATCCTAAATAGCTCATGCGCAGTTAATCCAATATTAGCATTTTTTTTTTATTTTTAAGCCAGCCATCAGCTGATCACGCATGTCTGACTTTTTTTACAGGGAGTAAAAAACTATTTTCCCCTCGCAATAACTCATAACTCCCTCGCCTTCACCTCAGGAGTTAAATACTTTGGTTCCCTCGGCTTACGCCTTAGGAACCAACTAACCGCTCAGAGATAATAGAATTCTTTACTCTTTTGGTGCATAAATAACTATTAATAATTATAATATAATTATCATATAATAATATTAATAATTAATAATAATTAAATACAAATTATAAAATAAAAAATACAAGATTAAAGTTTTCACTATTTTTGACGTTATCTTAGTAATCATTTCAAGTATTCACTGTTTTATAATAAATTATAATTATATAATTAAAACATGTAAGTCGGAAGTGATGTTGTGGACAGGGTCAAGCTAAAATTTCCCCTAGTCACCCAAGATGAATGAGGGTAAATTTAATTAAACAATGTAGTATTCAAACATGCGTAGCGGAATATTTCTCTCTGTTTTGTTGGTAACACCAAAACTAGTGTTACCATTAGTTTTGGTGAATTGCTAATTCTGTTTTTGCATTATAAAACGTCGTCAGTATTGTAGATATTAAGCTATCTTTTAATAATTTAGCATTTTAAACTCGTTTATCAAACTATTTCAAATTTTAAATTATAATCTTCGAATTATTGGAACTAGGAAGAGTTGGTATACGGAATTAGAATAAAATTATTTTATATGCTTTTAAGTAATGAAATTAATCTTAGTACAGCGAATTATTTGTCTATATCGAATTATTGCTGATTTAGTTTAAAAGTTCGTCAAAATTAGCATTTGTAGTTATGAGGATGCATTAATTTGTTTACTGTGCAGGTATTCATTAATTATTTATTTTGATTGTTATAGTATAGATTGATTAATTTTGTTATTTATTACTTCAGAGCAGGATAATATAATAATATAATAAAATATAATATACCAAAGAGGCTTTCGGCCTCTTAGCTGATTGGTGGACCCATGGTTGTTGTACTTTCAGTTTGTCGCATTTAAACAAAACTTTGTTTACTTATTTACTAGGTAAAGGTATACCAAATATGGTATACCACTTGTACCAAATTTAAACTCAATTAAATCTTTTTCTGATTTTTAAAGTTTTCTTAAAAAACCTACTTAAGTCCATTCCATAATAATTGAACTAATGCCGATGATGATACATGGCTACATGCGTGTCCAATTTCAATTGGATCGCATAATTTTTCCGCGTTTTCTGATTTTTCAAAATTTTGGATGTCATTTTTTTAGGTTAATGACGTCATAAAAAGATTATTTTCCGAATAGCACTACTACAGTGGTAGATTGATTTCTTTTTATAATGTTTCAATTGTCTAGCATAAATACACTAGGAGCTTCGACGATAACAGACAGACACACACATACACATACACATACAGAGAGACAACTTTGAGAAAATCACTCAGGCCTCCTGAGTTTTAAAACACCTGAAACGGATAATTCAGGTTTCATCCCGGTTTCGGATTTTTATGTAAACACAATACTTTTCCTATATACCTACAGTATACATAAAAGGAAAGTAAAAATACTATATAAAGTCAATCGATAAAATTCAAAACATAACCTGACAGGGCCATTGTAGGGATTTTTTGTTGCTTAAAAAAGGGTTTTCTTGTTAAAAAATAAATTTGAAAACACTGAAATCTTGGCGGGTTGTCAACTGATTTTACCTGTGTGTTATACTATAATGGCGACATAAAAAATATCTTTTTTCGAAAACAACGAGACACCAAAAATTAAACTCAAATATTTATTTTCTTATCACCTTGCAATTCTTTGACATAAACATACTGGGTAGGTACAATGATAATAGATACACACGTATTGACAAAAAAAACTTAATAAAAACCACTCACATTGTCTTAATCGCTTAAAACGAATAATTTAATTGAATTACAATTTCGGATTTCTAAACAACTATTTAGAAGAAAAACTGTACAACGTATAAATTTGCCGGTTCTTTCTTTACAATCTTTATCCATAATTATTAAACACTTCATAATAATTAACTCACTTCCGAAAATAACAAAAGAAGGTAGGAAATATAATAACCTTGTTAGTATACTACTAGCTTTCACCTAGTGGGCATTTAAGAAATTTCACCAGCGACAGTAAAGAACTCTTTTACTGTCTCCGACAGAAAAAAACTACGAAACTGTCGCAGTTGGTAAAAACGCAATTCACCAACTTTTTGTTGAGATTGTAAAGTGCCTACTTCACATCCGCCAAAAAAAATATTAAAAAATCCGCATGAATTCTGTGTACACTTCCAGCACTTGAACCCGAAATACATGTATGAATAATTTGTGATGGGTTCTTCTTTTTGTGTAAAGAGAGGTTGTATAGCTAAATACTATGTTATACGTATGATAAAACAATTATTATTAAAAATAATTATTTTAAATTTACAAATTAATTAATTTTACATACTTGAGAATTTATTTATTTACAACTATCAGTAAGAATTATAATTATTCATGTTTATGCAAAGCGTTGTCAAATTTGAATATTTGAGTATGATTTTAACGATCGTAATTTGTTATTACAAATTTTACTTTAAATCAGTCTAAAAGAATAAATCTAATTTTCTCAATCTCTTTTTCCTTGACTAAAAAGAAAAATGGTTTTAAGTTTTTTCTCGTTAAGTTTCCTCAAATTCTTCATCTTCAAGTACTTTTTCTAAAAACTTCATTTTCATTATATTTTCCTAAAAAAAATATCATCTAAAAAAAGAAAAAGAATGATTTGGAACATTAGTGGTGGTTTTAGAAAAACGACTCGCAGTTGTAGAGTAGTAAAAGATATTTTAAGAATCTCGTTATTTTGAGTGGGTTGACTGTAAAATTGAGAGCTTGTAAAAAGCCGGGTAATGAAGGAATGAAACGAGAGGAGATGTAGTTACCGCTGGAGAGGGAGTAACATTACCGCTGGTGTGGGGGTAATACTGCTGGAAAAGGGTCACATTACCGTGGGGGGGGTAATACCGCTGGGAAGGGTCACATCGCTGGTTTGGGGAATGTAACTCGTGTAGCATACTACGTCACAAGCGCCAAACTCCGCTACACCAAAGCCTAGGGTAGTTAACGCTAAACAACACTCCTAACCACCTCCAAACTCTGAATTTTTTTTTGCTTCTCAACTTAATAATGTCACACAACATTAAATTCTAACGACTAGGGATAAAGAATTCGTTATTGAATCAACTAGTTTGTTTTTATGCTTTTTATGCTACGGTTGTTTTAGTTTATTCGACAATTTTTACTAATAAAACACTTATGTCTTCAAATCATACCACATATTTAAAAATAAAGAATTTAACTTAGAAATACAGACAAATGCCTCGCTAAATAACGAATTGTCAAGGTAGCACAAAAAACGATTACTATTATTATTCTCAGATTTAAATCTGGTAGTTTACAAGATGATAGACAGGTTTTTCCTAAGCACTTTTTTTTTTAATTCTGCCATACGTTACGTCAACAGTCTGAAAGGATTCTATTACAATATGGCTCAATTGAAATATTAATGTGAATAATTTATTTAAGAAAAATTATAATAACAAGAATGATAAATAAATAAAACAAATAAATAAGGAAATATTTAAAAAATAGGAATAAGAAGGTTTCTAAAATGAATAAGAGAAAATTAAGTAAATTATAAAAAAAAGTAAGATACATTAGGTAAATTAAAACAAGTGAATTAAGTTAAGTTAGTTATAAGTTAATATAAGTAAATAACAAGAGAAAAATCCTATACTCTACTTCTAAAATACTTCTAAAATATCCTATACTTATAAAAAAATGTGTAGGAAAAACTGGAATAAGGGAAAAAATACTCAAGTAAAGTTATTGGTTCGATCTCCGACAATTTCGATCTTAAACGAATTTGATGGAAATAAAAACGTGTTTCAGACCTATGTCTGACCTCTCTTCAGAATTTTGAGGGGGTCCCCCCGACCTCAAGCAAAACGCTGAAATATTACTCTAACTACAACGAATTTATTGACTTATTTATAATGTTGTTTACAAAAAAATGAGCGAAGGCTAGTAATTTAGACTAATTAATAATTTCATTCCCAGTCTAGGCTGGAAAATGCTTTACCGGCTAAAGAGTTTCGAAATATTTCATTGTAGATAGCCTTACCTATTACTCATAGGACGTTCATGACAAACCTGTTTTAGGGAATTCCATCATAAAAATATGGGAATTCAAAAAATTGGGAGTATGGGAAATGAATTATTGCTTCATTTTCTCTCCGTGAGCTGTTATTGCGATATTTCCTGCAATCTAAAATTATTATTATTTATTTATTAATTATTATTTATTGCACTGATAAAGATGTCCAATAAAATCGAAAAAAAATGGGCACGGGATACCTCGGAATTTTTCCTCATCACATCGGATTCGCTTCGCTTATCCTCCCTACTTTGGATTCGCTTCGCTTTTCCTCAGAATCTACAAAGTATATGTCGCAAAACCCTTTCGGGTTTACTCCGCTCATCCTCATAATAAATGCATTCGTTTTATCCTTAGCGGTCACCCATCTAGGCACTGACATGCTCGATGCTGTTACCTTTTTTGTTCCAACAAAAATCCTAGATATACTTGCCGTATTAAAACGAAACTTAGTGAACTTATTTTTTATTACTTAATGGAATACACTTGTACCGATGTTCAACTCAATTGCATTATTCTCTGAATTTTTATAATTGTTTAAAAAACGTACACAAGTCATTTGATAACATTTGAACTAATGCTGATAATGAAATGAAACTTAACACTTATGTTAGCCTCATACATAGCTACATGCATGTCAAATCTCAAACCGATCGCATAATTTTTCTGCGTTTAATGATTTTTCAAATTTTGCGCTAAGTCATTATTGCGGATTAATGAAGTTTAGTTAGGAAAATATTTCCAAATAGCACAACTACAGTGGTAGACTGATTTTTGTACAAAGTTTCAACTCTCTAGCATAAATACACAGGGCGCTACGATGATAACAAACACACATTTACAGACAGAGAACATTGTGAAAACCACTCAAGAGGCCTTAAAAACACCTAAAACGAATTATTCTGGTGACATTCTGGTTTCGAATTTTTGCAAACACAATACTTCTCCTATATACCTACGGTATAAATGAAGAAAAGAAAAAAATATATATAGATCAAGAATATATTCTTCTTTTATTTTTATGATTCAAGAACTTTCGCCAAGAAAATAGAGAAATGGGATAGAAAGTTATCACACGTGACAAAGCTCTATCTATCCAATTCTTTCCCTATTTAACTTTCTAAAATGGAAATAGGAATAAAAAAATGAATTTATTTAAATCTTTCCTTTAAAGAAGGTATAAGATTTGCAGGATTTTTTTATTTATTTTGTATGGTTCTTTATGCATCTATTAAGAGTATATAGAAAAAGTTTAGTGTTAATATGATACTTTTATCTTGTGATATTAGGTAGTGATAGTAATAAGAGAGAGATGTGATCACATTGCAAGTAGGCCTCATTGTTGTAGCCTTTTTACTAACTCTCTTATACAGAAGATAGTGTTTTTGTCTTATGAGTCCTAGTGTAGGCATTTTTGCTTCTAATCCACAGAAGAGACCAGTGGCGGCCGGGGGGGGGGGGAGGTACAATAATGCTTCTCTGAGAGGTTTACATTTAACTAGAGTAGTATTAATGATTACAGCTAGTTTAATTTAATTATAATTTAAGATTTGAGATTTAAGATTTAAGATAATTTAAGAAATTTTTAATAATAATTTAAAATTATTATATTTTAATAAATTAAAATAAACTTATTCATTTAAATGAATTTTTTAACTAGAGTATTTTTAGGGCCCCGATCAAGTATGTTAAGGGCCCCTTGAGGCCATAGTCTTCCGTTTGGGACCTTTAAAGGTATCAAGTATGGGTATCAAGTATGAAGAATGGGTACCTTGAAGGGCCTAAATCTAGTTACAAAATTTAAAATATTTTTAAGCACTTGAAAAATATTTGTCTCTAGGAGAGCTCTTTACGCCCTACCTTAGAGTATTGGGCCCCTTTAAATGTTATGTTATGAATATAATAAATGTGTTAATATTTTTTTTTTAATTATCGTTATTTCTTCTTTAAGTTTATTTATGGCTGAGGGGCCCAAGGAGATCTGCCACCCACGCCCAGAGTGACCAGTCCGTTCCCGGAAGAGACGTGACTTATAATATAATTACTGTTATAATTATAACAGTCCAAATTACGTGTACCTCAGAACTTTTACTCACCATATTGGGTTCAATACGCCCATCCTTAGCATAATTACATAATTTATATAGCAGTACGTCTTTGGACTAGCCTTGTACGTTCTCAGACTGTCAGCGGCCACCATTCAGATACTGACCTTATTACCTTACTCCTTAACATTAGTGATCGAACAATAACCCGACATTACAGACAAGAAAGTCTGTATCAGTGTCTTATTAAAAGTTTGATAAATGCGGTAACTAGCGAAAATAAAAGCAGCATCAAAAATAAGACAAAGAGAACCAAAAAATTCTCAAAATATACTTAAAATCTAATAGAAATAAGAGAACAGCTCAGCATAAAGGTAAATAAAACAGAAAAGGAGAAATGCAAACACAAAAAAATAATAGGAATAGGAGAATAAAACAATACAAGACTTATTAAAGATACACGGATCAACTAATGCAACCCTTTGTGAAATTTCTGACAACAAAAAATGCTGGATTCCTAGGCTTAAGACAGATAAGGGAGTGATAACTGATAGAATGCAGATCTTGGAAGAAATATCCAACTTTTATAAAGTATTGTATACCTCCAATAGAGTAAATGAAACCTCACATAATACACAATCAAATATAGAAAACGAACCAGAAATACTGAAATCAAAAATTGGGCACACCATAAATAATCTTAAGAAGGTAAAAGCACCTGGAAGCGACGGAATATGCAATGAGCTTCTAATAGCAGGAAGAGACACTATTCTAGATATATTGGACAAATTATTTAATAAAATTTTGATCAGCCGAGTTATACCCAATGACTCGAGAACTAGTAAAATAATTAAACTACGTACAAAAGGCAGCCAAGATGTTATCAACAATTACAAGCCCATCAGTTTATACCATGTTTTATATAAACTATTCGAGTCTAATAAGAAGTAGAACAACTAAAACATTAATAACTTTTACTCACGGAACAAGCAGGATTCCGATCCGGGATCTCTACTTATGACAATATTATTATTGAAAAATGCAAAGAACTCAGCATCCAGCATCCCTATATATATCATATGTTTATTGATTTCAATAAAGCCTTTGATTCTCTTGAACACGAATACCTTTGGATTGTAATGAAAGGGATAGGTAATATACAACATTATATCCAAATGTTAAAAGAAATATACAAAAATAAAAATGCTTATGTACAGGAGGAAGCAGTCGTACCATTCAGAATAGGTAGAGGAGTTAAATAAGGTCGTCCACTCTCAGCCGTAATTTTTAATTGCGTGCTAGAATATATTTTTAGAAAGATAGATCTGCAAAATATTGGTATGAGCATCAATGGCTCTCTGCTAAATAATCTACGTTTTGCGGATGATGCACTTTTATTATCCAACAAATTAAAAGATTTACAAACTATACTGACTTCCCTTATCAAATGGAGTCTTAAAGTAGGTTTGAAAATCAACTGATCAAAAACGAAACTATTGACTAACTCCTAATAGAACAAATATAATAGAATGTGTCTCTGAATACATCTATCTGGGCCAGACAGCCTCGTTTGAAAATGTAAAAAATACTGAATTAAAAAGAAGTAAATAAAATTGGGTGGAAGACATTTTGGTCCTAAAAAGAATACTAAAAAGTTCAATACCAGAAAGTTTAAAAATAAACACTCTGCAAAGTTGTGTACATCAAGCAATTCTTTTTCGGAAGTCAGATGTAGAGTCTTACCCAAAAACAAGATCAGAAGTTAGTCTCTACTCAATGCTAAATGTTAAATTCAAGTCTAGGCATCAGAAAAACACAAAAAAATCAGTAACAAAAAATGTTAAAAGGACAAAAATATAAAAAAACTTAATGAAACAGGCTCATAAACTAAAATGGAAATGGGCTGGTCATGTCATAAAGATGGATCCAGACAGATGGGCCCATAAAATCCTTGAATGGAACCCAATAAAGAAGAGGAAAAAAGGTAGACCATAGAGGAGATGGACAGATGAGTTCAACGAAAGGCTTGGGAAACTATGGCATAGGACAGCTTTGGACCGGCATGCGTGGAAAAAACGAATAAATATTATCTAGATTAACTGAACAGAATTTATGTGACTTCAACAAACGCAATTAATCACAGAAATAACGAATTATAGTAACCTTCAATACCCCCTTAAATATGGGGAGGCCCTTGCTTCTATTCACAAGTTTCAGCGGGCTGTTAAAAAAACTTTACCCCTAAACGTTTTTAATGACATTGATTAACATAAAAATCATTTTTTTAAATATTTTATTTTCTTATTCCTAGACTGTGTTTTACAGGATCAAACGATAGGTTATTCCTCGACTGTATTTTACAGGATCAAACAATAGGTAATTCCTAGACTGTATTTTACAGGATCAAACAATAGGTTATTCCTCGACTGTATTTTACAGGATCAAACGACAGGTTATTCCTCGACTGTATTTTACAGGATCAAACAATAGGTAATTCCTAGACTGTATTTTACAGGATCAAACGATAAGTTATTCCTAGACTGTTTTACAGGATCAAACGATAGGTTACATCTAGTGTTGCCAGCATTTTAAAATGTTTTAACATACTTATATTTTATTTTGTTAAAAAATGTATATATTTATACTTTTTTCCGTAAAAATATAAAAACCAAAAAGGTGAAATATTGTGAAATTTTAAACTATGCGAGATAAAGAAAGGGCCCTTTGTGAGGTTTAAAATTCTAGGTAAAGTCGAATTTAAAAGCCCCAGGGTAGTCATGGAAAACCGAGTCAGCAAGAATTTCCACCTCCCACTCAGCCGTATTGACAGAGTCAAAGTGCCTGTGGCTATCTATCCTTTACCAAAACTATTTGGACATACCGTATTATTATATAAATAGAGTTTTCTCAGCTGTTTGTTTTAAAATATAGCTCCATTTAAGGGTTTTAATGGGTAATAATTAGGTCGTTTGAAAACTATGGGTTAGAAATTCCATTTAGTTTAAGGATTGCTGTAGTGATACTCATGGTAATTAGGGAGAGGTGAGATCCCATGAAAAGTAGGCCTTTTTTCACGGAGTTGGGCCCTATTTGCTAACTCTCTTAGGGAGAGAATTTGTTTCTACCTTATGGATCCTAGTGTAGGAATTCTTGAGTCTCATCCACAGAAGTATCGTGACCTTACTATAAGTTTTAATAGCTTTAACTAGAAGCAACACGTGTCCTATTGTCTGATTAAGCGTTCATGCTCTCGAAACTTAAGCTCATTAACATAGTGCTAAATTAGGGCAAGTAAAACATTAAGTAAAAATTAAGCACATGTGTGCAAAGTCATAACTTAGTAATAAAACTTAGCATAGTACTTCTTGAACATTGTTCTAAAGCAAAGACAACCAAAACAAAGTTTAGTTACTATAACATGAAGTCGTTGTAGGAAATAAAACATAGTTCCTATGATTTTTAGAATCTATGTTCTAAGTGAACCCTGTAAAAACGATTTAGAACAAACTCTGGGTCTTCTTATAGTGATAGTATTGCAATGAAAAAGTTTTTCCAAAGTAAAGCTAAAATAGATATTACAAGACGAGAGGCTTTTTCAGGGAATTAATAATAGAACGGAAAAGAACAATAAAATGACAATTATTCCTTGCTGAATGTGAAGTCACAAGATGTTACTTAAAATACTGAAAAGTAAAAGAAGTACCTTTTTACTTAAATAATAAAGCTTTTTGAGTGTTTTCAAAAGGTAAAGCAGGACAGTATTGAAAAAGGCTTGGGAGGAATGAGACTACAAAAAAGAAAATTCCAACTAGAATGAAGTATTGAACGAAAAGCTTTAGATGGAAAGTCTTTTGTTAAATTTTGAGAGCATCCTAGAGACAGAGGAAAAGATCTTAGCCCCCTCCACCTCGTCGCAATAAAAAGGAGCTTTGATTTTGTCACCTGTCTCTTGAAATTCTTTCGCAACTATAAAGGGGCTAACAGCACCATATTTTCTTTTCGTTAGAAATTTTTTTGATCACTACTACTATATTTCTTTTTAAAACTTTGTTCTTTGTTCCATTTAAAAACTCTAAAAATTTTGAAAAATTTATGGGACTTTTTAAATGTTATTAAACTAAAAAAGAATCCTAATTATATCTATTACACAATTCAATTATATTTAAGAAACGAGGTTCCAACTTGTTTAACGAACTTGTTCATCTTAAATTTAAATAGGCATTGTCACATTTTAACGAATTTTCTTTAAAATTTGTGCTACCTACCTAGCTTAACTCAATATTTTGGATATGTTTTTGGTTTCAGTCCTATTACCCAAGCAGTAGCATTACTCTTTGTAGCTCAATTTATTTCAAAGGAAATGCACACCATTTTTTTTTAAAAAATAGCATAAATTAGCTTTGAACGAGAGCTAGCTATTATTATCTACTACTTTTTTACTATTATTTACTACTGTTATTATTAGTAGCTACTTACTACTTTTTTGTATGATGTCAAAAAAGTAGTAAATATGCTTATTTCCTTTGAAAAACGTATTATTTAAAAAAAAAACCATCTTTGACCGGAAGAATTATAGCAAGTGCAGTTTCGTGATTTAACCATATTGAACTTATTGAGTGAAGCTCCATTACTACCATTGTTATTTTGTTGTTATTAATTAGTAGAGGCAATTTCTCTCTGACTAATAGTTGGAGAAAAGTTCCTATTATCTTTGTACCGAAGCTGTCCACTATACCCCCACTTGTTTTATTTTCTGATTTCAGTATTTGAAAGCTTTTTGGTGGTTTCTTTACTTTATTAGGCAGACCTTCATTCCTACTGGTTAGATTTGGGCAATTTTAACAATGTCTATGGGTTTATCCTTTATCCTTATAGTTATTTCAAACTGTCGTTGCATCCAAACTCAATCTCGTTCTTGAAATGAATATTACAAATTTTGCTTTAGTTATTATAACCATTGCTTAAAAATTAATTCCAAATTAATAAGTAGAAATTTAATTTAGTGGTAAATAAACTTTTCTAGTACTCTCTAGGCGACGAAAAGAGGACAGGAAACTCTTTTATAATTTTTCATCCAAAGGGAAACAAACAAGGCTACCTAATTAATTACAATCTCTTTTAATTCCATCTACGTTCCAATGTTTATCAGAGCAACCACCTGTTTGAATACGAGGGTATTTAAAAAAATATATATATTTTATTTTAAACTGAAAGTAAACAAAACAAGTAAAAGCTGTTATGTTTGCTTATAATCAGATGGTAGCGTGTTTTCCACTCTAAATAGCCCAGCATGTTGTAACATACAAAAGCTTAATTTTTCATCCAAAGCAATCATTTTTATTTACGCTTATTTCAATTGAATCAACAGGTTGCAAAAAAGGGTTTTTATAAGTTTCAGTCACGCAATAGGACTTTTCAACATAAGTTAACAATCTAAACTGACAAATAAATAAGGAATTCACTTAAAAAACTTATTGCTGTCTATCGTATTGTATTAAGGCAACGTTTTAACAGATCGGCTTAATAGAGTATTTGCTTATTAATTACTTTTCTCCATTTATACCGTATAGCTATATCTTACCAAAAACCACTTGCGTGGTAAAAAAATCTTCGCTAAGTTATTGGTCCATAAAAGTTGTGTAATCAACTTTTCTGTCCCGCTAAGTCATATCCGTTTTTGCTGGAGATGGTCGTTGGCGTATCAAAGTGAAGTTTTTAGGTTGGCAATACTAAAGGCCTTATTTAAATTGAGAGGCAACATCAGCTTATTCTTCTTGGCGGCATTCCAGCAGTGTGAACGAGATTTATAACTTCTTCTGCTATTGTATGGAATATTACACAATTCGTGTAATATAAATTTGTGTTCGTGAAGATAAATTTTAACAGATTTTAACCGCTGTGACAATCGCAGTAGCTTTACCTTTATAGATCCAGGACTTAACAAATGAACGAATGAATCGTTAAGGGTATAGCCAGGAACTACTACTACATATACCATTGTTGTTTTGCCAATCTAAAAACTTTACTTCGAAACGCCAATGACCATCTCCAACAAAAACGGACATGACATGGCGGGACAAAAATGTTGATTTTATAAATTTTTTGGACCAAAGACTTGGCAGGGAACTTTTTTACCACGCAAATGATTTTTGGTAAGATTTCATGACTTTTTGTACGGCTCCTAATGGTTGGACGACTGTCATGGCACTGTATGTACCACTCGCTAGCTCTATTTTGGATTTGTGAGTTCGATATTTGTTGATACAGGAATGTTAAACGGTATTAGACAAATTCAAAAAGTCCACACACGCACCACAATCCAGTCAGTAGTAAAGGCTGCAGGTGGGCCAATATATATAAAAGTACCGTTCCCTAGGTTAGTTTTTCGCTACGCGTTGAGCATGAGAATGTCGACTTTGAGATTTTTCCAAGTTGAAATTCTCACGGGCATAATAGACAAATCTAAATGGTTCCCACACATCAAAATCTGCCCAATAGTTTAGACTTTAAAAGTGTGTAAATATAAAACTACAGTTCGCTAGCTTATTTCTTCGCTTCGGGTTTAGCGTAGGAAAGTCCAACTTAATTTTTTATCAAAAAGGGATTTACACGGGCATAAGACAAATCCATAAATTTCTCTCGTTTCATTCATTCATTTTGTATACTCCTGGATGTATGGAGGTAAGTAAAACTCCTCCAGTTATGACGACTGCTAAAATTTGTTATGATTAATCTCCATGAACACCTGAATAGTTTGATATCTCTAACACTGCTGGCAGGCCGCCTACAAGAAGAAGCTGATGACTGCCGGTTAATTTCCTTATTGTTTAGAGTTTAGACCAAAGAATTGGGGGGAAGTATTTTACATCGCAAAGTGGTTTTGTGTAAGTAGGTATAGCAGGTGTCTGGAGGACCCCCACTCCCCCCCTAGGCCACGCCCCCTTACCTAGATGCCTTATTAATTGATCATTCTTGATCGGCATATCGTTAGGTATACATGGAGGGTTATCTCCTTGATCACCCGTACCTTACTATGTACCCCCTCCCCTTTTCAGTGTATTATGCTCGTACACTGGACTTGGCTAAAATTCGTCTCTCCTTGTATTTACCTACCTAATTATGATATGTCTAGTAGACCCACCCCACCCCACGTATGTCGGGTGGCTACTTTTACTATATTACCCTACCTCTTTACTTAAGACCAGATTTAGACTAATTTTTCATATGAGTTTACCTAACGAAGAGCCACCTCCCTCCTCAACTCTTACTCCATATTTAGTTTTCAATTATAATACCCCTTCACTCCCTTTACTTAAGACTTGGAATCTCTAAGAAACCCTCTAAGAATAATTAATTCTTAGCGGATAGTAGATGCAATCCACCTGAGGTGGTTTCCGCAGGGTATCCACTCTGATGGGTCGAAAAGCCTTAGAACGGGCATTTATTTTATCCCTCTACTTATGACAGATTTTATATGTCTAGTAGACCACCCCCCCCACGCATGTCGGGTGGCTACTTTTACCATATTACCCACCCTCTACTTTAGAACAGATTTCTGGTCTATTTTTTCACCTGATACCCCAGTTAAATGCGGTTTTACATATTTCTTACCCACAACTCTTGCGTCATGTTACTTTTCAATTATAATATCCCCACCCCTCTACTTAGGACCTGTTTTTACTCTAATTTTCATATGATTTACCTACCACATAGGACTTTTAAGTAATAACCCCACCCACAACTCATGTTGTATGCGTAGTTTCAGTAATAATATCTATCAGAGACTTGAGACCAGATTTAGACTAATTTTGATCTAATGATGACCCTACCCCTCCATACTTCATGCGGTATGTGTAATTTTAATCATAATATCCCCTATAAGACGGTTTCCTAGTCTAAAATTTTCACCTGATACCCCTGTTATATGCTGTTTTACACAACTCATACTCTGCGTTTAGTTCTCAGTTATAATATCCCCACTCCCTCTACTTAGGACCTGTTTTTACTCTAATTTTTCGGCTGATACCGTATGACCCTCTACACAACTCTTTCTGTATGATTATTTTTTCAATAATAATATTCACATCTGATACGTAAGACCAGATTTAGACTAATTTTGATCTAATGATGACCCTACCCCTCCATAATTCATATCGTAATTTTAACCATATATCCTCTATAAGACGGTTTCCTAATCTAAATTTTTTCCACCTGATACCCCTGTTATATGCGGTTTTACATATTTTACATATTTCTTACCCATAACTCTTACTTTATGATTAGTTTTCAATTATAATATCCCACTCTCTCTACTTATGACCTGTTTTACTCTAACTTTCATATGATTTACCTACCACATAGGGCTTTTAAGTAATAACCCACCCTCTACTTCAGAAAAGATTTCTGGTCTAAATTTTACATCTGATGCCCCTATTATATGGGTTTCGTTATGAAGACCACTAACTCTACGCTTTTTCTTGAGACCAGTTTTCTATTCTAAAATTTTCATCTGAATCCTTTAATATGTAGAGAAGAGTAACTCTCTTAGTAAATTTCTTCAATGTCCACTTGTTTAATGATCATTTATTACCCTAGATTATTGGAAGTAAGGTTAAATAATTTAATACAATTATTTATTTACATAAATATATTTAAGGTTTACAAATTAATTTCAATCAATATTGTTTACAATTACTTTTCTTTTCTTGTATCCCCACGGCACAGAGTCATAATTATCTAATAGTTTCCTTTTCCTAAAATTAAGTTGGAATATTTTCTGACTATTTACAGTGACAACTTCATGGGTTTTGGTTCTTCTAATTTGTTTGGTACAAATATACTTCGGGGGCTCATCTTGAAGAACCATGTCTTTCATTTTTTCAAAGTTTACATCTTTTGATGCCTTGTAGTTTATAGTAATCCCTTTGACTTTACATACGGAGTGATACGTATTATTTTGAGGACTATAAACTTTATACGCGTAGTTCTTTGGTCCTCCAGATACAAATTCTTTAATATAGCTCCCTTTTCCATAAACTTCTAATTCATCAGTCATGTCTCCTAAGAAACTACCGACCGGAACTTCATATTTTCCAGGTTGAGAGACGTATATCGTACAATCAGTATCGTAATAGACCACCCTATCATCAAGCTTATCTAAATAGTCGTAGAGTTTTAATCTTGCTTGTGCCGTAGTATAGGCTGCCAAAACAACATTCACAGTAGGGAGTACATTAAAGCATTCTTCTTTGTATTCCCAGTTAACGATCACAGTCGAGTCATTAACTAAAGTTATATTATTTACTTGAATAGCCGGATCCGATAAGATTTTAAAAAACTCCACCGATTTGTTAACAATCGTACATTTTGGTTGATTTTCTCTCTGACCCAACTTACCCCAGAAACTAGTAATCAAACTTTTACCCAACAGTCTTAAGCCGGGATTAAATTCTATTTCGTCTGGGTTAAGTTTAACGCCTTCTTTTTCAAAATATTCTTGTATATACTGGTTTTTCGCTTCTTGATTTGAACAGTGAAGAGGCCAGCCAGAAGCTTGTTGCTTAATCCTTAAAAATTTGTTTATAAAACCAGTAAAGAGCCCCTCGGTATCTTTGTTGTACCGGATAGTTTCATACTTCCATATTTCATAAATATGTATATGTGATATCCTTTTTCTATAGCTTTTCTTACTTCGTCTATGACCCATGTCCCTATTATAGCTCGCTCTTCCTCATTATGATCACATTTTTCTTTAATTCTTCGCAACATGAGCGACAAAGCGAAAACATTAGCCTACCGTTACATTTCATAGGTAATACAGGGTGATACAAGTCTTGCGGCGGTAATATTTTACATTTAATTATACCGTCTGTAAAATTTAAATTTAGTTGACGACATTTAACATCCCCGACGTAAACTTCAGGGTGTCCCACGGGGTATTTACCGAACTTATTCACCCAAGGGTATAACGAACACACGTCTACATACTTTATCTTTTCGTTTTCTTTAATTTTATAGTGACTTTTAGTTGCACCTGTCCGACCTCCGTAAAAACTGTCCCTAGGATCGAGAGGTAAATTTGTAATCAACGGGTGTGTATTAACGTACTTTTTGATATTACAGTCGCCTTCTAGCTCTTTCCTAAAGTCACATTCCCATTTTTCAATGACATCATGACCCTTACTTCTTAAACGCTCGACTTTCATATTAGTACTAATAAAACGGGTCTCCATTGTATCCACCGGGTCATTATGAACGGGCTCTTTTCTATTGTACTGAATACATCTCGGACATCCATGATAAAAGCACCCGTGAAATTCAAACACTTGATTTGTGTCTTTACAATACCCATCAACTTTTACACCAGCCACTAAGGCTTCTTTACTTTTGGCAGCATGAATAATATCAATATTGTTTTTATGTTCCTCCCAAAGCAACCACTGCATAGCTATTTTTGACTGGATATCTCGCCAGCGGTATCCTTTCTTCGGTATTATTCCTATAGTATTCTTTTTTAAAAAATTTCTTCTAAACACTTTATTACAAGCCGAAGGAAGCGTACATGCCTCCGTATAAGGGCATACGTTTCCCTCTTGCATTATACGTTTCCTAAATTTCAAACATGACTACGCTAAATTTTTTATATCGGATACACAGTATCCAATAATTTCTTTTTTCATGTCAAATTCATCATTTTTATGTTCTTCGTACCACTTTAAAAATTCAATCCGGGCGTCCGGTTTCATGTGATCGGGGTCGTAGTATTCAATAGGAGGAAGTAAACCTTTGTAATTCGCAAACTCTGTACGGTTTAAAAGATGTGGAAAATACCCTTTTTTGAGTTCCGTTAAGCCAAAAGCTTTCGGGAGCGCACTTAAAGCCATCGGAAAGTAGTTTATGCTATCTAAAAATTTAACATTTCCAACAATCATTGAAATCAACCCGGAACTCCTAGTTATTACTTCCGGTGTTAAATTTGTTTGCGTCAATATATAATTTAAAATAAACTGATGATCGAAACGACCGCCGTTATGCGCTATAGCAATCACATCTTTAAATTTCTTTCTTATAGTAAGAAGATGGTGAGTAAACGGAGTTACGGATCGTCGCATTTCAATATTTGTAACCTAACACCACATTGTTTGCATACTTGAACATCAGTTTCTAGGCATTCATGACAATACTGCTTAAAAACACATAAATTAGGCTCATGAAGTACGCCATTTTTCTCTAAAACCTTCTCTTGTCTAGTTTCTAAATCATAGATTACAAACAAAAAATCCTAGTTTTGGGTTTCCCGTTATCTATTTGCATGTAACATAAGTGTTCAGAGGGCTGATGTTTATTACATATTTTACAAAACACTTCACCACAAAAATGTTTTCGACTAGACTTAATAGTTTTAAAACATTCATCACATTGTGTGATTTCCTTACACACAATACTTTTCTCTAGAGAACCAGGTTTCCGATGGTTTTCAAAACACTCTTTACTCCTAAATTGTCTACGACATTCCTCACATTTTATTTTCGTGGTGGTAATACAAGCCGGTGATTGCTGACAAGCCGGACATTTGCTTTGACAACGGTGTGCATTTTTATGGTCATACGGCACATGACACTTTTCACAGTAATTATTACACACAAAGGCAGCGGTCAAAGAAGTGATAACATTGTAGTGACCGTCACAATAAAGAAGGTTTAAAACTTGCTGGCATCCGTATCACCTTCAAATATTACATCTCGGCCTTTACTACTATAATTATATACAGTAATTTTATAGCCTTCAAGGAACTCTTGAAACTTTTTCAATTCTGGAATCCCACAACCTTCTTCCGGTATTACAACTCCAGCTTTTTGAATTAATTCTAATCTCATTGTAGTTTGAATGTTTTTTGTATTTAATCTAATTTATCATAGTCCGGGTGTTTATCAAATCTAGTTTTGGCTACCACTAGCGCACGAGGAAGGCATAAGTTGTCCGTATTCTTAATTGTAATAATACCCTTCCTTTTTGCACATTCTTCGGTAAAACTGTTAAATTTTCTAGGACCCATACCTTTTCCCGTAGGCATACGTATGCTTGTTACACTCAAACAAAAATTATCCGACTCTAAAGCCAGAGAATTGGACTGATAAAGATTAGAAATAACCTTCCAAATGTCTCTGAATGTTACATCACTAGCCTTTTGAAACTTAAGCCAGCCTTCTCCTCTTGAAAAATCTTTATTACAGAAAGTAAATCCTAAATAGTCATCAGGTTTAACACCTTTTATTGCCTTGGTAACGATTTGTTCGACGGCTTCCTTTGGATGACTAAAATCACCATCAAAGTTACCTTGCGGTTTGATCTTAAAATCGATAGTTCTTCCGGTAATACCAAACTTTCGGATCTTCTTGACAACGTCTTTTACAATGATAAACTTCTCAGACATATTGACGCACGGAAAATAACTACTGAATGATCCAAGCACCAATTCTTAAACTTATATGGTTTCCCCCACTCTTTTTTTTAACCGGCTATTCACCTAGCGGATTTTTACCGAACCAATACCGCAGACTTCCAATACCGCGTTTTCCAAAAATTAATATGACGGACTTATGCATCCATTAGAAAATACTTTATACTAAAAAAATCCGTATACAACTAGTAATAAAATAAATAAAGTAATACGCCGGACTCTACGGTTCAAAGCGTAAACTCATTTATGCTGTTTTCCTAATTTAGACTTAAATTTACATACTTTATTTAAACTACCACAGAAAATTGACTAAATAGACAGCCATTTTATTAAATATTACACCAAATTTACAAGAATACACCTTATTATAGACCTTTTCCTATAAATACCCGACTTTTAGTACAAAAATTTAAATAACAAATATTTGACTAAAACACTTTTACTAGAACATAATACATTTCTGAAATTATAGATTTAATGACTGACTCTAGACAGACGGATATTTAATTAGATACTTGAAAACCTTCATTTACTAAAACTATTTATACTAAATACCAGACAAAATATTAATTTTACTTAGAACACTGAAACTTACAGCTAAATATATCATAAATTAGACGAAACAATGCTCGAAATAACCAACAAAATACCAAATATTTTATTAAATCACAGACTTACAAGAATAAAAATGACATAATAATTGACTAGACTACAACAAGCTTTTACTAAACAAAAACTAAAATCATAGACTTTTCAGACCAAATCACTAACTTTACTGAGAACAAGGATACTTACAGCTAAATATATAACATAAATTAGACGAAACAATACTCGAAATAACCAACAAAATACCAAATATTTTGCTAAACCATAGACTTACAAGAATAAAAATGACATAATAATGGACTAAACTACTACAAGCTTTTACTAAAAAAACTAAAACTATACTACATACAAGACAAACTTATGACTAACTTTAATGAGAACACAGAAACACACAGCTATGCTCGACATGACCAACAAAACACCAAATATTTCACTAAATCACAGACTTACAAAAATAACCTAAAAAATGACCTAATAATTGATTAAACTACAACAAACTTTTACTAAAAAAAACTAAAACTATACTACATACAAGACAAACTTATGAATAACTTTACTGAGAACACTGAAACTTACAGCTAAATATAACATAAACTAGCCGAAACAATGCTCCAAATAACCAACAAAATACCAAATACTGACACTTTTGCTAAATCACAGACTTACAAAAATAAAATTAATCATAATAATTGACTATAAGACTTTACTAAAATTGACTGTTTATTTTAGACCACTCGCAAATAGAAATTGACTAATTACAGCCAAAGTTAAGACATTTAGACAATCGGAACATGAAAATTGACTAATTATAACTCAAAATCAATACATTTAGACTAGAAATTTAAACTAACTTAAAATACAGACTTATTAGACCAAAATATGAAACTTACACTAACAATACGGACTTTAACGCAACTTTACTAAATGTTTTGATAAATAACAAGTATTTATAGACAAAAAATACAAAACTTAGTAAAAATACTCGACTTTTAACACATAAATACATAACATAAAATTAAATAATAAAACTGACTATTAAAACCAAAATCAAAGACTGAAAAACAATCTAAATTTACTTAATTGACATTTAAAGAAATGTAGAAACTAACTACAAGCTTTACAACAATACAGACTTATTACCGTGACTATATCAAGACATTCTCATTAACAGACAGGAGAAAGTAAATTATTTCTTCATCAAGACTTTCTCATTAACAGACACGAGAAAGTAAACTTAAAGTAGTAAGTGGGTGTAGTGTAGAGCATAAATCCGAGTATAGGGTAGGGTAGGGAAGGCTATGCCAGTCCGGGTACCAACTCACTCAGTGGTCTAGTGGTTAGAGCATCTGAATTCTACGCAGGGGTCTCGGGTTCGAATCCAACAAAAGGCTCACACTTTTGTTGATTCTTACCCATAATAATTGTTAAATTCAACATGTAAAAGTAACTGGATGGGTGACCGTGTAAGATGTAAACAAACAAAGTGACGTCAGAGGACACATGTAAACAAACAAAGGTGAGAGGGCAAGGTGACGTCAGAGGATAGTGCATAACATGGAACCCGCAATACACATAGAAGAGGGGGGGGGCAGATGTAAACAAACATGAGAGTGCAAGGTGACGTCAGAGGTAAGTGACCGGGTGGCACGTGGCAGGCGCCAGGGCTCAGGAATTTTGCTGACGCCATGTCTCTTACTACTTTAAGGATTTACTTTCTCGTGTCTGTTAATGAGAAAGTCTTGATGAAGAAATAATTTACTTTCTCCTGTCTGTTAATGAGAATGTCTTGATATAGTCACGGTAATAAGTCTGTATTGTTGTAAAGCTTGTAGTTAGTTTCTACATTTCTTTAAATGTCAATTAAGTAAATTTAGATTGTTTTTCAGTCTTTGATTTTGGTTTTAATAGTCAGTTTTTATTATTTAATTTTATGTTATGTATTTATGTTTAAAAGTCGAGTATTTTTAAGTTTTGTATTTTTTGTCTATAAATACTTGTTATTAATCAAAACTTTTAGTAAAGTTGCGTTAAAGTCCGTTTGTTAGTGTAAGTTTCAATATTTTGGTCTAATAAGTCTGTATTTTAAGTTAGTTTAAATTTCTAGTCTAAATATATTGATTTTGAGTTGTAATTAGTCAATTTTCATGTTCTGATGTCTAAATGTCTATAACTTTGGCTGTAATTAGTCAATTTCTATTTGCGAGTAGTCTAAAATAAACAGTCAATTTTAGTAAAGTCTTATAGTCAATTATTATGATTAATTTATTTTTGTAAGTCTGTGATTTAGCAAAAGTGTCAGTATTTGGTATTTTGTTGGTTATTTGGAGCATTGTTTCGGCTAGTTTATGTTATATTTAGCTGTAAGTTTCAGTGTTCTCAGTAAAGTTATTCATAAGTTTGTCTTGTATGTAGTATAGTTTTAGTTTTTTTAGTAAAAAGTTTGTTGTAGTTTAATCAATTATTATGTAATTGTTATTTTTGTAAGTCTGTGATTTAGTGAAATATTTGGTGTTTTGTTGGTCATGTCGAGCATAGCTGTGTGTTTCTGTGTTCTCATTAAAGTTAGTCATAAGTTTGTCTTGTATGTAGTATAGTTTTAGTTTTTTTAGTAAAAGCTTGTAGTAGTTTAGTCCATTATTATGTCATTTTTATTCTTGTAAGTCTATGGTTTAGCAAAATATTTGGTATTTTGTTGGTTATTTCGAGTATTGTTTCGTCTAATTTATGTTATATATTTAGCTGTAAGTATCCTTCTTCTCAGTAAAGTTAGGGATTTGGTCTGAAAAGTCTATGATTTTAGTTTTTGTTTAGTAAAAGCTTGTTGTAGTCTAGTCAATTATTATGTCATTTTATTCTTGTAAGTCTGTGATATTTGGTATTTTGTTGGTTATTTCGAGCATTGTTTCGTCTAATTTATGATATATTTAGCTGTAAGTTTCAGTGTTCTAAGTAAAATTAATATTTTGTCTGGTATTTAGTATAAATAGTTTTAGTAAATGAAGGTTTTCAAGTATCTAATTAAATATCCGTCTGTCTAGAGTCAGTTATTAAATCTATAATTTCAGAAATGTATTATGTTCTAGTAAAAGTGTTTTAGTCAAATATTTGTTATTTAAATTTTTGTACTAAAAGTCGGGTATTTATAGGAAAAGGTCTATAATAAGGTGTATTCTTGTAAATTTGGTGTAATATTTAATAAAATGGCTGTCTATTTAGTCAATTTTCTGTGGTAGTTTAAATAAAGTATGTAAATTTAAGTCTAAATTAGGAAAACAGCATAAATGAGTTTACGCTTTGAACCGTAGAGTCCGGCGTATTACTTTATTTATTTTATTACTAGTTGTATACGGATTTTTTTAGTATAAAGTATTTTCTAATGGATGCATAAGTCCGTCATATTAATTTTTGGAAAACGCGGTATTGGAAGTCTGCGGTATTGGTTCGGTAAAAATCCGCTAGGTGAATAGCCGGTTAAAAAAAAGAGTGGGGGAAACCATATAAGTTTAAGAATTGGTGCTTGGATCATTCAGTAGTTATTTTCCGTGCGTCAATATGTCTGAGAAGTTTATCATTGTAAAAGACGTTGTCAAGAAGATCCGAAAGTTTGGTATTACCGGAAGAACTATCGATTTTAAGATCAAACCGCAAGGTAACTTTGATGGTGATTTTAGTCATCCAAAGGAAGCCGTCGAACAAATCGTTACCAAGGCAATAAAAGGTGTTAAACCTGATGACTATTTAGGATTTACTTTCTGTAATAAAGATTTTTCAAGAGGAGAAGGCTGGCTTAAGTTTCAAAAGGCTAGTGATGTAACATTCAGAGACATTTGGAAGGTTATTTCTAATCTTTATCAGTCCAATTCTCTGGCTTTAGAGTCGGATAATTTTTGTTTGAGTGTAACAAGCATACGTATGCCTACGGGAAAAGGTATGGGTCCTAGAAAATTTACAGTTTTACCGAGAATGTGCAAAAAGGAAGGGTATTATTACAATTAAGAATACGGACAACTTATGCCTTCCTCGTGCGCTAGTGGTAGCCAAAACTAGATTTGATAAACACCCGGACTATGATAAAATTAGATTAAATACAAAAAACATTCAAACTACAATGAGTTTAGAATTAATTCAAAAAGCTGGAGTTGTAATACCGGAAGAAGGTTGTGGGATTCCAGAATTGAAAAAGTTTCAAGAGTTCCTTGAAGGCTATAAAATTACTGTATATAATTATAGTAGTAAAGGCCGAGATGTAATATTTGAAGGTGATACGGATGCCAGCAAGTGTTTAAACCTTCTTTATTGTGACGGTCACTACAATGTTATCACTTCTTTGACCGCTGCCTTTGTGTGTAATAATTACTGTGAAAAGTGTCATGTGCCGTATGACCATAAAAATGCACACCGTTGTCAAAGCAAATGTCCGGCTTGTCAGCAATCACCGGCTTGTATTACCACCACGAAAATAAAATGTGAGGAATGTCGTAGACAATTTAGGAGTAAAGAGTGTTTTGAAAACCACCGGAAACCTGGTTCTCTAGAGAAAAGTATTGTGTGTAAGGAAATCACACAATGTGATGAATGTTTTAAAACTATTAAGTCTAGTCGAAAACATTTTTGTGGTGAAGTGTTTTGTAAAATATGTAATAAACATCAGCCCTCTGAACACTTATGTTACATGCAAATAGATAACGGGAAACCCAAAACTAAGGATTTTTTGTTTGTAATCTATGATTTAGAAACTAGACAAGAGAAGGTTTTAGAGAAAAATGGCGTACTTCATGAGCCTAATTTATGTGTTTTTAAGCAGTATTGTCATGAATGCCTAGAAACTGATGTTCAAGTATGCAAACAATGTGGTGTTAGGTTACAAATATTGAAATGCGACGATCCCGTAACTCCGTTTACTCACCATCTTCTTACTATAAGAAAGAAATTTAAAGATGTGATTGCTATAGCGCATAACGGCGGTCGTTTCGATCATCAGTTTATTTTAAATTATATATTGACACAAACAAATTTAACACCGGAAATAATAACGAGGGGTTCCGGGTTGATTTCAATGATTGTTGGAAATGTTAAATTTTTAGATAGCATAAACTACTTTCCGATGGCTTTAAGTGCGCTCCCGAAAGCTTTTGGCTTAACGGAACTCAAAAAAGGGTATTTTCCACATCTTTTAAACCGTACAGAGTTTGCGAATTACAAAGGTTTACTTCCTCCTATTGAATACTACGACCCCGATCACATGAAACCGGACGCCCGGATTGAATTTTTAAAGTGGTACGAAGAACATAAAAATGATGAATTTGACATGAAAAAAGAAATTATTGGCTACTGTGTATCTGATGTGGAAATTTTAGCGCAGTCATGTTTGAAATTTAGGAAACTTATAATGCAAGAGGGAAACGTATGCCCTTTTACGGAGGCGTGTACGCTTCCTTCGGCTTGTAATAAAGTGTTTAGAAGAAATTTTTTAAAAAAGGATACTATAGGAATAATACCAAAGAAAGGATACCGCTGGCGAGATATCCAGTCAAAAATAGCTGTCCAGTGGTTGATTTGGGAGGAACATAAAAACAATATTGATATTATTCATGCTGCCAAAAGTAAAGAAGCCTTAGTGGCTGGTGTAAAAGTTGACGGGTATTGTAAAGACACAAATCAAGTGTTTGAATTTCACGGGTGCTTTTATCATGGATGTCCGAGATGTATTCAGTACAATAGAAAAGAGCCCGTTCATAATGACCCGGTGGATACAATGGAGACCCGTTTTATTAGTACAAATATGAAAGTCGAGCGTTTAAGAAGTAAGGGTTATGACGTCATTGAAAAATGGGAATGTGACTTTAGGAAAGAGCTAGAAGGCGACTGTAATATCAAAAAGTACGTTAATACACACCCGTTGATTACAAATTTACCTCTCGATCCTAGGGACAGTTTTTACGGAGGTCGGACAGGTGCAACTAAAAGTCACTATAAAATTAAAGAAAACGAAAAGATAAAGTATGTAGACGTGTGTTCGTTATACCCTTGGGTGAATAAGTTCGGTAAATACCCCGTGGGACACCCTGAAGTTTACGTCGGGGATGTTAAATGTCGTCAACTAAATTTAAATTTTACAGACGGTATAATTAAATGTAAAATATTACCGCCGCAAGACTTGTATCACCCTGTATTACCTATGAAATGTAACGGTAGGCTAATGTTTTCGCTTTGTCGCTCATGTTGCGAGAATTAAAGAAAAATGTGATCATAATGAGGAAGAGCGAGCTATAATAGGGACATGGGTCATAGACGAAGTAAGAAAAGCTATAGAAAAAGGATATCACATAGTACATATTTATGAAATATGGAAGTATGAAACTATCCGGTACAACAAAGATACCGAGGGGCTCTTTACTGGTTTTATAAACAAATTTTTAAGGATTAAGCAACAAGCTTCTGGCTGGCCTCTTCACTGTTCAAATCAAGAAGCGAAAAACCAGTATATACAAGAATATTTTGAAAAAGAAGGCGTTAAACTTAACCCAGACGAAATAGAATTTAATCCCGGCTTAAGACTGTTGGGTAAAAGTTTGATTACTAGTTTCTGGGGTAAGTTGGGTCAGAGAGAAAATCAACCAAAATGTACGATTGTTAACAAATCGGTGGAGTTTTTTAAAATCTTATCGGATCCGGCTATTCAAGTAAATAATATAACTTTAGTTAATGACTCGACTGTGATCGTTAACTGGGAATACAAAGAAGAATGCTTTAATGTACTCCCTACTGTGAATGTTGTTTTGGCAGCCTATACTACGGCACAAGCAAGATTAAAACTCTACGACTATTTAGATAAGCTTGATGATAGGGTGGTCTATTACGATACTGATTGTACGATATACGTCTCTCAACCTGGAAAATATGAAGTTCCGGTCGGTAGTTTCTTAGGAGACATGACTGATGAATTAGAAGTTTATGGAAAAGGGAGCTATATTAAAGAATTTGTATCTGGAGGACCAAAGAACTACGCGTATAAAGTTTATAGTCCTCAAAATAATACGTATCACTCCGTATGTAAAGTCAAAGGGATTACTATAAACTACAAGGCATCAAAAGATGTAAACTTTGAAAAAATGAAAGACATGGTTCTTCAAGACGAGCCCCCGAAGTATATTTGTACCAAACAAATTAGAAGAACCAAAACCCATGAAGTTGTCACTGTAAATAGTCAGAAAATATTCCAACTTAATTTTAGGAAAAGGAAACTATTAGATAATTATGACTCTGTGCCGTGGGGATACAAGAAAAGAAAAGTAATTGTAAACAATATTGATTGAAATTAATTTGTAAACCTTAAATATATTATGTAAATAAATAATTGTATTAAATTATTTAACCTTACTTCCAATAATCTAGGGTAATAAATGATCATTAAACAGTGGACATTGAAGAAATTTACTAAGAGAGTTACTCTTCTCTACATATTAAAGGATTCAGATGAAAATTTTAGAATAGAAAACTGGTCTCAAGAAAAAGCATAGAGTTAGTGGTCTTCATAACGAAACCCATATAATAGGGGCATCAGATGTAAAATTTAGACCAGAAATCTTTTCTGAAGTAGAGGGTGGGTTATTACTTAAAAGCCCTATGTGGTAGGTAAATCATATGAAAGTTAGAGTAAAACAGGTCATAAGTAGAGAGAGTGGGATATTATAATTGAAAACTAATCATAAAGTAAGAGTTATGGGTAAGAAATATGTAAAATATGTAAAACCGCATATAACAGGGGTATCAGGTGGAAAAAAATTTAGATTAGGAAACCGTCTTATAGAGGATATATGGTTAAAATTACGATATGAATTATGGAGGGGTAGGGTCATCATTAGATCAAAATTAGTCTAAATGGTCTTACGTATCAGATGAATATTATTATTGAAAAAATAATCATACAGAAAGAGTTGTGTAGAGGGTCATACGGTATCAGCCGAAAAATTAGAGTAAAAACAGGTCCTAAGTAGAGGGAGTGGGGATATTATAACTGAGAACTAAACGCAGAGTATGAGTTGTGTAAAACAGCATATAACAGGGGTATCAGGTGAAAATTTTAGACTAGGAAACCGTCTTATAGGGGATATTATGATTAAAATTACACATACCGCATGAAGTATGGAGGGGTAGGGTCATCATTAGATCAAAATTAGTCTAAATCTGGTCTCAAGTCTCTGATAGATATTATTACTGAAACTACGCATACAACATGAGTTGTGGGTGGGGTTATTACTTAAAAGTCCTATGTGGTAGGTAAATCATATGAAAATTAGAGTAAAAACAGGTCCTAAGTAGAGGGGGGGGGGATATTATAATTGAAAAGTAAACATGACGCAAGAGTTGTGGGTAAGAAATATGTAAAACCGCATTTAACTGGGGTATCAGGTGAAAAAATAGACCAGAAATCTGTTCTAAAGTAGAGGGTGGGTAATATGGTAAAAGTAGCCACCCGACATGCGTGGGGTGGGGTGGTCTACTAGACATATAAAATCTGGTCATAAGTAGAGGGATAAAATAAATGCCCGTTCTAAGGCTTTTCGACCCATCAGAGTGGATACCCTGCGGAAACCACCTCAGGTGGATTGCATCTACTATCCGCTAAGAATTAATTATTCTTAGAGGGTTTCTTAGAGATTCCAAGTCTTAAGTAAAGGGAGTGAAGGGGTATTATAATTGAAAACTAAATATGGAGTAAGAGTTGAGGAGGGAGGTGGCTCTTCGTTAGGTAAACTCATATGAAAAATTAGTCTAAATCTGGTCTTAAGTAAAGAGGTAGGGTAATATAGTAAAAGTAGCCACCCGACATACGTGGGGTGGGGTGGGTCTACTAGACATATCATAATTAGGTAGGTAAATACAAGGAGAGACGAATTTTAGCCAAGTCCAGTGTACGAGCATAATACACTGAAAAGGGGAGGGGGTACATAGTAAGGTACGGGTGATCAAGGAGATAACCCTCCATGTATACCTAACGATATGCCGATCAAGAATGATCAATTAATAAGGCATCTAGGTAAGGGGGCGTGGCCTAGGGGGGGGGGAGTGGGGGTCCTCCAGACACCTGCTATACCTACTTGTGTAAGGTGTTATACACTGGCAGCTTTAGTGGGTTTTTGATTTTTTTATGATTTTTTTTTTTTACTTGGCAAGGCAGAACGCTGGTGTGTTCTCAAATAAATACACACTGGATGCTTTAGTATTTTTTTCTTTTTTATTAAACTAGCAGGGCATTTTCTGTTTGCCTTGGCGGGGTGGAAAGCTGCTGCGTTCCTGACTAGAAAATGTAATGCGTTTGCAAAAAAAAAAAATAAACCGGAAATATACGTTTCAGGGTTTTACAAAGTTACCTGTCTGTATGTGTGAGTGTGTATGTGTGTGTTTGTGTTATCATCTTATCTTCCAGTGCATTTATGCTAAATAGTTGAAACTTGGTATAATAATCAATCTTTAGGGCTAGTGTTCTTCTATCCGAGAAAATTGTTTAACATCATTGTCCTGCATTAAATTAGCAAAAATTTCGAAATTTATAAAACGCGGAAATATTTGTTGATTAGTTTGAGACTTAGTTCAAACTTGATTAACAGCATTAGTTAATTTTTTATTAAATGACTTGCTTAAGTCATTTAATAATTGCAAAACTTGTAAAATGATTCAATTTTGTTGAAATTTGGTGCAAATGAATCCTATTACGTAATAAAATAGTATACTAAGTTTTGTTTTAATACGACAAACATCTACTGTTTTTATAATATAAGTAAAGCAACATCAAGTGAGGTCAGAGCCTATATAGGTGACCACTAGGAAAAACAACTCTATCTACTGGCAGAAGAAGATCAAAGTGTGTCCGAAGACGCGATGCTGTACATTTGACGGTTTGTATATTGTGACGAACGAAGCAAGTCCGATAAAGTGAAGATGTGCGTAGCGTTACCGCGGTGGCGAGGGAATATTCCGAGGTACCCCGTACCTAATGTTTTTAATTTTAGATAATATTTATTAAAGAAAGTTAGATGGGGAATGGGAGTGTGAAAGGGGTAAAATTGAACTCCCACCTCGATATTTGCTGAAATGACATTTTTGTACTTATATGTATATTTTTTTTTTCAATTTTTTATACTATAATATCTTTTTATCTACTCCTTGTATTGTAAGTTCTACTTACAGTCTTGTTATCTCACACTGTAAATGTACTTTTACTCCCTAGAGAGGAAAAGTGAAGGTGTTGCCAACTTGACAGAATTTTTTAGTAAAATTTTTAGGAATTTTAGGAAATTTTTAGGATTTTTTCGGTGTTATGTTGGTACTACGGGTAGAATATACAATATACACACGCTAATGTTTAAATTACAAATATAGTATTACACATTATTCTATTGACAGCTTACTATAAAATAATGTGAAGATAGTGGCTTTATTCTCTCTTCATCAGAGTAATTGACACAGTAAGAATAAAATAAACTAACACAATAACAATTAAGGAGCTGAAGAATATATTAATAGTTGTTAGTATTAGTTCTCTAGTCGTAGATAAAATTTAATATGCAACAAGGGATGAAAGTTTCCAGCTCTCGTATTATCTCCCTCGTCAAGCCTCGGGAGCCAAAATGATAGTTAACTTCCTCGGCAATCCTCGGGAGCTAACTAGTTTATCTCCCTCGGCCTACCGGCCTCGTGAGCTAATGAAGTTTCCTCCTTCGGCGCTGCCTTAGGACGAATCATTAACTTGAGCTGTAAAACTTACTTTCATCCCTTGTTGCATAAATAACTATTCTTCGTCATATTTTTACATTTTTCTTGCATCATTACTACAAACATAACCGATCACTTTACGCAAGAAAGCTCCTCGTTTGGGCTGACTGAAAGTCATTTCCTTGAATATGATTTTCTTAAAATTTTCCAGAGAAATTAACTAAAACAGTTATTTTTTGATATTGGAAATACACGTACGTCCGTTTGTATGTTAAAAAAATCAATAAAACAAGATAAGGCATGGTTAATGAATGTAAAAATGTTGATTTACTATAGTTTAGCGATTACAGGTAATACAGCTGCGTTATGAAATTCATTTTCGAACTTTTAAGTGAACAAATTACCCTATAAAGACTCCAATAGGGAGTTACGTATTTTGGTTATAGAACTTAAAACGTCTTCCACTAACCAGTTACCTAATAACTTCTTTCTTTCTTTTATCTTCTTTCTTTTTTATGCCCATTAAGTTAAACAAAATCTAACACATAACTCCATTTTTGTTCTAAGTGAAACGTGATTTTATTTATGGTTGTTTAGCCATTCGGTTGTATCTGTTTTGGCTGTTTAGCTATTCGTTCATAACTGTTTAAGTTGTTTAGCTGTTCTATCTTATATGTTTTGGCTATTTTAGCTATTCGTTCATATCTGTTTTAGTTGTTTAGCTATTCGTTCATATGTGCTTATGTAAAACTAAACAACCAAATACTATTTAACGATTCTAATCATGCTCTTTAAATTTTGTTGCAGGTTCAGCATGGGGCATATCATTACTACTATGGCCTCCGTGGATCTACTCATGGCCATACTTAGAAGGCATGAGAACAGTTCCTGACGGGGAATGCTACATCCAGTTCATCGAAACCAATCACTACATTACGTTCGGTACAGCGATAGCTGCGTTCTACGTACCGGTTATGATCATGATTTTTCTATACTACAGGATTTGGAGAGAAACCAAGAAAAGACAGAAAGATTTGCCTAACTTACAAGCAGGGAAAAAAGACAGCAGTAAAAGATCCAATTCCAGGTAAATATTGCTATACAGAACGCTCATGTGGGCTAAATAATACCTTTAATAATACAACTTCACTAAGTTAGTTTTTGTAATACAATATCACTAGTTTTAATAATATAACTTCACCAAGTTATTTTTAATAATACAACTTCACTAAGTAAATTTTAATTATATAACTTCACCAAGTTAGTTTTAATAATACAACTTTACTAAATAAATAAATAAATCGTTTATTTATATATAAATACCTGTTTACAAAGGTTAAATTACAAATTATAAACAAATAAAATAATATATATTGACCATTTGTGTCGCATAAGCTCAAGGCTTTATTACTAGGTTAGTTTTTATATTACAATATCACTAAGTTAGTTTTAATAATATAACTTCACTAAGTTTGTTTTAATAATATAACTTCACTAAGTTAGTTTTTGTAATACAATATCACTAAGTTAGTTTTAATAATATAACTTCACCAAGTTAGTTTTACTAATACAACTTTACTAAGTAAGTTTTAATTATATAACTTCACCAAGTTAGTATAGTAATAATCAAATTTTGAGTTTTATAAGTTGATCAAGCATGTTATTTTACATAAAGTTACAAACTAGTGTAAAGCGACCGACTTTAGTACGACACACAGCCAAAATCAGTTGACAGCGTGGGAAAACAATGCGAAGGAGCCAATGAGGTTATTCCAGTACGTTAGACCGCGCCCTCAATTTGAAATCAGGCTAATAAGGTTAGCCTGTAAGGTTCCTCAACACTATTTTCCCGCGCTGTCAACTAATTTTAGCCGTGTATTAATGTAGTTTTAAATTAATAATACTTTTCCTCATTTATATCGTTGGTATATAGTAAAAGTATTTTATCTCCAGACGGTATATAATATGAAATTTAATGACTAGATTTAAGAGAGTAAAGAATCACTTTTCACTCCCAAGGGAGTAAAAAGTACTTTTTACTCCCTTGGGAGTAAAAAGTAGCAGTTGCCAACTTAACTTAATAATCGACAAACTGATTAGTATATAATTATTTTTAGTTGAAAACTAAGATACCTATAAATAAGAAGATGTACAAGCATAAGATGTATAAAAAAGAATATAACATTAACAATCATTTTAAGTAGTACTATTGTAATGCTAATAATAATATAAGAATAAATAATTTAAAAAATAAAAACTAGTTCTTATTTAAAATAAAAAAAATTAAGTTGGCTATCCTGATTTTTTAAAATCATTTTAAGATTTGCATACTCATTGTTTTTTTTTACAAAATATCATTAAATCAAAGTTTTTTTAGTTTAAAACCTTAGCTTTAACTGTTTAACCTGTCTTAAACTTTAAAATTAGATTAAAATATTACTTATAACTACTCTAATATTTCAATTATGTCAGATAATATTGTGCGTGCGATATTGACGGTCTTTTTAACAATACACCTCCTGACATTGCTATTGAAGCGAACTTGGTAAAAGAAAACTTGTTACCAACAAAATCGAAAAAGTTATATGACAAAGCAAGTAACAATTTTAAAAGTTGGTGTCATGATCATAATATACAACAAGTAAGTGAAAATGCTTTGCTTGTTTATTTTAATAATGAATGAAAAACAAAACAAGCGTCAAACAAGTCTGCGGTCACTGTATTCAATGATCAAATCATCTTTGCTTGTGAGAGAAAATTTTTATATCAAAAGCTATGCATCACTAATAGCGTTATTAAAAAGAAAAAAACGAAGGTTATGTTGCAAAGAAAGCAAATGTTTTTACTAAGAATCAAGTTGAAGACTTTTTGCATAATTCATCAAACAAAGAGTTTCTTATGATAAAGGTAAGATAATTTTCAGTTGAAAAAATACTTTATTTTCAATGTCGACGTCTGGAGATAAAATCTTGTATGCACCTTGGGAGTAAAATGCCATTATTCCCTCGCAATAATTTCCTCCCTCGGCTTCGCCTCGGGAGTAAATAGTTATAACTCCCTCGGCTTCGCCTCAGGAGTTAAACACTTAAATTCCCTCGGCTTCGCCTCAGGATTTAAATCCTTTGGTTCCCTCGGCTTTTGCCTCAGGAACAACATAATGCTCAGGGGAATAATGACATTCTTTACTCCCTTGGTGCATAAATAACTATTGTTCCTGAAAATGCTAAACCGGGATTCCGCCTGAATTATCAGCCTCAGGTGTTTTAAGATCTTTCATGGATATAATTGTCGAATGAAAAGAAACTTGGTGTACTTATTTATTAAATAAATAAATAAATAAAATAATATATATTGACCATTTGTGTCGCATAAGCTCAAGGCTTTATTACTAGGTTAGTTTTTATATTACAATATCACTAAGTTAGTTTTAATAATATAACTTCACTAAGTTTGTTTTAATAATATAACTTCACTAAGTTAGTTTTTGTAATACAATATCACTAAGTTAGTTTTAATAATATAACTTCACCAAGTTAGTTTTACTAATACAACTTTACTAAGTAAGTTTTAATTATATAACTTCACCAAGTTAGTATAGTAATAATCAAATTTTGAGTTTTATAAGTTGATCAAGCATGTTATTTTACATAAAGTTACAAACTAGTGTAAAGCGACCGACTTTAGTACGACACACAGCCAAAATCAGTTGACAGCGTGGGAAAACAATGCGAAGGAGCCAATGAGGTTATTCCAGTACGTTAGACCGCGCCCTCAATTTGAAATCAGGCTAATAAGGTTAGCCTGTAAGGTTCCTCAACACTATTTTCCCGCGCTGTCAACTAATTTTAGCCGTGTATTAATGTAGTTTTAAATTAATAATACTTTTCCTCATTTATATCGTTGGTATATAGTAAAAGTATTTTATCTCCAGACGGTATATAATATGAAATTTAATGACTAGATTTAAGAGAGTAAAGAATCACTTTTCACTCCCAAGGGAGTAAAAAGTACTTTTTACTCCCTTGGGAGTAAAAAGTAGCAGTTGCCAACTTAACTTAATAATCGACAAACTGATTAGTATATAATTTTTAGTTGAAAACTAAGATACCTATAAATAGAAGATGTACAAGCATAAGATGTATAAAAAAAATATAACATTAACAATCATTTTAAGTAGTACTATTGTAATGCTAATAATAATATAAGAATAAATAATTTAAAAAATAAAAACTAGTTCTTTATTTAAAAGTAAAAAAAATTAAGTTGGCTATCCTGATTTTTTAAAATCATTTTTAAGATTTGCATACTCATTGTTTTTTTTTTACAAAATATCATTAAATCAAAGTTTTTTTAGTTTAAAACCTTAGCTTTAACTGTTTAACCTGTCTTAAACTTTAATAATTAGATTAAAATATTACTTATAACTACTCTAATATTTCAATTATGTCAGATAATATTGTGCGTGCGATATTGACGGTCTTTTTAACAATACACCTCCTGACATTGCTATTGAAGCGAACTTGGTAAAAGAAAACTTGTTACCAACAAAATCGAAAAAGTTATATGACAAAGCAAGTAACAATTTTAAAAGTTGGTGTCATGATCAATATACAACAAGTAAGTGAAAATGCTTTGCTTGTTTATTTTAATAATGAATGAAAAACAAAACAAGCGTCAAACAAGTCTGCGGTCACTGTATTCAATGATCAAATCATCTTTGCTTGTGAGAGAAAATTTTTATATCAAAAGCTATGCATCACTAATAGCGTTATTAAAAAGAAAAAAACGAAGGTTATGTTGCAAAGAAAGCAAATGTTTTTACTAAGAATCAAGTTGAAGACTTTTTGCATAATTCATCAAACAAAGAGTTTCTTATGATAAAGGTAAGATAATTTTCAGTTGAAAAATACTTTATTTTCAATGTCGACGTCTGGAGATAAAATCTTGTATGCACCTTGGGAGTAAAATGCCATTATTCCCTCGCAATAATTTCCTCCCTCGGCTTCGCCTCGGGAGTAAATAGTTATAACTCCCTCGGCTTCGCCTCAGGAGTTAAACACTTAAATCCCTCGGCTTCGCCTCAGGATTTAAATCCTTTGGTTCCCTCGGCTTTTGCCTCAGGAACCAACATAATGCTCAGGGGAATAATGACATTCTTTACTCCCTTGGTGCATAAATAACTATTGTTCCTGAAAATGCTAAACCGGGATTCCGCCTGAATTATCAGCCTCAGGTGTTTTAAGATCTTTCATGGATATAATTGTCGAATGAAAAGAAACTTGGTGTACTTATTTATTAAATAAATAAATAAATAAGATTTTTATTGTATAAGAATACAAAAATATTTGCATATAACAACAAGTCATTTTTTTTTTAAATTAACACAAAGTTTATAAGTTTTAAGCTATAAATTAATTGGAGAATGAGCTTTTAATAATTATTGTTATATAAAATAATATACTAATTAAATATAAAAATTGAATCATTAAAAAAATTAAACAAAACTTAAGACAAACAATTTACAAGAAACCTAAAGCACTAAGTAATTTAACTCTATGGTATAAGGCTAAACATGGGAATGAACAAAATAATTATGGAACAGACAAACTTGGCATTTACTAAGCTGAAAATCACTGAGATGACTAGATAACTTATAACTTACAGACTAGAAATGACCACAGACTTAATAGCTACTTTTTAAGTCTTATTAAAATTAAAACTTATTTATTATTATTATTTTATTTTATTTTTTTTTTTTTTTAAATTACGTATAGGTTTACAGTTGTAATAAAGTTTAACTCATAATAATTAAAATTATTTTGAAGTTTTAAAATTTTTAAAAAAACTTAACCAAGTTATTCGATAAAAATTTATTTAATTGAAATATTTCTCATATGTATGACTACATGCGCGCTAAATCTCAACTCGATCGCAATATTTTTCTGCGTTTTATGAGTTATAAAGTTATAAAAATTTGCTGAATCAGTATAGCGGGTTGATGACGACATAACACATTTTTTTCCCGGATAGCACAACTACAGCTATAGACTTATTTTTGTACAAAGTTTGAACTCCCTGGCATAAATACACTGGGAGGTACGATGATAACACACACTTATACAGACAGATAACTTTCTGAAAACCACTCAGAAAGGTGTTAAAAACATCAAACACAATATACAATACTTTTCCTTTATACCTACGGTATAAATGAGGGAAAGTAAAAAATAAAAGTCGGGTACGGAGTACCTCGGAACTATTTCTCATAACATCAGAGTCGCTACGCTCGTCTTGCTTCGGACTCGCTCGCTTCGGTAGACTGAACATTTTTTTAAAAAATCAACTCTCTAGCATAAATACACTAGGAGCTACGATGATAACAAACAAACACACACACATACAGACAGACAACTTTGTGAAAACTATTCAGGAGGTCGTAAAATCACCTAAGATGAATAATTCAGATAACATCCCGGTTTCGGATTTTTTGCTAACACAATAATTTTCCTTTCGGTATTAATGAGGAAAAGTAATGACTACAAATTATTGTATAAAATAATTCATAAAAGCATACTTTTACCAGCATAATTGATCTTTATAAATAATTGTAGAACTGAAGTCAACCTTGTTTTAAATTGCCACTTAATTTTATTACTTTTAATTTTTACCACTTAAAAATGACTGTCTATGTTCACAATAATAGCTCTCTACGTTTCTCCAAACAAAAAAAATTAGTAAAGTTATTTTCGATTAAATGCAATTACTTATTAATTAAAATCTAGTTCTTTTACATAATAGATGATATAAAAATGTAAGAGCCTATGTTTGGAGTACATAGTAAGGTTAGCTTACTAATTTGTTAGTTAGAAGAATTACTTTATCCCCCATGTAGGACTACAGTATGATTACTTACTCTTAGCGTAAGGTTGTTACTCATACTTTAAGATTACCTACTTATAGTGTAAGGTTACTTACTCTTACTGTAAGCTTAATTTAAGGCTACTTACTCTTAGTTTACTTACTAAGGGTACTTTCTGATAGTGATCCCCTCATGATATAAACTTGCTGAGTTAAGTTAATAATCACTGTGACTTCAATTATTTATTTAAGAAAGAATGTGATTTCTACAGGTCTTACTATCTTAGGGTTTATATAAACTAATATAAAACCTCGCATTTTCAACAGAATTCTATGGTAATACGTATTTAATTATTCTTATCAATAATTAATTAATTATTTCTATGGAAGTTTCCCAAAGTTAATAAAATGTAAGCACTACCACTAACTACTGTTGATATGTATTATAGCGACGAAGCAATGGACCTGGAAGATTGGAAAAAGAATAGAGGAGACAGCGGAGGAAGCGGAGGTAAAAGTAATGCAGTAGTAAAAGCAGATGGAGCAGCTAAAGGTTCCATGCCTTATTTAGCCAACACGCATCACCCGCCTCATCAAAGAGTAAGTGTTAAATGTTAATTTTAGACTATTTATAAGACTATTTGTTTATAATAAATTAATGTATAAACCAAGTAGGGAAACGCCTATACTAACTTGTGTAAAAGATTAGACATGCGTAATCAGCTGATAGTTGGCTCAAAATTAAAAAATAGCTAAAATTGGAATAACTAATTGGATACGCCTTTTAGGATTTACGTTTTTTATACTTAAAGTTATTGGCAAACCTGATAACATTAGGTGAGTTTTACTTGTTATCGCACTTTAATAAGTACGTGATACTTTAATGATTTTGTATTAAATTCTGTTAGATAACTGTTACAATAATTTAGTTAAAGAAAAAGAGAAACTATAGTAACGGTAAACTACATGTTTTTATTAAAATTTATAAGAACATACAGACGACAGTGGTTTGCCTTAAAATAACTTAAAATTACAATTGATTTTATTATATTCAAAAATTTAAAGCTTAAGTTGTTAAATTATAATTAATACTTGAAGGGGAAAGACAAATATCACTTGTAAGAATGTACTAAGAAGTGCGCACGAATAATTTAATTAGCCGCTCGTTTGAAGTAATTTAAACAACCCTAGTATTTAAAGATTCGCACTTAAACCTCTATTGAATGCATGAAAAACGTATTTCATATACAAGTTATTAACATTTTACAATATAATGTGCAAATAAATGCAATAAAAAAAAATGTTGAGTACCTTATATAGTTTGTCTGTATTTACTACGGTAAAACAAAATGGCCGCGCCCAAAGGAAAATTTGAGCCAACTCTCTGGTGGACAAAATGTGAACTACATGCCAGGTCTAACAGAAATCGCATTTGATTCCCTACTTGGTTTATATATAACTTTAGTTAAAACTATTTATCATGATCTCCAAAAAACCAATATACCACCTTAATAAAAAAAATAGGCGTAAATAGATGGGCAAGAGGATGCAACGCCTTCTTGTGTACAACGGAATATTCATGGCTAAGAAAGGCTTAAAAAGCTGCAGAAAGATAAACACTGAGGGAAAAACATTGATATAAATGTGATTTCTGTCCATAGTATCCACGATAGCGAAATATTTAGAGAAATAAAAAGAATCGAATACTTAAAAATACACTAAAATATATTGTTCTTAAATCATACTAATAAGAAATTTATGAACAAAAAAATTAAACTCGATCTTCAAAACACACAAAAAAAATATAAATTATTTTTGATTTAGGAGGGAAATGGCTCAATAAGTACTGTAGTGTATTTTACAGCCAAATAAATCCAAGTGGCCTGAAAACTAACCATTTATCGAGAGGAATAAAAAATATATGAGAGGGGTAGAAAGTTCTATTTTCCACACAATTATAGAAATGGAGGAGAAGGAAAAAACAAAGTTTTTGACATCTATTCAGAGTTACCCAAACTTTTTTATCCAATAAAAGAAACTCAGAGAAAACAAATTGAAAAAAATAGAAGAAATCTTTTTCTTCTCCTTTTACCAACCAATGTTAAATAAGAATCTATTTTTGTTAAAAGAAAAAAATATTCTTTTGATATACACTAATTTAATGTAGATATTTATATATATATATTATATATTATATATATATATAATATATATATATATATATATATATATATATATATATATATATATAATATATATATATTATAATATGCATACATACATGTAATTTAGCTCATTTACATTCACAACCAACATAAAAAGCCACGGGTTCGCATCGCTCGTCTTATTTTAATAAGGGCAGATATCCAAACTGTCCAATTAAAAGTTATACTATAGCAATGTGAAGCTCGTGTCGCTCGCCTTTGCTTATTGGAGGTTGAAAATTGAATAAAACAGGGTGTCTGTATGTGTGTATTTATTGACATTATCTTGTAAACTCGCTATCTTTCGAATTGATAAATATTTGTTAATCAAAATTAATACAAAAATCAACCTTGAGGAAGACACGAACCCTACTGAGTCAGCAAAATTTACAAAAAACCGCTAAATTCAAGGTTAAAATTTTTCGCCGGGAAAAAAGTATTTATGTATCTTTTTGGGTGTTGAATCGAATATTTTTGTAACTAGTTACACCAATAGTGCTTAAGTGTATTTTGCTAAAGGGCACAAGTTTTTCAGGTTCCTATAATCCAAACTTTTCATTTTGATAAGGAATTCGCTGAAGGTAAAAAAAATATTGCTTAACTAAAGCAAGTGGAAAGGTGACCCCTGACTTTTACTCTAAAAATTTCCCGAGTTAGCTAGACCATCAAGGAAAATGCCCTTTTCCCCAACATATTTCTCTGGGCGTTTCCCTCATCATGTGCCCTCAGCTACCAAACAATTTTTTTCTTAATCCAACTCTTTTGCTCGTATATAAGTTTTTCGAGAAGCTTTATAACCCAGATTTTTCTATAAAACTTTTCCGTCTTGGGCTCCTATTCATATATTTTTCCTTGGAAAAATCCTATCCCTTGTATGAATGTAATAATCAATATTTTCGTTATATAGTGATTTATATCTCATTAAAGTTTCATATACATTTTTAAACTGGAAAGATGTAGTTTAAGATTGGAATAAAGTAAAAAATATCAGGTAGAGGGTACCTCGGGACTTTTCCTAACCACACCAGATTCGCTACACTTATATTTATAACTTCGGACTTGCTTTGCTCCTATTCTGAATATAAAAATCAACAAATGTATTGCAGCACGTCTTCGGTCTCGCTTTGTTCGTCCTTAGATGGTAAATACTTTCGTTTTATTTCTAGTGGTTACCCGCGCGGTCGAACGCTGCTATTATCACTCGAAATTAGTAATTTTCAAAGCGAAATTTCTTGTTTTCTATAATAGATAAAGAATTGTGATTTCACTATTAATTTTGTTTCGACATGATCTTTGCGTCAGCCAACTTGTAAGATTCTAGGTTAATCCAGTCAAAATATACAAGGGGGTTAAAAAAATCCGAATTGCTTCGAGATAGGGTGCTCGTCAGTGCCAGCCTTGTATATAAAACTTGTACCTTACTAAGCAAAACTTGGCTGGGTTACTACCGTGCCCCCAGATAAAGGTAAATCACATATTATGATTATGAAGAACATACAGACGACAATGTATTGCTTTAAATATAACTTGAAATTACAATTGCTTTAATTATATTCTAAACAATTAGGTTAAAGTTATTAAGTTACTAAATAATAATATTAAATAATTTAGTATATTAATTAATTTAATTTATTCTTATATTATTAAGAATGAATATTTGAAGGGAAAAAATAAATATCACTGGCAAAAATGTACTAAGTTAAGCAGTGCACGCGATAAAAAGTTTTAGTGCACACAGACCTGGTATTTAAAACCCTCTTTTGAACTAATTATTTTATTCAAAAAATGTACAATAGTCCAAAAGCCGGAACTGAAAAAAATGTGACTCATTTTGTACTACTTCAAACCAATTTAAAAAAAAATATACCTTTAACTTTAAAGCCAAAACATAGTCTGTCTATCTAGAATGGAGACCTTGATATGATTGCGCATGCTCAAAATACTATTAAATCGCACAATTTCAGTTTTCTTGAAATAAGTGGTTCTCTGTGGGTCGGGTGCAAACATGAAGGGAACATTTTTAAAGCTGATAAAACGTTCTATAAAACATTTGTTTAATCATCAAAATCTGACAACCAAAGTTATGGCTCTTCCAAAAAAACCTAAAAAATGGTAAATTTATACAAAGTTAGCGAATTTCTTTGAATTTCTTACTTGATCAATTGGTTTTTTGTTCATATTTTGGGCCATTTAAAAAATATCACAACTTTAGTTGTAGTTATCCGAATTTGACAAAAAAAACACTCGTTTCATAGAAAATTTTATAAGCTTTATAAAATGTTCTTTTCATGTTCTGCACACGACCTTCAGGGAGGCACTTATTGCAAGAAAACTGGAATTAGTGTGATTTTCTAATATTTTGAGCAAGCGCATTCATATGAAGGGCTCCTCACTCTGTATTGGCAGACTATACTTTTCCTTCGTAATTTAAGGTATTTTTTAAAAAAAATTTGGTTTAAAGTAGTACACAATGAGTCATCACATTTTTTGGCCTGGCTCTTGGACTACAAGGAAATACAATGAAACTAAAATGTTGAGTACCGCAAATAATTTCTTTACATTTACTAGGGTAAAACATAGGAAAATTTGAGCCTCCCTGGTGGACAAAAATGGTCTGACAGAAATCGCATTTCCTTTCCTACTTGGTTTATATATTACTTAGTACCTACAAACATTGGATATATATATATATATATATAATATATATATATAATATATTATATAATATATTAATAAAAACAATTGATTTATAAACCTTAACTTACTCTTGGAGGAGTTTCAAAAAGTAACAGAGCCCCTCAGAGCCACACAATTCATGTTTCAAGCCTATCAATGTAATGAGATAGGCAAAGCTCCTTTAGTATATATAATATATATATATATATATATATATATATATATATATATATATATATATATATATATATACTAAAAGGAGCTTTGCCTATCTCATTACATTGATAGGCTTGAAACATGAATTTGTGGCTCTGAGGGGCTCTGTTAACCTTTTGAAACCTCCTCCAAGAGTAAGTTAAGGTTATAATAAATCAATTGTTTTCTGCTTCCCGCACATTGCTTGAGTTTTTATTTGTATTTTTAACGTTCTACTGTACAAATCAATGAAATTTTATACTGATTATTTGATTTTATTTATAAGTGATAAGTTCAGGTTCGATGTTTTCAAATTTAAATAATAGGACTATCTAGTAATAATAACTCTATGCTTACTTATGTTTGTAAAATTAAACGGAGCAAATTAACTATGGTACCAAGAACCTGGTCATTACCGACGAACTATGGTTTTCTGCTTTTTGATAGTTACTATGAGTCCTCGTTTTGACTTTGGGCTTGTTTCATTTAATCCAAGACCCCCAGAAAATAATAAAATCACCCCTCAGTCAAAACTGTATGTTTACTAACTAATCCTTGGTTATTTTTATAATTTACGCTGAGTTTTCGATTACTAAAATCTTGTATATATAACGTAAAACAAAGCATATACTGTATGTGAAATAAAATCTTAACCTCTTCAACAAATCAAAGTTATTTTTAAAATTATACTATTACTTTTTTTATTTTAATTAAAAACTTTTATTTTTAAAAACCCTAAAAAAACATTTGTTTCTGAGTTCTCAATCTAATTATATGAGTTGTCACAAAAAGAGGGGTGTGGGAAGGAAACCAGTATAAAAAAGAAACATTTTCAACCAGAGAGAGAAAATATGAAAATATTTTGGTGAGACATGAAGGCCTAAACAGAGAATAGACCGTAAACATAAGGGGCAACACTGGAGTAGATAATGTTGTCTGCTCATCATGTTTTAAAACGGAGGATGTTTTAAGAGAATTGTATGTATTTCTCACAATGTTACTAAACGTCACAACATATGACAAGATAACATGTTTACAATGTTGCCAACCCTGTGTTACCTAACAGTGTTACCTCCAACAATCAGTTTTCCCCAAGGAAATGAAGAAACTTGACAGATCTACATGACGTTCCTAGGCATATAGATGCAAACTTTACTCTGTTAACATTTATCTATACATCTATCTATATACTCAATATTCTTTGAACAAATTAAATTTCACACTAAGAATAGTTCGAAGAATTAATAGTTGTTAAACTAAAAATACCATTTAAGGCTCATAAACAAAGTAATTTTATTCATCATTAAATTAAATATTATAAAAATATAAAAAATATATAAAAATATATTATAATAAAATAAAAAAATATATTTAAATAAAAATAATAAAAAAAAAGAAAAAATATATTTTATAATAAGCAAGTAATAAAAACCAAGCACCAAATTGGTTTCGATTTTTCATAAATTTACCTTCGAAATTAAAGCTATTATGAAATTTCATAATAAAATATATTTTGTAATAATATTATATTATAAATAATACTATTTTCATAAAATATATTAAAATAAAACAATTAACAACTAAAAGAGAATAACCCTCAAAATTATGCTTTATAAATTTTATTTAAAAATACTCATAATAATAATATTACAAAATATATTTATAATATAATTTATAAAAATAATATTTTAACAAAAACAAATTGGTTTAATTTTTCAAAAATGTAAAAATATGGTAATTTTTATTTTTAAATTAAGTGAATATTATTAAATCACATAAAATTAAACTAAATCAAAATTTATATAAAAAATTTATATATAATATATAATATATAAATATATATAATAATATATAAATAATAAAATATATAATAAAATAAGTAAAACAGAACAAATACAGATCTGGTTTTTTATTTCACAAATTTCAATTTCAAAATAATTATGACAATTTATTAAGAACAATCTTACAATCTGATATACTCAACCTTTGCTATTTTTGCCTTCTATGTGTTGCTATCCCCAAAGAATTCTTCATCGGTCCCAAGGGCGTAATATCACCCAATATGAGGATCACAGGAGTGGATTATGTTCACACCAAAAACCACGACGTCTTCATTCACTCGGCTAAGGCATTTTTATTTATAATAAAACAGTAAATTTTTGGAATAATATTTTGTATAATTAAAATTAAGGAAGACTGCAGTCTTCGTTAATTTTAATTATACACATTTTTATTTACTAATCGAACTTATGGAACTGTCTATTGATTTGCTCCCAACTTCTGCTCCTTATGTATCTCTATCTATCCATCTATTAACAGACATGTTCGCTATGTCATAATCTGTTCTTACTCCGTCCATCCATCACAGTATAGGTCAGGGTTTCTTCCAAGGGAGGTTTGAGGCGTATTCACCCCTCCCCCACCCCCTACCGAGCAACCAGGATACCCCCCAGCAGCACAAATTAAATGTATCCCTTCTTTGGGATGAAAATGAAAAATACCCCCCTAATTTTGGTCTTGCCAAAAAAAAACCTTTTTAAACCAAATTTGTAATTTACCAATATTATTATAATAACGTAGAAACCGCAATGAATCCTAAGAAATTTGAAACTAATTTTTGATAATTTTTTATCAAAGTCAAATGACTTTGACAAAGTTAAAAATATATCTTTCCTGTAGTTTTGAACAATAGTTATGATTTAAGTCAAGCGATAGCTTAATAAAAAATTCTGGCGCGGTGGCGCATGTCGGGCGAATTTCCTTTGATGCGTGTTTCCGTGCTTTTATATAAGTTACCTACTAAATAAATAATCCGGCGCGGTGGTCCGCTGTCGGGCGAATTTCATTTAGAATACTTTCCGTGCTAAACAACCATTTCTTGCTTATGCAAGAACCATGCCCATTGCGTGGTTCTAGAACCTAAGCAGTTACTCAATTGCCAAGCACTGCTCGTAACTCATTTGTCTGATTTCCAAAAGAAATGCGCATAACATCCAGTTGGTTGCACAAAACTATGCCTCTAAAATTAGAAGTACGCTCTATTATTTGCACTAGTTTAAAGCTTAGTTACTTATCTTTAAGCTTAGAGAGGTTTTAGCGCATTTCCTTTGGAAAATACAGACAAAATGAGTTACGAGCAGTGCTTGGCAATTGAGTAACTGCTAGGTCTAGAACCACGCAATGGGCATGGTTCTTGCATAAGCAAGAAAAATGGTTGTTTAGCACGGAACACTAATTCTAAATGAAAATTCGCCCCAGCGGACCACCGCGCCGGAATATTTATTAGTAGTTGTAAACTTATAAAAAAGCACGGAAACACGCATCAAAGGAAATTCGCCCGACATGCGGACCACCGCGCCAAATTATTTCCTAGTTGTAAACTATATATTCGTACTTTTTTATCGTAAAAAAAAACTATAAAAAATGATCGACCCTTCCAGGATGTGAACCCAGGTACCCTGAGTTTGACGTGGTTGTATTGACTCCGGACCACTGGCACTCATCTCAGAGGCCCAAAAAACATGAAAACGACACCCTACTCGAAATTTAATTTTCAACGACCGTAATTTTGGTTTCTATAATTTTGTGGTTTTTCCGACTTTTGGTAACTAAGTGGTCGTATCGACTTCGGACTGGTTTCATCGATTCCGCGCCCAAAATTACATTGAAAACGACACCTACTCGAAATTATTTTTATCGACCTAAATTTTGTTTCGGTAATTTACAATGGTTTTTTCGATTTTTAGGTCACTTATAGTGTCGTATCGACTCGGACCGGTCATTCGATTCAGCATCTCAAAAAACAAAATAATTGACCTTTTGCGGCAAAAAATATTAACCCTGAATTTTGCCGATTTTTTGAAAATTTCGCTGACTCAGCAAACCGGGTTAATGACGTCACAAAAACCTGGTTTTCAATAGGGTTCGTGTCCTCCCGAAGGTTGATTTTTGTACCAAGTTTGGTTAAAAAAATATTAATCCGTTCGAAAGATAGAGTGTTTAACAAGAAAGTGTCTAGAAATACATATAATATAATATACATATATATATATATATATATATTATATATATATATATATATAATATATATATATATATATATAAAGTTTCAAAAAAAGTATTTTCGTCATAAGGGACTTCTGAAACGGATTGTGTCGTGGTCGAGGTTCGAATTCCGCCATACGCCTATCCCATAGGCGAATTTTCAAAGGAAATTCGCTAAAAATTATCAGAATAAATGATATTAGTATCAATCTACTATTGAATCCATCTATCTATACGGTACGCGATAATATAACTTTCAAAAAATTACCAAAAGTAGTGACAACATTACCGTATTTGGGTAATAGTTACCAAAATAATAATGATATATTTGAACTCACAAGAGTCAGATTACTTGGTTAAAGACCATTTTTAAAGTCCTTGGACCATGTTTTCTCTTTAATTGAAGGTTAATTGTTGTGCATCTAAAAATGTTTTTCCCACTGTATATTGTACCTCCATTTATTATTGGAAATTTATTGTTTACTTTTATGGTACTTTTAAATATTTGAAAAATACTTTGTATTATTAATTAATTTTTTCCTGTAATAATTTTGGCACCCTTCATTTTTTTGAAAGTTATAAAACTTCTTATAACAAAACATTTTAATGAATGTTTGATAAAATATTCGACTCGATATTTTTCTCTAATATCTATTTGACCTTTTATTCAACAAATAAATATAAGAAAAGGTGTTATATTACAAATCAGTAAATCTTAAGAATCTAAGCAGAGATAACTTTATACTATCAGAGAAATCAAATATTCACGTGTATATATAAGAAAAAGTACTTAGTGAGAGAGTTGGGATTACAGAGCACTGGGGAAGTAGGAGCTGAGCTGGAGCTAAAGATACCTTGAAAGAGAAAAACCTTATAGCACACTTGGGACTTTTCAGATTTCCTTCTACTTTTCCTTCCTCTCCAGCTTATAATATTTTTCTTCCTTTTCGTCCTGACGAGAAGGTAAAACCTCTATCCACTCCGTTCATTACCTCTTTTCACTTGTATGACCTCCTTTTTCACAATCTAGTGAAAAATACGTGGTGTTTGCAGAAAAAATATAGCAATGGTTATTCTTTCATTCATTTTCAATTTAGGGAAAAAATTTTGACAAACTTAAATCAGTTAAAGTAATCTAGCTTGCCTCAACTCTTTGAAGTACATTTAAAGGACGATAAACAATCGAAAAATCGTTTGTAGAACTCCAATCAAAAAATACTTCCATCTATCTAATCAGCGTTTGTGATGATGTTTCAGAGAAACGGATGCTTAGGAGGTTTAGGCGAATGGTGCAGAGAATGGTGGCACTCTGGTAGGGAAGAGCACGACCCAGATATAGAAGATACTCCTTCTGATATGGGATACGCGACGCCTGTCTCTATAGAAACACCTTTACAATCATCAGTATCTAGGTATACACGTAGAGCTATGTCTAAATACACTAGTTAAATCTACGTTATTTAAGTGAATTTAATGTTGTGTTTGCGTAATTGGTAACGGCTAACGGCTCTAATGAAGTTGAGGAAAATACCATTTATTTATTTATTTATTATTATTATTTATCATTTGATACTACCGAGTTTTGCAAAACATTTTTGCACAATTATATTGTGACAATTATTATTATTATTCAAACTTCTAGATTACTGCGTTGTGAATCTATATAGTAATAAACATATAACCAGCCTCTTCAAAATTAAAATTTTTATTTGAAAGTCGACTTTCAACCACTTCTGGCCATTATCAGTCTAAGAAAGGCAATAAAAACACAAATAACAAATAATAATAATAATAGTTTAATTAGAGTCATTCACTAAAAAATAAAATGAAAGAATTAAAGCTGCGAAATGAGAAATCTAATAACAAAAAATAAAATAAATAAACATCAATATAAAACTCCATTCAGAAGAACAGGAACCTACTATGCTAGCAGTGCTAAGAAGCTATATTTGACTACATATACATCTTTAAAAATAGATTATTTACGACCAGGGCCCCGTTTCGCAAAAGTGCAAGTCTTGTATACTGCAAGTAAAAGGCTACAAGTTTACTAATAATTGTAAGAAATTTGTTTTTCTAATACAATGTAGACTAGTAATTATTAGCGATTTTTATACAATTATTGAAAAAAAAAACAATATTAAGTTTTAAGTTTCGTCTTAGATCTCCTCCTAGGAAACGAGCATATTGTGTCAAACTCAAATCAGGTTTGATTATCCCCCACACATCTTACTATTGTTAAATCGAACAAAACAACATGTAACTACAAGGGTCAAAATAAAGCGTTTCCCGAATATCATTACAATTTATTGTAATCTATACAAGAGTTTTTATGAACAATTTGACAAAATATTATTAAAACCCAGTTTCATTCATATGAGTACATCATTACGAATCCAATTATTTCTAAAATACGAAAAGTAATATTTATAAAAAAAAACTTTTTACAAACTCATATTGAGCACTAGATTACTAAAAGTTGGCGATAAAAACTAGGTTTTATATTAATAAAATGAACTTGTAACTCAGTCTACCCTAGGTTCGAACTTGGGTAGAAATTTTACAAGTGAATGTTACGAGTAATTGTAATAGACAATAAATGTTGTTTATTAAATAGAAAAATGCTACAAATGCACAAGTGTATCCTTGGTAACACATCCTTGGTAAATTTGTCATTACAAGTTCTAACATATTGTTTAATTACCTAACTCAGTCTGGCCGCAGGGGTGAGCTTAACTTAGAACTTAATCTCAGAATCTGAGTTCAGAATACTATCTGGTTTGACTGCTTCCAAATAACAAATAGAGCACCAGGTTCTCTTTAGATTACTGTAAGAAAAGAACCAAACCTATGGTTCCTTCATTGAAGTCCAAATGGACTTAAAAAATAATATGACGTAAGGGTACTTACAAACTAAGTACTCAATAAAGAATAACTCATTTCATTTATAGTTTATAAGATCAAAACTATATTGTTAACTTCTATGATATATTTTTATAACAAAAGAATAATTCTGAGTAATAATCAAGTTCATAATATAATGAGGAAGTGTTCACAACCTGGTTATGGATCATAACCACAGTTAAGAAGGTTAATTATATTTTTCTATTTTACTACCATAAAATGCAACATAGAATGTAAAATCCATACCTTAGGTTAAATAGTGCTATGTAATAATTAAAAATTATTTTATATCATAAAACTAGAATTCGTTAAAAAGGTTGGTTGAGGAGTGAGGTTGAACGGTTGACTAAAATACATTGTATTCATTTCAATCTACTATCATTTTAATCAAATTTGGAACCAATGCCATGTCTACCTATATCTACCAAGACTAGAACCGTAAAATAAATCGAGAAACGGAACCATTAGAAAACATAAAAGCGAGCTATCGAGCAACATGGTGAATACATAGACTAGAAGTATAAAATTACGAATCTTACCTTCGTTTGAAGAATGACTATATTCCTTTAACAAACTATTCTGCATAACATAATTTATTTGAACTAAATGCCTGAAGCCAAAAACAAACCAAAAATAAATCAAACTAATAAAGTTAAAGGACAAGCCTCGGCAACGCCGAGGCCACAACGGACAACCAAATTGCCCTAACCTTGGTTGCGAGTGAAAAATCAACGCCTTCTCAATATTCTACTACAAAACTAAATTAAATAAAAAATTAAGAAACTATCTGCCAAATAAAATATACCCCAATAGAAAATAAAAGTAAACCAGATTCAAAATAAACCTAACCAAAATTAAAATAAAATAAATCAAGGAATTTTTATAAAAACCCTGCGGATTTTTATGGAAACTTAAAAATTCAAACTAAACTTTCCGTTACAAAGTTGTTTTTTACAATTTGTAACTACAATACTTGTACTTTTGTGAAACGGGCCCCAGTTTGTCCAGTGTATGCTTTATAACATCCACATTTAAAACATACACAGGACAAACTAGATATAAATACTACTCCAGGTTAGCAAAACACCTCTAGAGAAACGTTCTTTCTCTTTAAGATATGTGAGAGAAATTTAATACTAATAATATTATATTCCGGACATTTTGTTCAACAAGCAATAGCTTGACATATATCATACATTTTTGCTCTATTCCATGAGAAAGGTATATAGGAAAAGTATCGTGTTTGCAAATAAATCCGAAACCGGGATGTTACCGGAATGATTCGTAATGGAATGGACGCACCGGAGGTCCGGGGTTCACATCCCGGGCTATGCATATGGTATATTTATAATTTATTGAGTTTAGTAGGAGTATTAGGACAATCAGAGAGGCAATTCATACAGTAATATCTTCTACACAGTAACTGAAGGTAACGCAAAGGTTCTATTACTTAGATGACGAGACTATATTAATCTTGGATCTAGGCGATCATAGAGGTAACATTGGTCTGAAATCACATCTAGCTCGGTTGATTTCGTCTCCAGCTCCGTTGAGAAATAAGTTATTTATACACCTTGTGAATAATGACCCCTATTATAACCCTGGTCCCTGTAATGATTTCTAAGGCTGAAAGCCGAAGGAATCAGATTAAAATCCCGAGGCGCAAGCCGAGGGAATTATTATTTTAATCCCGAGGCTTTAGCCGAGAGAAAAAACAATATATATGAAACAAAAAACTGTATTTGATTATATATAGAACCAGTGAAACATAATTATACTATTTTATGCAAAATTAACAAAAATATATATCATTTTGATCTACGAGTTTGCAAAACATGAAATAGTTACACAATATAATTGTGCGAGAACACCAAGGAAATGTAACAAGCAAAAATGCAATGCTACATCTGAACTGTTCCATCATTCGACATTCGTCATACTTGATGGCTCGACATAATGCCATGTCCCCCTTTCGTTACCGTCAACTCATCAGGCGCCGACAGAGCCTGAAACTCACTCTGACCTTCAATTAATTCCGAAATATTAATGTGAAGTACTACCAGAGACAGCGCGTGCTCTCTACCGCCATCATGCATGGCAAGCAAAACATATATCATTTGATACTACCGAGTTTTGCAAAACAGAATAGTTGACACAATATAATTGTGCGAGAGACACAAGGAAATGTAACAAGCAAAATGCAATGCTACATCTGGGAACTGTTCCATCATTCGACATTCGTCATACTGATGGCTCGACATAATGCCATGTCCCACTCTGTTTCGTACGTCTAACTCATCAGGGCGCCGACAGAGCCTGAACTCACTCTGACCTCAATTAATTCCGAAGAATATAATGTGAAGTACTTACCAGAGACGAGCGGTGCTCTCTTACCGCCATCATGCATGGCAAGCAAAACATATATCATTTTGATACTACCGAGTTTTGCAAAACATGAATAGTTGACACAATAAATTGTGCGAGAGACACCAAGGAAATGTAACAAGCAAAATGCAATGCTACATCGGAACTGTTCCCATAATTCGACATTCGTCATACTGAGGCTCGACATAATGCCATGTCCCACTCTGTTTCGTTACGTCTAACTCATCAGGGTTTTTGTTAATATATTAACAAAAATACATTGTATAAATATATTATACAACATAACCACATACATACATAAACAAATATCATAATAACAAAAATATATAAATACCTAGTACTCGCCATAGAGTTGAAGATTTTTTATTTAGCAAGATGATTAAAATAAACCAACAGACATTTTCGGATGGTTCTGTAACTTTTTTTATCTAACACCACTTTTAAAAACATCATACGCCTTATCATCAACTTTTTAGATTTATTCGGCAATAACCGTATAAGCAATTTAACGTTTTTAACCTTATTTGCTTCGTCATCTATACAAGACGGTTGAGATTATCGGAAAACAATCACTATGCCGTTACTATCATTTCATTATCACTTTCCATCGTAAACAACCGCACTAAATCCTTTTATGATAAATATAACAGAAGTATTACTTAAAAGATAAGAAAAGTTAGTAAAAAAGTATTTATCGTCAAAACAGATTTGATAAGAAATTATTTGTTTACAGACAGCTGGGATTAATGAATCAGTGCTGCCAACATAACTTTGTTTACTCAAAATTCTTTAACGTAGATTTTTGAATCTGCAATTTTAACTACTCAATAATTAAGTTGGCTAAGCTGGATTATAACCCGGCGGGAAATAATAAATTATTATTTCCCGCCGGGTTAGAATGACGGTCATTATTACATAAAAACAAGCCCCGAAATGTTTTGATTATAACCTTTCTGAAGATAAAATTCTTTATTCATGATCTTTTCGAGTGTGGATTGAAAAGACACTTCCCGAAGAAAATAGTTATACTTTAAAGTTAACGTGTTATTAGAGTTATACTATTAGCTCTAATAACATTGTATTATATTTCTAATTAAAACGTAACATAAAATGCTACTTAGAATTTTATTTATTAAAAAAATAATAATGATATCAATATTTAAGATTAGTATTGAACTGTTAACGTTACTAAGGTAACGTAAACCATCACATTGGTTACTGTTACGCTATTCTTGCAGATGTACAAGTCTGAATGTAATTCGAGACCCGTATGCAGCCGGCGGAGGGATACCGACGACGCCTAGGCTGGCATCACACCATCATCAAATAGCACATAACTTCGATAGCAGAACATTACCAGCTACAAATAGACTCACCATACATAATAGATCTTTATCACAGGATTCTGTAAGTATAATAATAATATCAAACTGTGAACGTCAGGTTATAATAAGAACAAAAGTAATCAAAATAAGCAAAGGAAGCTTCAGTCAATCTCCACGTATTGGAAGGTGTTTCTATGGAAACTGAAACTCATTTACGAGCTAGGAGAGCCGGCTCAGCGAAATAAATATATCATTTTAGCTTAGAATAATTCTATACATACAAGGAGCATAACTAATCTATGCATAATAATCTAAGAGCCGTACCTGAAAAAAATGTGACTCATTTTGTACTAATTCAAACCAAATTTTTCTTAAAATATACCTTAAATTGTGAAGGAAAAGCATAATCTGCCTATCTAGAGTGGAGCTCTTCGTATGAATGCGCTCGCTCCAAATATTAGAAAACAGCACAAATTATAGTTTGTTTGCAATAAGTGGTTCCCTGTGGGTCGTGTGAAAACATGAAGAGAACATTTCTTAAAGCTTATAATATTTCCTATAATACAAGTGTTATTTCATCAAAATCGGACATTTACAACTAAAGTTATGACATTTGTTAAATGGCCGAAAAATACACAAATAGCCAATTTTTTTTCAAAGACACTAGCATAAATTAACAATTTTTACAATTATCAACTGTATTAGTGGATTATGTATTAATTATACAAAATGTATAATTATTATTGATACGCATTTCGATATCATTTACCTCAGTTTTTGAGCCTAATCTTTTTTTTAATTGTTGACTTAGTTATTTAATACAGCCTAACTATTAATTAACTACTTAATATTCTGATGAGCAAAATAATGTTTAAATAAAACATCTAAATTTTCTAAATTTTCATTTGTCCTTAAGCGCCCAAAAACAAAAATTTAAAAATTTTTTTTTTTTTTTTTTTTTGGTGATTTTGATAGAGATACATTTGGTTGTAGTAATCTGCTTTTTAAAATTAAACACTTGTTTTATAGGTCATTTTATCACCTTTAAAAGAGATTATCTTCATGTTTTTGCACATGACCTACAGGAAACCAAATTACAAGAAACTGAAATTTGTGCGATTTCCTAAAATTTTGAGCATGCGCAATTAAATGAAGGCTCCACCCTAGATAAGCAGACTAGTTTTTTCCTTATACTTTAAGGTATATTTTAAGAAACATTTGGTATGAAGTAGTTCAAAATGAGTCAGATTTTTTCAGGTCCGAGTTCAGGATTATAACTGATAACAGCAAAGCTAGTTCACTGGTGGTCTTAAGTAAAGCTGCCACCATTACAGTATACAATTTTCTTGTAACAAAGTTGGCAATACTTCCGGTCACTGGATTATTATGTTCTATTATTAATTTATGCTCGATTATTCATAAAATGCTAATATCGGAGCAATATAATATTTTAAGCATTTTAAATTGTATTATAACGTTTTTCATAAAAATTATGTTAAAGGTAGCCCGAGTCAACTAAATGTAGATTCACGTATTCCGCTACCCTTTTGCTCTCTAAGACCGACTTTATAAAATAACTAGCAGATTTTATAAGTTGTTATATTTGTTCCTTAATATATTTCTTTATTAGTGGATATTTATGACACATTTATACAATAATGTTTTGTTGTTAGGGTAGTACCCCTACTTAAGACCATCAGTTAACCCATAGAGATATTATTACTAGAGGGGCCTTATAGGTTAAATTTTGAACATCGAAAAAGTAACCTGAACACCATCGCTTATAAATAAAATCAAATAATCAGTAACTGCAATAAATTATATAGTAGAACATTAAAAATACAAATCAAAACACAAAAAATGTGCCGGAAGTCGAAATGAAATGATCTATTATAACCTTACTTATTTAAGGAAAATTTTTTTATAAAAACCTTTTTAAGGAAGTTGCAATGAGGTTACACAGAGCCCCAAAAAGATGTTTTAAGCCTCTCAATGTATTGTAATAGGCTATGCCCCCTCTAGAATATATCTCTATGAGATAACCGGCTTTAGTGTTATCAGTAGAATTCCATTGTATTTACTGTCCTATGCTCCTTCTATATTAGTTTTATTCCAAGCATTTAAGCAATGGAAGTATTTTTTACAGTCTGACTATTCCCTCTTTCCAAGCTTATGTATTTTAATAACACTATAGGGAATATATTTACCTACTTCTTACTTTATATAACTAACTATATTTCGCCCTCTAATCTTCGGGGTATAATCACGTCTAAAACATACAAATGAAGAAAAACAAAAAAAAATAATTTTAAATAAATGGTTTAAGAACTCACTTCACAAAATTTAAGTAAAAAATAAAATATTATTAAACTTACAGATAAATTAATGATATAAAAAAATCTTCATCGTCAAACAAAAGTTAATTTAAAACTTTAAAACCAGGAAAAGGAAGCTGTAAGCTGCACAGACATTACTTTAAAAAATGTCAAATAAACAACTTTTTTAAAAAATACTTATTTATCTTATTCTTGCTTAAGTAACTAATATAACTCTCTATGTGCCAGGTTTACACAATCCTTATAAGGTTACCACCTGATCCAAACTGCGTGGATGGTAACACAGAACAACCATCAATTAAAATGATATCAGAAGAATCAGCGACGCCAATAAAAACAGCCGGTCGAGGGAAAAGCGAAGCCGATTACAGCTTGGGTTTACATCCAGGGGGTTACCAAGCATCTCGGCGACCATCTCATATATCCGATATTAGAATACCGCTTAACGCTAAAATTATACCAAAACAATTAGCTCAAGTAGCAGCCACTAAAAACCAACCGCCGCCTAAAAAGAAGAAAAAGACGCAAGAAAAGAAAGCCGATAAGAAAGCAGCGAAAACGTTGTCGGCCATATTATTGACTTTTATCTTAACATGGACACCTTATAATATATTAGTACTACTTAAACCACTTACAAATTGTGATAATTGTATACACCCTATGATTTGGGATTTAGTATATTATTTGTGCTATATTAATAGTACTATAAATCCGGTGTGCTATGCCTTGTGTAACGCATCGTTTCGAAAGACCTACATTAGGATTTTAAAGTGTCAGTGGCAGAACAGAAAACGCACAGCAATTAACCGCGGTTTTTATAATTAAAAAATATATATATTTTAAAATCGAACAAAATTTTTTTCTTAAAAAATATCCACGTTAAAATATATTACATAAAATATATTTTATATACAAATGATTTTTCTTTTTTTTTTCATTTTTAATTGATTAAAAAAATATTAAACAATGTATTTTGACAAGATGGTATTTTATATAATTTAAATTAAATAGTTTAGGAACTAAAGAAAAAAAAATTGGTATTAGGAATTTAATATAAATAAAAGATTGGTTTTTTAATACGCTAAAGCGTTGTTTTTTAATCTCGGTGTCTGCAAAAGCATGTTTTTTAATTAAATAATTTTTGTATAAAAGTATATATAAATATTTAGACGTAAGTACTATAATATGAATTTTAGAATTAAAAAAAAAACTACTAAATGAGCGAATCTTTAACGAGAAATTTGCCGCATTGTAAGCGATTTTTTTGAAGAGGACTCGCAAAAAATATAAATAAATAATTAAAACCTTTTACAAATTATTTTAAAGTGCATAATTTCAATTAAAAAATGTCTGTAACTATTAAATATAAAAAAAAAATGGCAAGATAGGCATAAAAACGAGATATAAAAATAAGTACTACTTAAAACTAAGTAGACCAATAAATTGAACAGAATTTTAATTTTAAATCTTTACTTTCCTTAAGTAAGTTATACTTAACGATAATAAAGTAAGGGCACTTTTGAGGAAAATTAAATTTAAAGTTTAGTTTGTAATTATGACTATATTTCGCCTTCTCCTCAAGGCATACTCATGTCTCTTAGTAATTACATCGATTAAAAAAAATTAAAAAATATAGAATATAGAAATAAAAATTAAAAATATTATTTTTTATTTTTTTTTAATCGATGTAATTACTAAGAGACATGAGTATGCCTTGAGGAGAAGGCGAAATATAGTCATAATTACAAACTAAACTTTAAATTTAATTTTCCTCAAAAGTGCCCTTACTTTATCATTGAATATAATGAGGAACAATAAGGAGGATTCAACTCTTAATGTTATACTTAACTTAATAATAATAAACTAAAAAGAATTCAGTAATATATTCAAAGGTTACTTTCTGAGCCATAAATAAGTTAGTAAGATCAATCTATCCAATGATGCTCTATATAATTCAACCTATACTATAGTCCAACCAAGATATTAAAAAAACAAGAGGGCCTTAGGACATTAGGCCAACTAGTCGCCTTGGTGGTGCTTCACACTCCATATGGACGTCTCGGGGCCACGTGGATATTGTTCTTTAATAGTTTGTCGTAGTAGTAATTTTGTAAGATGCAAATCACCATAGTATTAGCGTATTTTCAAACGTATTAATAAAAACCCGGGATTTCTTTACGTAAAATTATATATGTTAAACAACCAAATCAAAACTGACAGCATTTTTTATGTCAAACATAGCCATAATAACAGCTATGACAGTTAAGTGACTAATCATATTTCATTTACTTACGGTTATAGTAATTGTTAATATGATTTAGATAGTAATAGTAAATAACTTTATTACGCAATATAATTAATTAATAATAAATTTATAAACATTTATGAAAAATAAATAATTATTACTGACATAGACACATTAATTAATTTAATCTTATAAATTTACGTAAAGATTTAAAAATCTTTAAAAATTTGTAAAAGGTTTTTTTTTAAACGCTCAATTGTCAGATAATATTTCTACAATTATCATTTATTAAAAAAAATAAAAAATAATAAACAGTGTTTTTTTTGGTGTAACTAGATGGTGCATTTAAAATTAATAAAATATAGAATGAGAATAGATATTAAAAATTATAATTTGAAAGAAGTAGACATTTCAGTGAATTAAAGAAATCCTGTAGCTGAAATAACTTCAGAAAGAGGAAGTAGATTTATCAATCCTGAAATTTCCACCAATTTATCTTAATATATATATATATATATATATATATATATATATATATATATATATATATATATATATATATATATATATATATATATACACCTATCTATCCATCAGATCAATCTCTCCAACGACATCATCAGTGTTTTAAAATGGCTCACTTAAATTTTATTTGACTCCTTTAAGGGTTTTATAACACGAAATGAAACATGTTCATTGTTCATTGTCTACTTCTTTCATATCAGTGTTAAATGTTAATCAAAGCATTATAATTGATCAAAGCAATGTGTCAAAAGCTTGAAACATTACCAAATTTCAAGCAACAAATAAATACCATAAACTTTAAATTCATAAAAATCACACTTGCTCCTAAAATCTAATTAATATTAAAATATTTAGTAGTCTTTGTAAAGAAGAAATTAAATTTTCCTGTCCCCTCCCCCCCCCCCCCCCCCCCCCCCCCCCCCACTTACCCTCGTGTACAAGTGAATTTTAAACAATTGTAAAAATAAATATTGAAAAATAAAAATTTAACATAGAATTGTAAAAAAAAAGTTTATATTTTATTACATCTTTACAAAATAAGTGTTTCAAAATAAATAACTGTACTAGAAATTACGTTAAAAACAATATTTTTTTAAATTATTTTGGTTAACTTACCTTTAAATTATGTGTACTTTTTCAGTGTAATTATGTTTTTAGGCTTAACCAAACTTTATACTGTCAAGTAATTACTAAGTGTAATCGTGTTTATACTTGACCAAACTATCTTATGAACTTTTTTAATTTTTATACTTTTAGACAGAACGTTAAACATTGTATCCTAAACTAAGATTTACATTACATTGACCTGAATAACCAATATATTATTCAACAATCTTTGATTACTTTCGACTTAATCAACCTTTTTAATTTGTGTATTTGATTGAATTAACTTATATTCCTAATAACCTATACAATCTTAGGACTTAATTGACTGAATACACGGACATCATCTTTGATTACTTTTGACTTAGCCAACCTCAATACTGTTTCAACTTAAAACATTTTGAGGATTTAACACTATATTCTTTAGACATACCTTAATACTTTTTTAGCTTAACCACAAAATTAATTTATTTCATATTTTATCAGTTAAAATCAATTTATTAGTTATGTATTACGTTATTAAAGTTTTAATTTGAACTTATTATTTTTTCAATTTAAAACTTTAATAATAGCAATTATTTAATTATTGCTAATAGATTTTATATTAATTTTTACTCTATAACATTCTTATTAACTTATTATTTTTTTTGTTTTTACACTAACTCAGATATCAACAATTTAAAAAAAAACAAAGCAAAGACAAAGTACTACTATTTGTTAAAAAAATACTGGCAACTACTAGTATGAAACAGTCATAAAATTGTTACATAAAACAATTCTCAGCATGTAATACAACAAACGTAATTTCTATTAAAAAAATACATAAACAACTATTTCATACAATTTAATAATTAAAAATATTATTTTATTCATAAATAAAAAAAAAATCCAAGTGTTAGATGTCATTAGATCAGTTTCATAAATAATTTAACATTAAAACCAAAAAAAAATAAATAAAAAAAGAATTAACTGTAATCTAGTTTAGCCCTCGGGACCAACCGAAAATTGTGTGTTATATTTCTTTTTTACTTGTGTTTTATTTAACAATCAGTAATTTATAATCAGTATTAGATCGAAATATTGTGATCACTCGGTGTTAAGAATACTTTGATCACCACTTAAGAATTCAATTAGATTATACAGGGAAAATTAATTTCAGTAAACATTTTTATTGTATCTCATTTTCTTGGTTAGAAGTAAAGAAAAATGTTAAGTGTACATCGGGACAAGCCTTCAAAATTTTAAAATATAGTTTAACCAGAGAGAAGTCTTGCTTAGGAATATGAGTAATTAAGCAATTTATAGTTCTATAAATATATTCTAATGATTAGCTAAGAATTATTGGTGGATAGCGATGACATTTACCTATCACTGTGGGCATCTTCAGGTTTAATCACTAAAACTACATTACAAGAAGATGCCCACATTAGTAAGTTACTACGTACACACAGCGTATTTAACAGTTGATCGTATTCCATACACATTAAATACGATTAGGTTCTTGCACCGTGTTTAGTCGATCGAGTGAGGTTACGTGATAACTGATCCTGCCAAAACATCGCGTCTTGGTTAAGGATTACTTTTGTTAAGGAAGTTTATAACAAAAACAAAAATTAATTAAATTGTAATTTCTTTGCATAATAATAAAGTTACACTAAAACAAAATAATATTCCAAAAGTTATTTGATGAAAAACGGTAATATTTAAGTGGAATAAAAGTTCGACGAGAAGGTTATCCGTTAAGCACGATCGTCTCTGAAGGTACATACAGCGTATCGGGGGATCCATTTAGATTCTATCTCCTTAATTCTAGCGTATGCGATTGGATTACCTCCGCGTGGTTTATACAGCTAATACTACCGTATTGAGATATTGTGCTGGGTACGATCCGCGGATTTATAAGTGTGTGTGAACGTACTAATGATGGATAAAATGTCATTACGATACACCAATAATTATTAGCTAGTTATTAGAATTATAGATCTAAAGTCATTAATAATTCATTAATTTATTTAAAATGTGAGAGATCTATAAACATAAGAGTGAGACTAAGGATAAATTACTTATCGTTTGAAGTGATACTTGGAATCTCAATCCTTTAAAAGTATCACCATATCTCAAAATGATAATAAAAATGTTTAAACCATTTTAATCACTCGGTGGAGTAATATTTGAAACCACCATCTCAACAAAATTTTTACCACATCTATCATTCATTTCAACCATGCCTCCAACCAACCCTACAAAAGGAATGAATGCTTTATAATTTTAACCGTTGGCATTTCGACAAGGTTTAGCAGCATGTCTTTGCTCTGGTAAGGTAACTTGATAAATTAAAAATTAAAAAAAAATAATGAAACATGATTTAAAAAGAAATTAATGAAATCTTGTGCAGAATTTAGAATTGTTTTATTAAAAGTTAGAAAAAGTCAGTTATTCCGATGTATGCTACATTGAAAAGTTTGATATTTATTTTAAAACCCCTTCAAATTTAAAAAAAATATACATATTATAAATAAAGATAAAGTTGTATAAAATAGTTAGCTTGAGGCAAAATAAAATAATAAATAGTACAGTTATTTCTTATCCAAATACAAAGTGAAGGAAAGATATGGATGAGAGCCCTTTCAAGGAATACATTAAAATGATCAGATACATTCATAAAAATTAAATTTAAGCCCCTAATTTTAAAGTTATGAGATGAAAGAAATTAAAAAGTTTATCATGACTAACTATAAGGAAGAGTAACTTTTTTCGTAAACTCAATTAATAACCTACTTATCTCTCGGAGCTTTTTTTGTCGTCTACTGATTGAGTTGCGCATACGTGAGGTGACAAAAAAAATACTTTTTTCAATAAAATTCACTCATTATTAAAGTTTATTAGATGTAAAACTAACATTTCTCTTAATTTTAATTTAAAATGTTAACCCTAAACCTTATAAGTACTATTATTTTAAAACCCACCAAGAGTAAGGTAGGTATGTATTTTAAATATGCAGGCTCACCGCTCTGGCTAGCGCCGACTACTAGTTCACAGTGTGCTTAGTTCATCTAGTCCTACTAGGTCCTCTGATCATATTAGTCTCACTTGGCCCGCCCTCGTTTAACCAATCTCGCCAGTTCCTCTAGCATTACCAGACTCTAGCTAGACTCACCACTCTGGCTAGTCCAGTTCCACCCAACTGAGAACTCTAGCAACCCTGACGTCAGTGTGCACAAACTTATTTTTTAGCCCTGACCTGTAAGTCAAAGCATTGCAGTGCTACAAGGAAACGCCTGTCTTCAAGAACCAAGCACTTCGTTCCTAGTCACTTGCATTATTCGTGGTCCGGCTTCACTTTAACCGACTGATTCTTTTTGGACATTCCTAGGCTCAGTATATATTTCCAATCGTCATCTCAATCAGCCTGTAGAACCTTGACTTTTCGAGAGCTGGAGACAGGACCAACCCCGCATTTTCGTATTAGCTAAGGAAACCACATAAGGCCTTTTATGCAAGACCTCCTGAGTGAACTGTACTATAGATAACCTCATATTGATGTCCTTCTCTGGCTGGATTTGAGTCCTCGGCCTCCAGGTCGAAAGGCAAGCGCTCTACCACTGAGTTATCAAACTCGGTGAAAAAGTGTATTGTTTATAAAAGTATTTTATTGCTGTATTAAAACAAGTCTGGCTCTAAAAATACTAAAATTGCAATAACAGTATTTTTATAAATAATTGAATTTTGTTGAATTATCAAACTCACACCTAGTTCTCTCCTGGCCACTTAATGAAAAATTTTACTTTTTGGGTACAAGATTTATATTACTTTTTTTTATTGTGATAAATGTTTAGTTTAAAACAAGTAGATTTTTTTATGAAGAGTACCTTTTTGTCGATTTTTTTTGTCATTTACATGTATGCGCAACCAAATCCGTGGACAAACTGTATTTATAAATATAATTAAGTCAACATCCTTTGGCAACAATAGGGAAGTAAACACAAATGCTCTTAGATTTATATTTTATATCAACTTATAACTTTTTTAAAATATATTCACCTATAATTATTATTCATATTATAGCATTTTAAAGGTTTAAAGTAGAACTCAAACATGTTAAATTCTTTATTCCCGTCAGTTTGGATTTAACTTATTTAAGCTGACATCAGTTACCTGTCAAATTATACAAGGCAGTAACAGATTATATATTATTATGCCACAAATCATCTACAATTTCATAGAAAGATTAAAAAATTCAAATGTACAAAGTACCTCATGTCATTAAAAACTTTTATTGGATTTTTAATTCTAGTTTCCTATACATTTTCCTTATAAAGGGGTAAATTTCTTCTAAAAATCTGGTCATTAAAAAAACTTGAAAGGGTCAACTTTTTTAATTAAATATTAGGTGTATTAATGTTTTTAATACTAATTAAAAGAATAAAAAAAATAAATACAAATAAAATAATAAATAAATTAAAAAATAATAATAAAATAGATCCGAAACCATATAGATACTAAATAATTTTTTCCATGTTTTGATTATGTTTGTAGATTTTTCTGAAAAACCACTGCATATGTTGAAAACTTCAATTGAATGTAATTTTAAAATTTTTAATATTTCATCAGCACAGTAACAAAAGAAAAATCATTCACTAGATGATGCACTAGGATTATTGATGTATGGAAGAAATCATGTATGAGTTATATTTGTTTAATATACAATACTATAATTGTGTGAAAGACACCTAGGAATGTTATATTCCTAGGTGTCTCACACACAAATGAGTTTAAAACTAATATTTCTTTAAAAATGTATCATTCTCCAAATGTTTGTTAAATCATTAGTAATGCTGAACTTCATCAGTAAAAAGCTAACACCTCATATTGTTTATATGTCTAAACATCAACTCAACAAGGGCAATTAATTTTGACAAAGTTGGTAGCACTGCGTTCTCTCCATGGATTATGACAATAACTAATTAGAGTCAAGAGATCTCGTACAATCCGGGTGTCTTTAATAGACATACCATATAAGATGTTGTAGGATAATAAATTGGATTGATTATGACCTGATTTAAATGAAATGCTATTTTTTGTTGCTAATACCTTACATAATTTTAAAACAGATTGATGGAATCAAATATTGTCTATAATTTAAAATAAAAACTACACTTGAAATATTTAGTAGCTTCCTTAAAATTGCATTGTGGCTATTGCTCTAAGACAATGTGGATTAGTCTGGATTAGTCACAAAGCAGAAGCACGAGTTAATGTTTACTAGGTCTGCCAAAAATTTGAAAGGAAACACCAGGAGTTAAAGGCTGTAGGCATTTTTATTGACCCCATCATGTGGTAAGGTTACTGAGTATTACTGCACTTAGAAAACACTCAAGTTACCAAAGAGTCTAAAATCTTGCTCTCTGGACCAGAAACAGAACACTATCCTCTATCTCAGAGTATTAGTAATATTTTATTTTAATTTACTCAGATTATTTTCAATCTTTAAGGGAGGAGTATAAGTTGTAAGAATTGTATAAGTCTAGTCTAGTCCAGTCTTCAGTTCTGGGGATAATGTTTTTTCATATGCATTGGTTTAAGGTTTTTAGTACCTTAATAATAGTATTACCAATACTACCTTATCCTTAATATTAACAGTGTTTATTAATATCTACCAATAATAAACAAAGGTAGATACGATTTCTAAAGAAACAAAATGTACGTATGATGTCAGTTTAAGTTTTAAAAATAATTTTCAGTTAAACGAAAAGATAATTTTAAAACAAAAATATTAGCATATTATTTGTGTGGCCTAAAATTCAGACTAATTGTCCCTCATAGTGCGTGAAGTGTAATATACATGATTTAATTTCTTGAAATAACTTTTTTTACAAAAAATTACTTTTTTTAAATATGTTATCTTGCTTTTTTCAGCAGTATATATTAAACATTCATTTATTTGGTAAATATTTTCTTTAAATTATTTTTTGTAAACATAATTGAAAAATATATACTTTTGTAACATTTTTTTATTGTCCAGATGATGCAACAATATTTTTTCTCCTGTCTTGTTTAACATGAAAAGGAAGTATTGTAATTAAAAAATTCCCCCACTTTTTTTAATCAATTGTCCACGAGTCAGCACCAATAGATCGATCCCAAAATGTTCTTCTAAAGGTTTTTATGAGTGTGTACTTTTCTTGTAAACACAGTACATGTCATATGACTTAACTGAATTAAATAAAAAAGATTAAAAATTAAGTCCTATGAGAGGAAGAACTGATTAGATTTTGGACAAAATTCAACCTAACATCTCTCAAAACTGCAGCCAAGTTGGATTTGTTTAAAATTTGCCAAACTTATATATATATATATATATATATATAATATATATATATATATATATATATATATTCTTTAATTTTTTCCTCTTCCATTATTATTTTATTTATTCCTGGTATTTTTTTAAAGAATGTAATTTAACAAGCATTTCAATTACTATTTGCCAAAATACAATGAAACATAAATTATCTTCAGCTTTAAGTTCTATTAACGTATCAGTATTATATTATTTTTTTATAAATGTATTGCTCAAATTTATGTTAAAATGTTGCTTGTAATACCTTTGTTAAACATTTTTTTTTATATCAAAAGTTACTATTATGAATGGCATATACTATGCAAACATATTTAATCAAGACTTTGTCTTTGATATTTCACTGAAATAGTGTGACAGCATAAGGAAAGGTAACATGAAATATATGTCATTAGGCGTACTCAATATCTTAAGACTGCTGACCATTAAAGGAAAATTAATATGATCTGGCAATTGTAATTTTATTTTACTAATGAGTCAAATAAATATTATCTAAGGGTATACTGACGCAAAGTTTATCGGATTCTCCAAATTTCTCAGTCCTTATTTGACTCAAGGTGTCCCCATACACAAGTTAAAAATGGTTAATTCATACAAAGTCAGCGAATATCTTTTGAAAAATATTGACTTTTTGTTCATTTTTTGGGCCATTTAACAAACGTCACAACTTTATTTGTACTTATACCATTTTGACAAAACAAAACAGTCGTTTTATAGAAAACTTCATTAAGCTTTAAAAAATGATCTTTTCATGTTCTGTATGAAACATGAATAAAACATGAATTTGTGCAATTTTCTAATATTTTGAGCGAGTGCATTCATATGAAAGGCTCCACTTTGGATAGGCAGACTATGCTTTCCTTCATAATTTAAGGTATGTTTTAAAAGAAAAAGTTTGAATTAGTACAAAATGAGTCACATTTTTCAGGCCTGGCTCTTGGGCTTTTAAATTTTGTACAGATGCTTTTGAAAAGTATTTAAAAGGGACACTTGTTTTAAATTTTGTACAGATGCTTTTGAAAAGTATTTAAAAGGGACACTTGTTTTAAATTTTGGATATAAGGCTTACAAACTCATTTAAAGAAACCTTGAAGGGAAGCAATCTATAAGTTTACATATAACATCCAACAATTTTAGTACAATTCTGATAAAAAATGGTGGATGTAGCATTTTGCTGAATGAAATAGACTTTCCACGTGATAAAAATAAAGACATGTGACGTAAAATGACCACTACCATGGTAATCAATTCCTGTCTTAAAGTGGGTTATGCATCTCACTTAACCTTTTCTCTTATGATGTTGCGTGTGCCTAATCTATTTTTAAATAAATAATTAAATCGCAATTTATTGGTTATAGAATTGTTTTTGTAATTTTATTATCAAATAAAAATGTTATTTTTGTACAATTTTATTTTCTATCTCACATTCTTAATATATACTTTAGTTATAACTGGTTAAACATTGTAAAACCAATGGGCTTACAACTAGGTAATTTTAAAATTGATTTTTTTTTAATTCCTTTATTTAAATAAATAAATAATTACAAGATCAAAAATTTTAATAAAGGTTAACCCAAATAATAGGAGGAAAACTCCAGTGCTATGTGGGTATTGGACTGTTCAGAAATGAATTCTGAGTAAAATAATTTAGATGTTGGTCCTATTTAAAATATTTTTTATTTACAATCTTTACACTTCAGAAAACCGAAAATAAGACAAAACTTTTGTTAGTGTAAATTTAACATATTATAAATGGAACTGAATTTTTCATTGTTCTACCCAGAAATCATAATTTTAATTGATTCTTCATTATGTTTTATCTTTACTAGGATCATGTTATGGTGCAATTTTTTCTTTACAGTACAAAAAAAATATAATTTAATCCAAATTAAATTTAGTTATTAATTTTAAATATAAATAAAGGCCTAAAATTATATTTAACTAATAAATAAGTGAATTAAAAATAAATTTAAAAAAACTTTATTTTATATCTTTGTTAGATGGTGTGTGTAAATGTCTTTTACATATGTTTTGTAAAAAGCCAAAGAATGTAATTTTAAAGTCATTTAAAATGAAGGAATTTGTAAAATATTGTATAGGCAGTAAATAGAATTAAAAAATATTAAATTTTGAGGTTTTACTTGTTGAAAATAGTTTTTTTTTAATACATACATATATATTATATATATATATATATTATATATATATATATATATATATGTATATATTTAAAGTTCGAGTAACATCATGAACACCACAACCACAATAAATAACCTTATTAGTGGTGTGAACAGGTAGTAATGAAAAATGTCATCAGTAAGCTAGCTACTGGTGTCATCTTTTATAAAAATTTAGTTTAGTTTGTCTGAACTCCACTAAATAGAGCTCAGAAAATAATACAAATGTGAACTAAGTAGTAATGATACAACTTGATGTACTGAGATTCTTATACTTAATACTTATTCTAGTATATGAAAGAAGCAATTTCATTAAATACTCTCAAAATCATTACTATAATAATGCACTATGTGTTTTATAGTTAGTTCTACTCATGATGACATCACTGGTAAGCTATACCTGAGTATTGCTGGATTTTTCATAGAAAAAAAAACAATGGAGTCAGCACCAACTGTTTGTGTAAGTTACTGAGGGGTCAAATAACCATCAAGATATATTACTAGAGAGGGCATACCCTATTTTGACACATAGTGAGGCTTTGAACATCTTTTTGGGTCTCTGAGTAACCTCATTATAACCTACTCCCAGAGAGGGCTCAGGTTATAATTAGTCAATTGTTGTCAAGTCTTGTATGTTTTTGTATTATAGACCTTGTCACATAAGTATTACGTAATTTTGTGCAGTTAATTTGATTAAATTAAATCTAAGGTGTTTAGGTTTCAAAATTTACTCAATAGGGCCTCTCCAGCAATACTATCTCTATGATACAAACAAATAAATTAATCAAAAACTTGTTTAATAGCTGTAACAAGATGAATTTACTATTTTTTAAAACGAAAATCAATTATTACTTTAATTTTTAAATCCTTCAAAATGATACAGTAATGAAACGCCAAGAAATAATTTTCATAAAACAATCAGCTTAAAAACAAGTTTAAAGAGTATATCCACAATGTTAAAACCTCTGCATTTAATAAAAATAAAACAATTGTTGAAAGATTGTGGGAGGATTTTTAGTAATTTTTAAGTGTAATTTTTTGTCTAATGGGTGTCTTGGTTATCAAATAGAATTATTGCATTTGTTAATATTTAATCCCTTGCTGCGGGACAGCGAGTCAATGTTTTCTTGTACAGGATTTTATAGAGTTTTTTCATTTTAGTTTGGAAAATATTTTTAAATCTTAAATTTTAATTTTTATCATCAAAGCCTTTGACTTTGTTCTTTTGAAGCAGTCATTTTTTTAAATTGTTAATTTTTATTTTTTATTCAGTCAATAATTTTCTTAACCTAAAATGTGCACAAAGTAGTGTATTTTAATTATTATAATATAATTAGCTATAGCAGGTTAAAAGTTGTATAGTTTGGTAAACAATCTTGTATTAGTTTTGTGTTAGCCATAGCTCCCATAAAAAAATTAGTTTGGGAATGTCAATTTGAGATCAAATTATATCAGGAATGTCAATTTGAGATCAAATATATCAGGAAATTTGAGATCTATATCAGAATGTCAATTTGAGGATCAAATTATTATTGATGAATTTTTTCTTTGAGGATTGGCTAAAATATACTTGAATACTTCAATTTTAAAATTGTAATAAATTGACAAAAATTTGTGATTAAAGGACTATGGGGGAATCTCAAAAATTTGTTAGACAACTATTGTGTATCAAAATAGACAAAAGTTGAATTTTCAGTATGCAATTTAAATTTTTGCATTTCCATTTACCATCATCATTACAAATCGTGTTGTAATTGTGAAACAAAAATAAAACAAAAAATGCAAATTATGAAAAATATTTCACATGGGAATTTTCATTGTTAATGGAAAGAAAATAAAACAAATGTAAAGCTGAAAACTGTTTACAAGTTACATATTTTAAGTAAAAAAAAGTTTTCCTAATCCTAAAGCTCTTTTTTTATTGCACATAGAAATGAATTTAATTGAATTTTTTTTATTGTATTTATTTAATTTATTTCAATATAATTTATTTATTTTATTTAATTAAAAACATTGTTTTTGTCCATGAACAGTTAAAACTACTATGGACGTTCAGGTCTAGCTAGCCATTATCATTCCTAAAAAGAAATCTATTTAACTAATAATACAACCAAAATAATTTAATTTTAATTTTTTGTTCGGTTAGGATTTCAGTGGATATCTAAGGGCGAAATCTGGATATACTCATATCCCATCATTTATTTCTGTGGGATATCTACAGGATGTAAGTGTGCTACTTGGGTAGTTCTAATTCTTAAAGTATTTTGGTTGTATTATTAATTAAATATATTTCTTTTTTTCCACTGTAGTTTTATCTTCTCTTATTTACCCATTTTTGGACTTAAAACATTAAGAAGCGGTTAAAATGGATACGCTACATCTTCTTGATATTTGTAATTAAATATAAATTTCAGGTATAAACCTCTATAAAATCCTATGTTTCTTTAAATAATATAGCTAAATTAATTATTTTCTCTGTAGTACCAAGCTCATTTAAAGGAATAAAAATAAATAAATAAAACTAATAAATAAGTATACAAAATTTAAATATTTACTATGTATGTGTGTTGTTTTTAGCTCATAAATATTTTCACAATAATAAAAGATGTAAATATTGGAAATTAGAAAAAATAGATTATAAGTTTTTTTTATTTTTTTTTATTTTTAAAATTTTTAAATTGTGTCTCAGAAGTAAACCCAAGATAAAGAAATATAAAAATGTATTAAAAGCCCAAATTAATATGTTGTACAGATGTTTATATAATTCTAATATTGTATTTGGATATAATAAATTAATAATTTTAGGTATTATTATACATGTGTGTGTGTCAAATATTTATATAAAAGTATTATTAATATACATATATAAATAACCTGTTAATATTAACTAATATAAAGAATGAAATAATATTGTCAAAAAAATATCTAAGGTTGATAAAGGGTTTAATATAAAAAACTATAAAATGTCATATAAATTAATACAATCGCTAAATGACCAATGTTTAATAAATCAATTTAAAATTTATTAACGATGAATTGTTGGGATTAATTTTGTTTGAAGATTACAAATTAAATTTTTCATACCTATAGAATTATAAGTGCATAGAGATGACAGTACTAAGATGACCAATAGGACTCAGCATAATATCCTCTTAAGATCTAACTCTCATACAATTATATTGTGCCACCTTATTGTTAACATTAAGTTCAACTTACTCTTTGAAATTTAACCACACCATCATCTATGTACTATATATCTTCATGATCATACCCAACATTGAACCATCTCTTAATAAATTTTGAATAAAAAATCATTAATAAAGTATAAGAAGAACAGTACAGTAGAACTGTTTTTCTGTTATAATAAGAACAGTCATAACAAAAAAAAATTAGGAAAATCATATAAAAATCAAAAATAATTTTATATTAATTTCCAAAATCCTCTTTATTATCAATCTAAAATATTAAACAAAAATAAGACCAGATATTTTAAAAAACACAAATAAAATTAAATAAACGAAACATAAATACGAACTAAAATAAATAATTGACAATCTTTAGTAATATAAACATAAAAATAATTATTTAAAAACAAATTTTACTGGATCATCTCTTCCATTAATCTTTGTTACATTATCTGTTGTATTTTATTGTACAATTGATTGTTATTTTTGTATTTTTGGTTATTTGTATAATTTTTATTATAACTTTAAATTAAACTTTGCAGAAATAGAATGACAATGCATTTGTGTAGTATTGATTTTATTGATACATTTATTTTAAAAATTACCTATGTATTGTTCTTTAAAGGTTAATAATTTAATTATAACTTCAAATTAAGTTTTAATGTTTTTAAAATTGGTGATTTTATTATTTTTTTTTTTAAGTTTTGTTTTTTAGGTTTATTTTTTCTATTACTTGTTTAGTTGGTTTTTACCACACCAAATTCATGGAAATATGTAACTTATTTATAGGATAAAATGCTGATTGGAATAAAAATAGTTTCATACCACAAATTTCAGTTGATTCTTAGTTCTTTAATTATGTGTTGACTGTCATATATGTTTTAACAATCTAGGTAGTCATCTTCAGGCACATCTAAAATACATTAAAAACATGTAAAATATGAATTTGACGTTTTGCTTCCACTGTTGGAGGTATCTTCAAGAATCTTCAGTTCGTAGAGCATTGTGAACTCATCCTTGATGTCCTACATCTTACATATGAAGGGATTATATATGACTTTTGTGTGGTATAAAATACAATTAAACCAAAAGGAATAAATAGGTTCTTGAAAATCATTAATGTTTTGTTAAATGTTAAAAATAAGTTAAATTCAATTATGTTTTCCTAAACGTTGGCATATAACCTTCTTTTAAATATTTAAAAAATACATATGTTTATACAAACAATTTCAACATTTGTAAATAACACTTTTAACAAAAAAAAGTATGTATGAAATTCATTTTTAAAATAAAAATATATGAATAAATTAAATAAATTAAAAAGAAATAAATAAATTACTGTGATAAATAAAATATGGTTTAATAACCCCTTTATTGGTTTGTATTATATTAAATAATAAAATAAAACAAATTGTTATAGAAAAATTTATATAAAATATTTTAAATAAAATAAATAGCAAGTGAATGAAATATCTGTGTTGCGTTCTATACTGCAAGGTTACGTATTGTCAGTCACATTGCATATTTTGCACACAAACTAAATTAAATAATACAGGAATCAATTAAAAATATTCCCTATTTTTTTTTAATTATAATTGAAAATTTTTATAAATTTTAATTAATTAGATTGCATTGTAAGATGATAACTGTGGGATCCAAGCAGATTTAATAAAAATATTAAAATATTTTTCAAAAATTGGGTATGGGGTACTTGAGAATTTTTAGTTTTAATACCAGTGGTCACCCATCCACGTACTGACATCGCTTAATGGTGCTTAACATCAGTGAATTTGATTCTGTGAAATAACATTTTACCCATTCTTTTAATATAATCCAAATACATTGTGAGATCAACAGTGAGAAACAGTTATTTGTATCTTATGCTTTCTTTAAAATTACTGAATACCCCCCCCCCCCCCATGAAGATGAGCCCCCTAGGAAGAAAAATACAGTCTAAATATAGAGCAAGTCGTTTGCTATTTTGTTATGAACTGTTTACAATCTTGTGGTGTTACAATTTAACAGTACATAGAGCAATATAAAACCAATTAATCATTTTCAATATTTTGACCAGTTATTTAATGAATTATAGGTTTTGAGTAATTGATCAAAATACCAATGATTACTTAAGTTTCCTGAAGATTTGATGAAATATAGCTAATAGCTTTAGAATAACACTGTGATCTTTTCCTTATCATAAATGGTCAATAAAAAGATAACTTGAAATAGTGATAACAGATAGCATCACTAAATTCCTCCAGTTAAAATATTTCACAAGACTGTTGCTATAAATTTAGGAAACATAATTGATAACCTTTTATTTTGCTTTTCAAAGCAGAATTAGATAAAAATTACAAAGTAGATTTAGATGGCCATTAGAAGAAAGGAGCAAAGTTAATAAAATTAGATCAAATTAAAAGCAGAGTAATATAATTTTATAATAAAATTAGAGGACCTATCCCAAAGCATAATTAGATGATCAATCCAAAGCATAATTAGATAACCTATCAAAAACATAATTAGATGATACATCCAAAGCATAATTAGATGACCTATCCAAAGCATAATTGGATGATCCATCCAAAGCATAATTGGATGATCCATCCAAAGCATAATTAGATAACCTATCCAAACCATAATTAGATGACCTAAACGAATTATAATTAAATGACATATATAAAACATAATTAGATGACACTTTCAGAATAGGTTGAGATGAGCACACACAGCAGAACTAAAAGACCAGTTCAAAACTATTCCTAAAAAAGGTCTTAAGTTTAGATTACCTTTAAGGCACAGGCACAAACTTTATGAACATTTGATTACTTATAACCACATTGATCACGGTGATCAATACTTAATACCAGGTTATGATCAACAGGTGATTAATAATAGTGGTGATTAACAGATGGTCGATACCAGGCGATGATCTTTAGTGTGAAATAATCACCTGTTGATAACTTGTCTAATTATTGTGTCACTCCAAAACTAGTTACATAGGGCAACCAGCTTGTTATTTCAAAGCAAAATTAAATGAGCATTAGACATCAATAAAAGATAATTTAAAAAAGCAAATTAAGTTAATTGCTTAGGTTACATTTATAATACTAACCTAAGCCATTAAGAATTAATATCCCTGAGTGGAATCTTGTCCAAATATCAACATGGATAAATGGAATGGCTAAGAGTTGCTTTTAGACTTGAGGTGGACAAAGCCATGAAATATCTTTGGACATAGTAGTAAGTAAGTTTGTAGAAATCAAAACGAACATCACAAAATATTTAATAACCAACCTTCTTTTTGAAAAAGTAACTGTTTAATCTGTTTTTATTCCATGGTATCATCAAATAAAGACAAAATCATGTTATTATCTGCCAACTCATTTTTTGTATCCTTCTTAACCAATAGATGTTAATGATATAGTGTTTATATTTTATTTACAAATATGTTAATTTTTGGCAAAATGGTTTGATTCCAAGATCGAAAGATAAAACATCCTTTACTTTTAATGTGGGAGCATTACTAAATTTAACTTCTTTATTTCATTTGTTTATCAATTTGATTTCTTTCATCAAACATATCTTGGTGTTATAAAAAAATATTATTTTTTAAATTAATACTATTTATTTTACGTTTAAAGATTATGCCAACTAATTTTGCATGCTTCCAATAGACTTTCACTTTTCGTTTAACCCATATAATTTTTTTTTTTAATTATTTGTTATCATTATATTTCATTTAGTTCTTGAGAACAGTTTCTCTGTGCTCAATATATGTTTATTGTATAATTTTATTTCCAAAAATTGTTTGCAATTCTGTTAACTATAAAAAGTAATATCAATTTAGTATCCTTTTTAAGTTTTATTATATGCTTTTGGTTAAATATAAAAATTGTAAAATAAAAAAAATATCCATTTGATTTTCCAAAATTAAAGTGTGGTATGTATAAAACAATATTATATTATATAAATAACATAATTAGGCTAGAATGCCAAATAATTCCATGTTTAATACGGGTATTTCATGTACTGACTGAATAAAAAGAATGTAAAAACTTGTGTTTACATTGTGTTGTTTATTGTAACCTCTTGAATGTTTCAGTAGTTTATCCTCAAGGATTAAATAATATAATATATATATATATATATATATATATATATATATATATATATATATATATTATATATACTATATATATTATATTATATATATAATATATATTATATATATATATATATATATATATATATATATATATATATATATATATATATATATATATATATATATATATATATATATATATATATATATATATATATTTTTTTTTTTTTTTTTTACCAATTTCATTTCTTATAAATATTACTGACTCACAGGTTAATGACGTCACAACAATTTGGTTTTCAATAGGGTTTGTGTCATCCCTAAAGGTTGATTTTTTGTACTAAGTTTGATTAAATAATATTCTGTTCAAAAGGATAGCCTGTTTACAAAAATGGTCTAGACACACACAGATATATTTATATATATATATATATATATATATATATATATATATATATATATATATATATATATGTATGTATGTATGTGTCTGTATGTATGTACGAGTATTTTATTCTTAGATGTCCTATAAGACACAATATTTGAACGCTTTCTTGGATCAAAGTGGAACTTGGTATAAAATTTGTTAATGATCCAACCCTATTGTTTATGAAATATGTGTGAGGTCATTGACGCACAATAATGACCCCATAAACATTTCCAAAAATTACAAATCTTCAAAAAGTGTTTAGATCAGGTTAAAATTTTTTACACACGTACTACTATGTATCGTATGAAAAAATACAAAGTTGAATTTATTATCAATATTAGTTCTGGTTTTATCAATTGACATTTAACATTATGTAAACAAAACACGTTTTATCTCTAATAAATTTAAAAATTTGTTTATATCGTGGCAGTATGCCACATATATAAACTAGCAATATGACAAACTAATATAGGACAACAACTAGTAGTCTAAAGGCTTAGGAGTAGCCAAAAGGCTTCTTGTTTTCTTACTTTTTAAAAAACTTAAATAAATAACATTTATCTACTCCTTGTACTGTAAGTTCTACATACAGTCTTGTTATCTCACACTGTAAATGTACTTTTACTCCCTAGGGAGGAAAAGTGAAAGTGTTGCCAACTTGACAGAATTTTTTAGTAAAATGTTTAGGAATTTTAGGAAATTTTTAGGATTTTTTTCGGTGTTATGTTGGTACTACGGGTAGAATATACAATATACACACGCTAATGTTTAAATTACAAATATAGTACTACACATTATTCTATTGACAGCTTACAATAAAATAATGTGAAGATAGTGGCTTTATTGTCTCTTCATCAGAGTAATTGACAAGGTAAGAATAAACTAAACTAACACAATAACAATTAAGGAGCTGAGGAATATATTAATAGTTGTTAGTATTAGTTCTCTGGTCGTAGATAAAATTTAACATGCAACAAGGGATGAAAGTTTTAAGCTCTTGTATTATCTCCCTCGTCAAGCCTCGGGAGCCAAAATGTTAGTTAACTCCCTCGGCAAGTCTCGGGAGCTAACTAGTTTATCTCCCTCGGCCTACCGGTCTCGTGAGCTAATGAAGTTTCCTCCTTCGGCGCTGCCTTAGGACGAAACTTTAACTTGAGCTGTAAAACTTACTTTCATCCCTTAATGCATAAATAACTATTATATACAGGCAAAATATTTTTATCTAGAGTTTTACTGATTTTATAGAAAATTTTGTTGAGATAGTAAACCAAGGAAATGACGTCACAACAACCTGGTTTTTAATAGGGTATCCGTCCTCCCCAAGGTTGATTTTCATACTAAGTTTGATTTAAAAATATTCATCCGTTTGTTGGAAATGTTAATTTGTCAAGGAATACACATATAAAGTCTTGCAAAACCTATTTTGCAATAAGGTACCTCTGAAACAACTTTCAGACACACTTCCATGCCACCCATTCCATTGGCAAATTTTCAAAGGAAATTTGCTAAAAAGCAGGAAAATGTTTAAGTTTAACTGATTATGTAAGTATAGTTATAAAAAATGACGGACTGAGCAAGTTCAAAATGCAAACAAACAAATACTACAAAAATAAAATCACATATTTTTCCATCTTGTGAAAAATACACTGGGAGCTACTGTCCAATCTTCTGACTAATAAATAATTTCTAATTAGAAATTGCTTGCTTCATTCAAGAAATTCTCACACAATCGACACACCAGCTAAATGTCCTTATTTTAATTTATTTTCACCTCATCTCTAGGATCAAATTAAATCACACATCAAGAATCTTTGCTTACCTACCTTCTACATGGAAAGTTAACACTCTACAGCTCAAATGGTTGATTTAATTTTAATAAAATTTGGCATCCAAATAAAGTCATATTAGAGGAGAACTGATTAGGTTTTGGGGTTAATACTAACATGGGGTCACTTAAAACTTACAGTATCAAAAGTTAATGTTATAAAGGTGCCCTGTTAAAATGGATGTTTAATTAGGGATATTTATACTTTATTAAAAAATGTAACATAATGTTTGCCTTCAATCATACAGGTACTAAAATAATGTTCAGTAGTAAAAATCTAACTGACCTTCAAAGTCATCTTAGATGCTTAAATATAAAGCTGGTACGCTGGTAATAAAAAAAAACTTTAAAATATTAATTTTATTCACCAGGTTTACATTCTTATAATATACAATTTAATCTTAATAATAAATAAAAATAATACTGTTTGTTAAGTAGAAAGAGCAATGGTTTCAACACACAGATATCCATGAGTTGACACATCGATATCCTTCTCCCACTCAAAGTGAACCAGGGAGGAGGGTACAAGTTTCTCATCAGTTAAAGATTTAGTTGGGTCTAAAATATTCCTTCCCAATCCAGTGAGAAGGTTAAATGATTCTGATTTAGTGTTGAGATGCTCTAAAACAAACTGACGCACGTCTTGCACTGTTTCGTCCACTTTGAAAGTACCCTAAACAGTCCAAACAAATAAGAATTTGTAGTCACATTTGGCAGCCTCATTTTTATAAGTTAAAATTTTCAAAGAACATTCTCAATATAAAGGACTTTTAAAGGACTTAAGTCTTCGTTAATCCACCTAGACTTTAATTCTTAACAGTCCAATAACAAATTTGTTAATATTTTTTTTTAATTTTCATAACTCAGCAGAATAGGTTAACATGGTAAAAAAATATAATTTTGGGAAAGACATATTCACTTTTTGCAAAACTTGGTAGTAGTACATGATATATCAAAAATATCTTCCAGGCAGCACAACTAGACCCCAACCACTCAATTTTTAAAGTAGTTTTCAAAAGTTCAACCAACTTTTGAAAACTACTCAAAATTGGTCTTCTGATAATTATTATTATGTTGTTGGGTTTTTTAGTATTAACACAATACTTTTCTTAAAGGTAATTAAAAATAAAAATTTAAAAAAAAATAGAACAAAACTTAAAGTTCAGTAAATCCACATGCTGTCTTTAATTTTTAAGTCAAATAAACACTTGTACTTTTATATTTCCATACCTAATTCAATTAAAAATTTACAAAAAAAAAAAAATGACAGAACTTTGAAAAAGAACATTGTGCAACAAGAAATAAAAATGCAACAAGAAATATATTCTCATTGGTCTAGCATTAAGCATTAAGCATTAGTATTAATTATAAAAAAATAAAGAAAGTAGGTAATAATTAGACATGATTCAAGACATGCCTACCTGCAAGGAGAACCCATCAGGGAATTTGATTTTGATTTCAGCGTATTCGACAGGTTCTTGGTTAGTATTCAAGGATTTTTCTCTCATGGCTCTTGTTTTTAAAATTTTCATTTCTTCAATTTCTTCAGCTCTAAAAAATAGAAAATGAGCAATAACTATAATGAAGAACAAGGAAAAAAGAAATCAGAAACAAGCCATAATAAAATTATAAGATCTATTTTAAATAAAATAATGAGAAAAACAACTTCAGAAAAACAACATCAGGAATTGAAAAATAATACATTATAAAATGTAATCTAATATACAAAAAGAAAACCATTAAAGCAAATACATGAACAGAGAATGTTATGAACAGAAACAGTTATAGCAGATCTGCTTCCATAGTAAATAAACCTGACAAAATTAAGATGTGAAAACAGGACAGAATAGAGTATTTGCATTTATCCAAAAAATGTTGCTCATAAAATTATTAAATGTGTTTAAAAAAATGATTAAGCTGTAAAAAAATTTAATTTAATTTTAAATAGTCGAAATTTAAAGCAATTTAAAGAAGAGGAGAGGGGGAATGGGTAAGATAGTGGGGTGAAAACTGAACGTTCTAAAGGTTGGGTCGTTTAAGGTAGAGATGGGAGTTTTAGTTAGAAATATTGTAAGGTCAACAATTGCTTGCTGTTCAATAGAATGTTAAAAATACTGAAACAAAACGATTCCGTGATCCAGGTAATACAATGACTAAGGAACGTGATGACTACAGCTGTCAGTATCATCTTGTTGACAGTATAGAATATATTTTTATGAGTGTTGCTCTAGTGAATATTGTACTACACGGTGGTATTCTTATATCTGACGTCTCACAAGCAGTTGAGGCCGTTTTCCCGCTAAAAGAAAATTTTTAAATATATTTTTCGTTTTTTTGCTGTATCATCAAAGGTATAAGTTTTCTCATTTTAATATTTTACAGAATGTTCATTTATATGACGTACTTAAAGATAATGCAATAAAAAAAATGTACAAATACTCTATTAACAAGTGGTTTATCCATTCACCATTTCAATCATCTTCAAATAGTAAAAATAGCTTTAAACCTTTTAGCTGCTTCAGTTTTAATTTCCTCTTTTGACAACTTGAAAAATTCATCAGATTCTTTGCTAGTTTGCTGCTTTTTAGAGCTCTGTTTCACTTGAGTATTTCTGTCTAATATTAAAGTAATTGGTTCTGCTATTTCTAGAGCTTCAACAAATTTCTGTAAAAACACAAGATGAGAGAAAAAAATAAGTTATTTAAAAGAGTTCTTTTGGAAAATAAACCTCTAAAATGCTCATTTGAGCCTTCTGTATATTTATATTCAATTTTAAAAAAAATTAGGGGTAGCACATAGAGGAATATATAGTACTACTAATCAGTGTAGTAGCAATAAAAATATTTGTCCATTTATAGCAAAATTTTAAACAAATCTATAATGGATTTGTCATTTATTACTTTTCCTCATTTATACCATAGGTATATAGGAAAAGTATTGTGTTTGCAAAAAATCCGAAACCGGAATGAAAACAGAATCATCCATTTTCAGGCATTTTTAAGGCCTTCTGAGGGGTTTTCGCAAAGTTGTCTGTCTGTATGTGTGTGTGTGTGTGTCTGTTATAATCGTAGCTCCCAGTGTATTTATGCAGAGTTAAAATTTTGTTTAAAAATCAGTCTACCCCTGTAGTTGTGCTATTCAGAAAATAATTTTTTATGACGTCATTAACCATAAAAAATCATAAAACACGAAAATGATGCGATCGGATTGAGTTTTGGCACGCATGTGGCTATGTATAAGACTAACATATGTGACAAAGTTTCATCTCATTATTAGCATTAGTTCAATTTTTCTTGAATGACTTGTGTACGTCTTTTTAAAAATTGTAAAATGGTCCAATTGAGTTGAAATCTAGTACAAGAGTATATTATTACCTCATAAATAAGTACACTAAGTTTCATTTCAATATGATAAGTATATCCATGATTTTTGTTGGATCATAAAAATTAAGGAGCATTGAGCGTGGTGAGAGCTGTATGGGTGACCACTGAGAACAATATGGATGCATTTACAAGAGAAGTGAGTTCGAAGCAGGGAGGATGAGGGTAGCAAATCTGATGTAATGAGGAAATGTTCCGAAGTACCCTAAACCCAATTTTTTTGTAAGACCTTTAATATCTTTATTTTGTCTCATTTTTACCAGAGATATATAGGAAAATCCGAAACCTGGATTTCATGTGGTTTTCACAGAATTTCCGTATGTGTGCGTGTGAGACTGTTATCATGGTATCATTTGATACTACCGAGTTTTGCAGAACAAAAATAGTTGACACAATTATATTGTGTTATCATGATATGGATATTCCAAAGAGTTGAAACTTGGTTCAAAAATCAATCTTTAGGTCTATTTGAGCTATCCCCAAAATCATATTTAATGTCATAAACCTGCAATAATAATTCAGCAAAATTGTTTTTATGTTTAGAAATTGTTAATTTTACAATGAAAAAATGTTTTGTTTCATTTAAAATTTAGCATGTAGTCATATAGAAAAGCAACAAATGTGCCAAGTTTCATCTCATTATTAGAATTAGTTACATGTTTATTAAATAACTTTAACAATAATCTAATTAAGTTCAAATTTAGAGCAAGTACTTTACTTGACTTAATAACTAAGAATACTAAGTTTCATTTCAATAACAACAAGTATATCCACTGTTTTATTGGATCATAAGAGTTAGGCAGCATTGAGTGAGATCAGTGCCTGGATGGGAGACCGCTGAGAATAAAATTAATAAATTTACTGCCTGAGGATGAGTGAAGCAAATCCAATGTTGGGAGATGAGCAAAGCCAATCCAATGCAAGCAAACCCTAAATTTTAAATCCTTTTATCATTTAGAAATTTCGATCATATTGTTCTAATAAAAACGATATATATAATACAATACAGTAAAGAGTTATGACGTTTTATAACTTAACTTCCTTTTCTTCTTAAACTCTAGTGTTGTTAAATTTAAAATTTTATTAGTTTACAATTTGTTAAAATTTAATTTTTTTATTCTTGATTGCTTTCTCATCACTAGTCAAAATAGTTAATTTTTTGCATAGAGATATATACTAGAGGGAGCATAGCCTATTTTAATACATTTAGAGGCCTGAAACATTTTTAATGGGGCTCTCAGGGGCTCTGTGTAACCTCATTGTAACTTCCTCCAAGAGGGAGTTAATGTTATAATTAATCAATTGTTTTCGGCTTCCCGCAGATTGTTTATGTTCTGATTTGTACTTTAAACATTCTACTACATAATTTACTGTTTTTATGCTCTGTTTATTTGATGATAATGATAATCGATGTGGTCAGGTTACTATTTTCGATGTTTCAAAATTCGACCAATAGGGCCCTCTAGTTATATATCTCTTGATTTTTTGAACCCTCAACTTTAATGTTAAGCCCCATGGCTAGATCTTTGTTTAGGTTATAATTCATTTACCGATAGTACACACAGCAAGCTATGTATAGATACCTTATATGTTTTTATCTGTTAACTAATTCATAATATTTCATTCTATACTTTCTCTTTACTAGTTAAAATTGATAATAATTCTATAGTTAATTTTTTGAGCCCTCAACCTTAATGATAAGCCCCATGGCTAGATCTTTGTTTAGTTTGTAGTTAATTTACCGATAGTACACACAGCAAGCTATGTTTAGATACCTTATATGTTTTTATCTATTAATTTATTTAGTTTGTTATTAAACACTTTCTGAAGAAGACCTAATACGTCGAAATTTTAATTGTTGTTTTTATTTATTACAACCAAAACCTCATAACTCTTTACTGTTTTTTATACATATGGTCAATAAACGCTATTTGATACATAATATGTTATAAATAAAAAAGTACTTTTCTTGAAGGTTGTAGCTATTTTACTGAGCAATATGGTTACTACCCACAATATCAATATGGCATGGTGCCCACATATGGCATGGTGCCCACTAATGGTATAAAATAAAACCAAAAAAAATAATGAAATACCTTCAATTCATCTTCAGAAGACTGAAAAACCAAATACAGGACATCATCTATGGTAACATATTGGAACCCACTAAGTAAGAGGAAGTTCTCACAGCCGGCAATGGGTAACAGTTTGTCTTTCAGCAAAGGATTGTGAGCTTTAATCTTCTTGTACTTCTCTTCACTGGGATTATCAATAATATTTTGCAAACACAATTTCAGCTTCTCACATGCAAAGTTAGCCTGGAAAGTATTAACTTCATTTTATATCACAAGTCATCGTAATAAGTTTAAATTAGAGCAATACTTGAAAAATTAAAAACAAAAATCATAATTTAGGATTTCTACAAAGAATGGTGATTTAAAAAAATAGAAGACAAAAATCACAATTGAGGAGTTCTACAAAAAATGGTGATATAAAAGATAGACAAAAAAATCATAATTTAGGAGTTCTACAAAGAAATGGTGATTTAAAAATAAAAGATTAATTTAGGAGGTCTACAAAGAATGGTGATTTAAAACAAGACAAAATCAAAATTAGGAGTTCTACAAATGGTGATTTAAAAATAGAAAACGAAAAATCATAATTTAGGAGTTCTACAAAGAGTGGTGATTTCAAAAATAGAAGACGAAAATCATAATTTAGGAGGTCTAACAAAGAATGGTGATTTAAAAAATAGAAGACGAAAATCATAATTTAGGAGTTCTACAAAGAGTGGTGATTTCAAATAGAAAGAGAAAATATAATTTAGGAAGTTCTACAAAGAATGGTGATTTAAAAAATAGAACAGAAAATCATAATTTAGGAGTTCTAAGAAAAAATAATAGCTTAACAATTAATAACAGTCCAAACTGACTCACCACCATAATTTGGATGCGATTACCACAAGAAATTATTACATACATTAAAATATAAAAAACAAGTGAATTTATTATTTTATTTGAAAAATATATATTCATGTACTCAGAAATCTTTGATTATTTGGATACCAAAAAGTAAAAAGGTGATAAGTCAAAAAATGCAACTTTTCAGGAACCGAAAAACAAACTTTGAATGAAGCTCTAAAATCGATAAAACCAGTTACAGTTTTTCTTTTAACATTATCATATTTATTTAAAATGTTCTATATAATGAGAAGTAGTTTGGTATTCTTATTAATATTCTCGAGATATTGGGGAATATTTAGGAAAACCCACTGACTTATACCTTTTTTAAAGGTTCCAAAGAGGTTGTTATCCCTTGGGAATAACAAACTCCCTTGGGAAGATTCTCCCTACTTTTTTGGTTCCTGAAAAGTTGCATTTTTTGACTAATCACCTTTTTACTTTTTAGTATCCATATTATTGATGATTTTGTTCAAAGTTATTAGATGAAGGAAACGAAACAAACAGACGATAGGTTGACTTATCCCCTTTATATTCAGTAACCAGCAGGCAAACATTTGCAAAAGGGTATAACTCGACTTATGTCTTTTATATTTATAATTTTTCAACTTATTGAAGTCTAATGGTAACTTAACTTATTACGTTTATACTAAATGCTTATGTTCAAAATAAAATATATCTCCTTTGCATTGAGTTAATTAATTAAAAAACTAATTATCGTAGATAATCAGTTTGGTATTTATCATACCAATCGAAAGAGCTTTTTTTGCTGATTCCAGTGATAGTAATAACTCAAAATCGACATTTTTCGACTTATCACCTTTTTACTTTTTGGTATCCATTTATAAACTTATTTGTTTGTTCAGATACATATTATTTAGTTGTCACACAAAGTACTAGAAAGGAAATCAAGACCAGTTTTAGTAACTTAAAAACTCATTTTATTTCCTAAATTAAGGAACATATTATAAATCCATCATAAGTACCTAAACTGTGTATTATTAATAGGATCACTACCTAAAAAATATGAAGTGTAAAAACAAAAGACAAAATTCAAAGGAAATACCTTTTCAGGTTCATTTAATGACTTGATCATGGTGGCAAAGTAAACAGGGTTTTCAGGATCCATTTGTGCCAATTCTTCCAAATACTGACCTATCTTAACCATCCATTCATCGTGAGTTAACACTTCCGGGCCTAAACAATTATTGAATAAGTGTAATAACTTATTAAAGTAACTATGTCAAGTGTAATAAAAACATATCATTTGATACTATCGAGTTTTGCAAAAGATGAATCCTTGAAACAATATAATTGTGTGTGCCTCGAGCACAATTATACAGTGTTTGCAATTAAAATATTAGTAATACCTAAAAAGTCAAACGTTTACAATATAAATTTGCAGATACAGCAATATTTACAGATGCATCAATTATACAAATATAATACAAACAAGAAATTTACAGAAATTAAAATCAAGGGAGAAAAACAAATATAACTTAATTAATTAAAAAACCTGTATAAAGAGTAAGAAAAAGTGAAAATTAAAAAAATATTATTAAAAATTTAGATATTCAGGTGTCACATAAAATTTAAAGACTTACATACTATTGATAATAATAATAATAACAACAATAAAGGCAATGTCATATGAAATTAAAAATAATTGCTTTTATCCTTTTTTTAATTTTTTATAATAAGAATGGACTTATTATTATTAAATCTATTCTTTTCAAGAAAAATTCTGACATGGAAGTCCTCCAGCTGGGCGGGTTTTCTAAAAATGCTTACGTTCTATCTCAACAATCCATTTTTTGCTTAATTTTTAAGTTTATGCAAAATTAATGCATAATACTAACATATAAAAGTGGGAAGCATGTTATAGTGAGGAGAGTTAATTTCAGAGTGGCCACTAGATGCCAGCACAGAATTACCCCCACCTTCTGTCTGACTCTTTTGTATACCTTTCAACAGCTGTCTAAATTCCATACCAATTATATTCTTTGGTCCCAATTATAATTTCATAAAATAAATTTCTTCACAACAAAAATCTCAACATTTTTTCTTCTATGCGCTTATATAATTTGATTGTTTCAAAAACAATCATGACACATAGAAAAATAAAAATGACTCAAACTTACTTATTAAAGGGCATCTAAAATTTACTAATGACTCTTTTTGTTGCTTTTTAACAGTAGGTTCATTTTGTTTCTTGGTAGTAACTTCACTGGGAATATTATTGAATTCTTTCATAACTTCAGCTCTTGCTTGAGCCATTAATTTTGAAGTCTTTTTAGTAGGAACACTACAATATAAGAAAAAAATAAATATTAATTTACACTAACACATAACTTTAATGTTGTTTAAGTGATCAATTTTAATTAAGTGATATAAGAGATGGCGATATTATTTTAAAAAGTACAGCACACAATAAATCTGGTACATCTTAATGTTGATATCTTGTAACAACAGATTGCCTGAAGCCATACAGGCAAGCCAGATTGCTATAGCCATGATTCTCCTTCAGGCAATTTTATACAATGAAAATATTTTCTTAAATTTTTTTCTTAAATTTGCCAGTTTTTGTTAGCATTTTAGTACAACACAAGACTAAAATCAGTTGAAAGCTCGGAAAATAGTGTTGAGGAAACAATAAGGTTGGCCTGATTTGAAATTGAGGGCGTGGTTTAACATCCAGGACTAACCTCATTGGCTCTCTCGGATTATTTTCCCACGCTGTCAACTGATTTTAGCAGTGTGTCCTATTATAATTGGGTATAAAGTACCAAAACTAATTGAATTTATAGATTTAAAAAGTTTCTAACGGTATTAAAGGTGTTAAGAATTGCAGCCTTTTGAATGTCGTGAAGATTGTTATGATTTATTCCAGAGCTTTAATATTAGTAATTAGGCAAGTAAAGGTTCAGTAGTAGAAATTAAAGAGGGAAGAATTTCAACCTCTTTGATCTCCCACAATCTTTGAATTTCAAATAAAAGCCCTATGTACTTTCGCATTTTCTTGGAGACAATTTGGAACAGCTATGTCTATAAGATTTTTTCTGAGTTGTGTCGATTAAACTAATTTCTAGCCTGTTATTGTTGATGATTTTGTCTATAGAAATAATATGGATGTTACTTTCCATAAAAGGCTAAGGGTTATATTTGTAGCAAGGTTTGTAGCTTATTACTATGTATTTGATCCATTAATTCTCTCGGGGAATTCAACTAATAAAGCATATTATTATTGCATATACTATACCTGTTAGATATTAGGATTTGCAAGTAATATTTGTTAGGAAATATTAAACAAGTTAATTAAATAGGATGTTTAAAATTGGCAATTACATAATAATCTATGAAGACATAAACTTAAAAAAACTGCTTTTTGTAGAATTAGTGGGCTGTGAATATATATAAATATAAAAGGTTACCCTAATTACAGGATCTAACTTAGCCTGCTAAACACTCATGTAAATTACAATTTAAATTTAATCATTTTCAAATCTGCAAAAACTTTATACTTTAGAAAATTGTGGTTTTTATTAAAGAAAGAGAAGCAGAGAAGGACGTAAAGAAAGAAAGCAGGATGACAGAGAAGTACAAGAGAAAAATAAACAAGAAAAAAAAAGAAAGGATTTAAAGCAAACCTTTGACTAGTTGAAGTATTAGCTAATCTATTTAGAGCAGCAGTACCAGCTCTCTGAGATTCTGCGGAAGGTTCACATCTGACAGGTGCTTGTTCATCATTTGAACTGTCAACAGGTGTATTTTGTTCATTAAGTTTGTGGCCAGTCCCAGCAAGTTTGAATTTTACATTCGCTACTTTTTTATTAAAAAATCCTTTGATATTTTTTAAATGATCATCCATTTTCTGAAATGAAAAAAATGTGAGATGAGTAAAATATTTTAATAATTAAAAAGTAAATATGGTATAAGAATAAACTGTAGATGATTTATTAACAGGGTATACAAAGTGATGAGAGGTATAGGTTGCCTTGGCTTGCTTCCTTGGCAAGAACTCACTACATCTACTGTAGGTGGACAATAGAGAGCTGTGCAAAAACCTAAGGGTTGGCACCAATGACTAATGATAAGCCTAGTTATGCCCTTCTTATTTGCTACACACAGCCTACATTACACGGGCAAAATAATCAATTTGTTTTTTCCAAATTATTTATTAGGATTGCAGGCATATAAATTAAAGTAGTAGAAATGCAAATTCTTGACTGTTAAGCCCCAAAGGTTTAAATCACTAGACTAACTTACTTTGGCTCCTTGATAAAGGATCAGGTGGTCAACCATTTCACAAAATGTGAATTTTGCCCCCAAATTTAGTTTTTAGACCTATAATGGATGCTCTTATTAGTTTCATAAAAATTTTTAAAAGCTTCATTATTTAAGCTTATTAATTTTTTAAATATCAAAACTGGTTTAATACAACCAGAGATAACTGTTAAAATATAGTTATAGATAGATAACTATAGATTAGATATAGTTAATATAATATTGTGATATATTCTGTGTAAATAAAGGAATTTGTTTAAAAAATTAATAATAATGAACAATGAAAATATTACTGAATTTCCTAAATATACCCTGAAACCAACAAAAACCATAAAACTGCATGTTTTTCTATGTTATCATGTTTAAAAATCATGTAGACTTAAAATCCTATGCTCCAAACAAAAATGTCTCATTAAAAATATTACAACAATTAAAAGAACTTAAAAAATAAGAAATTAAAATATAATCTGATTTCAGTCACAGCTTGCCCAAAACAAATTTTTGTTAATCTATTTTAACTTTTTTACGTTTCAAAATTTATTACTACAGTTGATAATCTTGTGACAGTCTAAGTGTCGGCAGCGCTTGCAGTTGTAGCATCAGTTATTGTGGAACCATCATTAGCTGCATTACAATTACCACTACGCAAGCATCGCAACTGCTACTGGGGAATTGTCAATGCAGCTAGAATCCAACACAGGTAACTAAGTAAACAGGTAACCTCCATATTTGAACTAATGTAACCTATACAGGAATAACTGTCTTTTCACAAAATTTTCATCAAAGAATGGCGGTTATTTATGGCACCATTAGTCACAGAAAATTAACTTCTTGATTCTATTTAACCATACAATAGTACATTCACATACATAGTACGTTCACACACATAGTACAGTAAAAAAATGCAGAGTCTGAATTCCAACAAAACCAAGAACAACCGAATCTAATCTAACCACCTCTATTTTTGAAAGTTCATAAATGACTGACTCTACAAAATATCAAATTAATTGAGTGATTCTGCAAAGAAAAATTACTATATAATTAGCAATAATATACGTAAACTTACCAGTTGATGAAATCAAACAAATGATTTGTAACCTTAAACAATACTATGGTCATAAATAAACAACTATTCAAAACGGCACAGAATTAATGTTCTTACACCATTTTAGACAATAAACCAAATGCTAAAATATAATTCTTCAGTAATAGTTTTTTGGCAAAACAAAAGCAAAACATGAAATTTCTTATCACTTTCCTTCTTCTTCCTTCTCAGTTTTTGTCTTTAAATTAATATTACAGACATTACTCTCACTGTTTTTATTAGACCAATTTTATTTATATTTATGTGGGAGCCATAGGACATATTTTTTTGAAAGCATAATAATGTTGCGTTATACAAATAGATTATTTAAATATTATAACAGATATATATATATATATATATATATTATATATATATATATATATATATAATATATATATATATAAAGTTTCGCAAAACGTATTAGGGATCTCTGAAACGGATTTCTGTCGTGGTCCGAGGTTCGACTTCCGCCATGACGCCTATCCCATTAGCGATTTTTTCCCAAAGGAAATTCGCTAAAAGAAAATATATGTTTCATGGTCATAATTTGAAAAATTTTAAAAGCGGCAAAAATAATGAACTAAAAAATATTAATTTAAAAGGAATAACTCGAGTAGTATATCGTTGAAAAGCTCCTGATTCGAAGAACAAAATATGTTATATCTTACCAAAAACCTCTTATGTGGTGAAATATTTCCCGCCAAGTCTTTGGTCCAAAAAAGTAGGGAAATAAACTTTTCTGTCCCGCCAAGTCATGTCCGTATTGGATGGAGACTGTCATAGGCGTTTCAAAGTGAAGTTGCTAGGTTGGCAATAGTAAAGGGCCCTATTTACATTGAGAGGCAATCATCAGCTTCTTCTCCTTGCTGGCGTGCTAGAAAAGTGAATCACCTTTAGAGGTAGTGTTTGCATGGGTATATAGGGTATAGTGCCTGATTATATCGTTCCCTTATCGTTTCATTTATTCATTCATTTCTTTTGTATACTCCTGGATCTATGCAGGTAAGTAAAACTGCTGCAATTTTGACAATTGTTATGATTAACCTCCACGAACACCTGAAATGTTTGATATCACAAAATGTAGCAAAAGAAAATATAAAACTCGTTCACACCGCTAGCTTTCCGCCTAGGAGAAGAAGCTGTTTATATAAAAGTAGCGTTCGCTTGCTTAGTTACTAGCTCCATGTTTAGCATAGGAATGTCGAATTTGAAATTTTATCAGGTATGAATACACACAGGCATAAAACAAATTCAAAAAGTCACCACATATCAAAACGTGTTCAGTAGTTTAGGCTGCGGGTTAGTTTTTCGCTCCGCGTTAAGTGTAAGAACGTCGAATTTGAGATTTTATGAGGTAGGAAAGTAGGAATGCACACGAGCATAAGACGAATCTAAAAATTCCTCACACATCGAAATCCGTCTAGTAGTTGAGGCAGTAGGTGTGTCAATGTATAAAACTACCGTTCGCTAACTTAGCTTTTCGCTCCGCGTTCAGCGTAGGAATGCCGAATTTGAGATTTTATGAAATTACATACGAGCATAAGACGAATCTAAAAAGTCCTCACACATCAAAATCCGTTCAGTAGTTCAGGCTGTAGGTGCGTGAACAAAATGTGCAGGAAGTATAAGAAGTCAAAAATGGTATTTTCAATCCTGTTTTTCTTCACTTCTGCTAGGCTGATTTGGATGAGCGTGCTTAGTGCCTAAATGGATGCCCGCTGTTAATAAAAAGGATGCCTTTACTATCTGAGGACGGACAAGCGAAGCTAGTCCAAAGTAGAAAAGATAAGCGTAGCACATCAAAGTGGTTAGGAAAAGTTTCGAGATACCCTGTATCCAATTTTCCTAGATATACGTAACACTTAACTTTGGAGTATAATGTACTATACTATACACCTTGACTTTACTCAGGGTTTAGTTATCACTAGCCGTACAATTGTAGAAGTCTTTAGTTAAAACTATACTCCGAAAGAATGCATCAATTAAAGAACATTCTGCAAACAAATCAACTTCGAGCTAATTCTGTGACGATACGCAGTTGAAACGAATAAAAGATTTTATTGTTAATTTTTTTACGTCACAAAAACGTCTATCTTAATTTAGGCGTGCTTCTGAGATAGTCAGTATTTCATTTATATTAATGTTGATGACTTATATTCTCTTGTCAAAGACTTTAATTATTATGTTAATATAACGACCTGCAAAAGCGCAAAGCTACAACATGTATATTTATATATATATATATATATATATATAATATATATATATATATATATATATATATATATATATATATATATAATATATATATATAATATATATTATATATATATAATATATATATATATATATATATATATATATATATATATATATATATATATATATATATATATTTATATATTATATATATATATATATATAATATATAATGTGTGTGTCTGTACGATATTGTTGTGTTCTAGACCGTTTCTATGGGACACAATAACTTCGAACGCTTTCTCGGATCGAAATGAAACTTTTTACCAAAATCATTCTTGCTACTGTCTCGAACCCTATTGTTTATGACAATACGTGTGACATCATTAACCCACAAAAATGAGCCCATAAACATTTTAAAAATCATAAATCTTTATATAGTGTTTAGATTGGACTGGCTTTTTTTACACATATACTACTATGAATGGTTTACGAACATACGAAGTTCTATTTTATTATATGGATTAGCTCTGGTTTTATTGATTGACATATTATGTCAAATAAAACAATATGTCATTAACTGACATAATGTAGACCAGGGGGGGTTAACTTAAATGAGGAAAAGTTTGGATTCGATTATCGCAAGCTACTAAAAATAGCGCTGCGGCGGACCGATGCGGACAACTCATGAACTAACCCCAATAGCTTTCCAAAAATGACTGATTATATTTTTATACTTAAATTTATGAATACCATGACAATTCTTGGTTATGACAGCTACATTTATTATTATTATAAAATTATTGTTTTCTGTATGTTTTTCACAAAAACGGTTCGCCGTTGCATGTTCTGTATTTCAAAAATTAAGGTACTAAAAGTAAATAGAAGTTTTTTTAAAACTTCCAGAGAACGCTACTGATGGCAGATAAGTGTAAATTTCATTTAATTAATTGATTGATTTAGTCGATTTTATCAGGTAATTACATTTAATCAGATGTGCGCATCTTGCTGATGTAATTAAAATACAGGCTACATTAAATGCCAAAATCTATCTTCTACCACGTGTTAACTTTAGCCACTATTTCATTATTACCTGATTGAATCGATTAAATTAATAAATTACTTGAATGAAAAACTTAAAATAATCAGAAGTGTACTGTGTAAGATTAAAGTGGTGGGTTAGTTAGAAGTATAACTATACAAAGTATAAAATTAAATTTCAAACTGACTGTGGGCAAAAAGCGGGAAATCAAGACACGCCCCACTCAATTGAAAGGTAGGTCCCTCGCCGCGCTAGTGTCGACCGGAATCCAAATTTTTTTCCTCCATTGAGTCGACAGTCTTACTGTTAAGTATCTATAGTCTCTGATGTAGACAAATCAAGTTTTTTCACTAATACACTTGAAAATTCGCTTATATCGTGGCAGTATGCCACTTATATAACCAATTATATGACGATATGACACAGTACGACAACCATATGGCTGCGGAGCGGTTAAGAGGCCGAAATCCACATGGTTTTTTTAACAATATCAAACTTGTTGAAGATCAATAACCAAACTAATATCAATTTGTTAATATAACGGTGCAAATATAAAACCTACAAAATGCATAGCCGCGCACTAGCTAAAGCTTTTGCGGCTATTAAAAATTAATTTAGTGTTTTAATATTAAATACATTAATTTGTACTTCTTTGTTTTTAGATACCTATTATTATTACTGTTTATGCTGTATTTATATTATAATGTATATATGCTTTTAAAATATTAATAAATAACAATACAAGCAGTTTAAAATTGCCATTTTGTTTAGCCCATTATCATCTATTAGATGAAATTGAACCAGCAGAAGTTATTCCTATGGTAATTAGGTAATAAATATATCTTTCTTTAGTAGCTAATTAATTGTTATTTAACTAAGTTTATCAGCTTAATGTGCTAAGCATGTAGACATTTCATGTCCCCAAATTATTTTCATAAGTTCAAGCCTCTACAGAAATTAGTGACGGATCAATAGAGTATCTGTATTCTTCATTTTTTCAAGTTTTGCTTATATAATGATAAGCATGGTTAAAAATATATTAAGCTGAACATCAATTATTTTATTTAATTTTAATTAGTCTAAATACGCATTTAAAATATAAAATAGAAGGAATAGGTTGGAAAGTAAGAAAAAACGGAATAATTGCGATTGAGTCTTTCAAAGGTATTTATAGGGGTTTTAGGTAGAAAAGTTATAAGATCAAAGCAAACAATCAAATCGTTGTGCTTTGTGCCAGTTGTCTGGGTAGTTCAATTTTGTATGGCAATTTTTTGCCTGGGAATTCGAAAAAAGGAACAGGTTGCACAGCCGTATCTTTAGGTATGCGGGAAATATATCTATTGGATAAAATTTATTTATTCACAAAAGAAAAAATTATAAATTTAGTTATTAGATGGAAGAGATCGACGTTTGGCTTTGAACCAAACACCTCCTTTGATCATCATGAAGAACTGCGAATTAGCTTCAAATTCGAGTGGAGGAGCGATTGAGTCTTTTGGAGCAATATCATAAAATCTTAGAAGAGCGCAAATAAAAACTTTCATCTGCAAGGCAGCGAACGATCTTCCTGAAATTATATACCATGAAATGTTTTTAGATTAAAATTAATAATTTTAATGGTTAATAACAAGGTGAGCTTCTTTCATCAAGTAATTACCTTTCTTGCTAGAGAAGTAATTACTCTCCATGTTTTTGCCTACTTTAGTGTCTTACTGTCTCGCAAATTACTTTTACCACTGATTAGACTTTTTAGACATTCTGATTAACTCAAACTATTCTCGCCACAAGATGCGCAGTTACCTTTTACCTAGGAGAGATAGTAGTCTGAGGACCCAATCTGTTCAGTAAGCCAAGATCAGAGCAATTACTACTTTAATTTTTGCATTTAAAAGTGTACCGCCTTAAAAGCATTATTCCCTTATTTAGTGTCTCTAATAGAAAAAACACCTCCACATAAAGTACAGAATTTATATTTTCCAATATAATGAGATGTTATTTTTAAATTGAACACCTAGGACCATAACATTCGTTACCTTCTCATATTTTTACTAACCGAAAATTCAACTTTATTTCCCAAACTACGGCCATCATTTTTACCAGGATCGCAATAATTTTGGTGTACGTAATATTTACGTACACCAAAATGACCATTCCATGAATCCCTATAAAGAATAGATATTTAAAAAAAATAGATTCCTAACCAAATTAAAAAACCCCGTACCCCTCTGCGACTGGGGGGCTCCTGCTAGTCGCTTTACAGGCACATTGCTGTTGTTTTGTATTACTTCTTGTTACATGGCATTTTGCTATTTAGTTAGCAAATTTCCGTCGCCTCGCCTCACAGGCCCGCTAAGCCTCTTTTAATGAATCCAATTTTATATTTTAGCCACCTTTTGGGCGAAGCAGGCCTCTATTGCCTATTGCGAGCGAAGCGAGCCGTTTTTTTAGCACTATATGTTTGAGCATATATTTAATGCATTGTAGCGAGTGAAACAAGCCTCTTTTACTACATTTACGTATATATTTTTATAGCAATCTAGAGAGCCTTATAGGCAAATTTATAAACTATATTTTTGGTTACAAAAATTCTAGTTTTTTTTTAAATTTAAACAATTTTTAAATTTTATCCAAATATTTGTACAGCTCTAACATGTAATTAGAACTACTTGCACACTACATGTGATCAACATCGATAAATTTGTACGAGAGTTATCGTGATACGTACAAACAAACGAATAATCAAATTCGTTTGAAGAACTCACCATTGTGCGTTCTGAAATATCAAGTTAATTTAAACGTAAGCCAAAAGTTGAAGGATACAATAAGATTTAAATAAAAAGTTGTTAACAATGAATTTTGAAGATCATTTTAAAAATGTTTTACCCAAGCACATTCTAGGCCCAGAGCCAAATGGGCTAAACCCAGGATGATCTGAATCGTTAAGGAAGCGTTCAGGTTGAAACTGTTCCGGTTCCGGGAAGTACTTTGGATCCCGTTGCATGGAGAAAATTGAGAAAGCAACCTTATCTCCAGCTGCAAACTTGTACTTGATGTTGTTGTATGTTATCTCGCAGGAATTGGTACACTTCACTTCCAGCAATGGTACCGGAGCAATTATACGGAATGATTCTGCAAATAAAGATCTTCATACAGTTAAAGTTAAAATTAGTTTTAGTATGTATAGGCGATATGACATTTTGTGGGGTTGATTTCAAACCAGGGATTTAGTCCCTCTATATTCCCCACCTAGAATCGCCTATGGACAGCCATTTACCAAATTTTATTTTTCCTCATTTATACCGTAGGTAAATAGGAAAAGTGAATCCGAAACCGGTGTGACACCAGACTTATTTTTTCAGGTATTTTTAAGACCTCCTGAGTAGTTTTCTCGAAGTCTGTTTGTGTCTGTTATCATCGTAGCTCATGCTACGATGTTCTCATGCTAGAGAGTTGAAACTTTGTACAGAATCAGTCTATAAGTGTAAAATAATTTTTACAAGTTTATTAATTATTTCCGAAGTTTACAATTATTTTCCGAAATTTATTCGGAAAATAATTTTTTTGACGTCATTAACCCGCAATAATGACACAGCAAAAAAATTTAGAAAATCATAAAACGTAAAAAAATGTTGCAATTCACATCTAAAAATTTGAGATTTGCCATGAATTATCAGCACTAGTTTAATTTTTATTGAATGACTTGTGTACGTTTTTAAAAAAATTGTAAAAATCATAAAACAATCTAATTGAGTTGAAATTCAGTGCAAGTGTACCTTTACGTTATAGGTAAGTACAATAAGTTTTGTTTCAATACGTCGGGTTTTGTTGGATCAAAAAAAAGCATTGAGTGTGGTAAGTGTCTAGAAGGTAGACCGCTGGGAACTAAGCGGATGTATGTTCTTACTAAGGACGAGCGAAGCGAGTCCGAAAAGGTGTTGCAGCATAAAGTCAACGACTTGTATAGTCTGAGGACGAGCGAAGCGAGTCCGAAGTAGGAAGAATATGCGTAGCGAACCCAATGCAATGAAGAAAAGTTTCAAGGTACCCGCACTTGTAACTCTTATCGCTATTAAATTATAATAAATATATTCCTCTATGAGTACCCGGTTTTTTATTAATAAAGTACGTAAAGTACTACCTATTTAAAACAAGCTTTGACTTACCAAATATGAAGGCAGTGAGGTAGGGCAGAGAATTAATGTTGTCGTACGTAATATCATCCAATGAATTTATTTTGTCATCGATCTCTTGCTTTAATTTCTCGTAGCATTGTGGATACCTCAGAATGGCGTCCATAACGAGGTGTAAGCCAAAGCTAGTGGTTTCAGTGGCGTCTGCAGCCAAATTCATTGTTAAACCAGCCATGTCGTGGATAGATAGTTCTTAAACATAGTTTTATAAAATTATTTCTTTTGTGAGGCAGACTATACTAACATTGTTTACATAATTTTTTAAACATATAAATTAGGTGAATATATACATATATATATATATATATTCGTTTTATAATTTTCTGGGCCTGTGAAGAGTTGAATGAGAGAGGTCCGGAGTCGATACGAGCACTCAAAAGCCAGGGTACCTAGGTTATAATCCTATTATAATTTGTTATAGTTTTTTATGCATGATATAAGTTTATTTCTACAAAATTATCTAGTGTCCAATTTGAATCTACTCAAGTCGATTTGAACCAACTCGACTTCAATCGAACTGTTTGATTTGACTCGGATCGTCTTTAATTGACTTTCTACTTAGATCTATTTCGAGTATCGACTTAAAATCGATTTGAGTTTAATCATATGAAATCGATTTGAACAAATCGTCGATTCAGCACATCACTATACATTCTTAAGAACTAATTTTTAATGTTTATAGTCCAAGAACGGGGATGATGAATAATAATTATTGTAACATTAATTTATTAGCCACAATAATTATTTTTTTATTATCCTGTTCTTGGACTATCAGCATTCAAAAAATAAGTTAAAAGGGATACAGTTCAACATCTTGGTCTCTTGAGAACTTCACCCTTAAGAAACAATCCTTCCCCTCCTGTTGGTTGTTAATAGAGAATGATTTTTCATTCCCATGAATCTTTCCTTTGTTCCATAGATGGTTACCTGGGGATCCGTCCTTGCCACTAGTGTCCATAAGATATTGCAAGAAATCCTTCCTTGTAGAATTATTTTTCTTTTTATACTCAACAGCCTCTTTTACAACGCCCACATAGAAATTAGTGAAGGACCTTGGTGTAAACCTGAAACAGCAGGTACCAAGTTGTATTTCGAACTGAAAAAGTCCGTGATAGTCTTATCCTGGTGTTATAACAGGCGTCAGTCGATGACTGCAACTATTAGAATTCGTTTTTAATAGAAATATGTTACGTTTCGCGTGTCAAGGGGGTTCATTTCAAATACATCACTCTAATTAGCTCAGGTTTGTGTTGTATCGCGATAAAATTGGTATCTCCTACATTTTACTGGGTACAGATCTAACTTATTTCTAGTGTTAATATTGTGCACGCTAGAGTGAGTTTGAGATTTGTTTGGATATTTTCTCACTAGCTTACACGACTCTAAAATAATCAAGGACGGAAATGTAATGATTTGGTTTGTTGTAAAATCGTTTTTACATGTTTCCCTTGGGCCAATATTTAAAATTAAACGAATTAATCTTTTTTGTAAAATAAAAACCCTTTTTGCCTCAGTGCTCGGCCCCCATGATAAAATATGATTTGATAGATAAGGGAATGCCCATCCGTGGTATATCATCAATAAATACTTGAGTATTTATTGATTATATTTATTTATACTCAAGTATTTATTGATGATATACCACGGATGGGCATTCCCTTATCTATCAAATCATATTTTATCATGGGGGCCGAGCACAGAGGCAAAAAGGGTTTTTATTTTACAAAAAAGATTAATTCGTTTAATTTTAAGTATTGGCCCAAGGGAAACATGTAAAAACGATTTTACAACAAACCAAATCATTACATTTCCGTCCTTGATTATTTTAGAGTCGTGTAAGCTTATCAAGTTGCTTTGCATCTTTTAAGTTTCCTAAGTAAATGGTACACAAAACTTTAAAGTTTTTAAAGTTCAGTTTATATGATTTTTATTTAAATTTTGTTGGGCGTATAAAACTTTTTTAAAAAATTGGGTACGGGGTACCTCGGAACTTTTCCACATTACATAGAATTCTCTACGCTCATCCTCCCAGCTTCGGACTCGCTTCGCTCGTCCTCAGATAGTAAATACAGTCGTTTTATTTCTAGAGGTCACCTATCTAGGCACTGACCACGTTCGACGCCAAGTTTAACACATATCAGCATTAGTTTAAGTTTTATCGAATGACTTAATAAGTTTTTTAAGAACTCGAAAAAATCTGGAAAAAACGATTTTTTTACTGTGTGAGGACGAGCTCGTGAAAGACCGGAGTAGAGAGGACGAACAAAGCGAGTCCGAAGTAGGGAAGATGTGTGTAGTGAATTCAATGTAACGAGGAAAAGTTCCTCGTTTTCCCTAACTAAAATTTGCCCAATAAATACTTTAACTATAACTCTATAATCAATTACTAAATGGGCGTGATTGATAAGGATGCGTTAGGTATGTTTATTGGGTGCGAGCTAAAAAATCACTGCAAGAGAATGAGCTCCGTTACAATCTGATTTGATTAATCCTTTGACATACATAACATCCCATATTGGAGAATACGGTAAAAACTAAGATGGTGGGAAACAAATGTTATAATAATAATATTTAGTAACGATAGTTACTTGATTCTTAAATTACATATATTACTTATATGTTCTAGGTTTCAATTATTGTCAATAAAATACTTAGCTTTAAGCTAACATTGTCAAAACTCCAATATTTTATTATAACATTTTTCCTTGAAATAACATACACCGGGTATATTCATTCTGATATTTTTCAAATCTATGGCGACTACTTATAACTTTAAGAGAATAATGTATATAATTTTAATTTTTCTATAATTGAATACTGTACTCTGTACTTCTGGTTTTATAATTGTGAACTATTTTCTCATAATTTTCTTTACTATTTTTAATGAATTTTCGTTGACAAAATTTCGCTAGAGTGGCTCGGATAGCAGGCTCAATGTTTTGAGCCAAGGTTCAAGTTTTTTCAAAGATTTTGAAAAACGTACAGACGACAGTGTAATGCCCTAAGTACATATAACATGCAATTATTTCTTTAAATTATATTAAAAAATGGTATGTTTAAGTAGTTTAATTACAAATTACTTTTAATATTTGAAGGGAGAAAACTAATATCACTCGCAAGAAAACACTAAAATAATCAGTGCACACGAAAAAAAGTTTAATTAGCCCCTCAAGGTTATTTTTAAGTTTAATTAGCCTTTTAAGATAATTTAAACAAACCTATTATTTAAAGATTCGCACTTAAACCTCTATCGGATGTGACGAAACGTATTCCTTACACAAATTATGAACATTTTATACAAAAATGTACAAATAAATGCAGTACATACAAAACTTTTGAGTACCGTAAATAGTTTGTTTACATTTAAGAGTAAAAAAATCTGGGAGGATGAGCGTAGAGAATTCTATGTAATGAGGAAAAGTTCCGAGGTACCCCGTACCGATTTTTTTAAAATTTGTATAAGCCCTACAAAATTTAAATAAAAATCATATGTTTAAATGATATTTATTTTACAGTTTTTAAAGTTCAGTTTTGAACTTTAAAAACTTTATTGTGTACCATTTACTTAGGAAACTTAAAAGATGCAAAGCAACTTGATATTATACTTAAGTATTTATTGATGTTATACAACGGATGGGCATTCCCTTATCTATCAAATCATATTTTATCATGGGCGCCGAGCACAGAGGCAAAAAGGGTTTTTATTTTACAAAAAAGATTAATTCGTTTAATTTTGAATATTGGCCCAAGGGAAACATGTAAAAACGATTTTACAACAAACCAAATCATTACATTTCCGTCCTTGATTATTTTAGAGTCGTGTAAGCTAGTGAGAAAATATCAAAACAAATCTCAAACTCACTCTAGCGTGCACAATATTAACACTAGAAATAAGTTAGATCTGTACCCAGTAAAATGTAGAACATCATTATTTAAAGCGTCACCATTCAATCTGGCTATAAGTTGTTACAATAAACTACCTCATTAGTTAAGTCCGTTAAAAAGATTAACTCCTTTATCAAAGAAACAAAACAATTGTTGATAGAGAAAGCATATTATTCACTCAAGGATTATATTTCATAAAGTATTTATTGCTTTATTATTTCTATATTGTTTACTATGTTGTACGTTATGTTTTTGATTTAATTATTAGTGTATTGTTTGACTTGTTTATACTTATTTATTAAGTAGTTTAACCAATAAAGAATAATAATAATAAATGCTGTGTAGAGTAGATTTTGGCATGATGACTATAGTTTAGTATAACCTGTGAACGTGAACATATGCGAAAGTAGTGAAGCTACTGCTCAAATTATAGTGCATGAACTGGAAATTTAAGCCTAATATATATATATATATTATATATAATATATATATATATATATATATATATATATATATATATATATATATATATATTATATATTTATATATATTATTTATGTACAGAAGCACAAATTTCAAAGAAAATTCGCCCGGTTTACGGTCTTCCGCGCCAGAATTTATTAGGAATAAACTGGATTAAATGTCCCTTACCCAATTTTAAAGAAGTGACCAACTGATGGCCACAAATTAGCGATTGCGAATTTGAATCCGTTCCAAAACGTTGGGTCGAATACTTCATTGAATGCCTGCCTGTATTTAGAATTTGGATCTTTATACGATCCCACTTTGACTCCATACACGTAACTCATTGCTGTTTCAATTGTAAACAGACCTGAAAAAGATCTGGCCTGCAAAATATAATTTTATAGAGTAATAATAAAACTAGTAATGCGTTGCATCAAGAACTCACGTTTGAAGAATACATCAAACTGTAGTATTTATTAATAGACTCCCTTCGTTCACTAGATAGAGTAAATAGGGAAACATTCGCACGCTACTATTCTAATGTATAAATTCAACGAAAAGGACTCGCTTCGCTTGCTAGTTTAAGTATCTTTAGAATTTTACATAGTATAAAAGGCTCGCATTGCTCGCTAGAGTGTGCATGTTTATAATAATAGACATTAAATAAGGGCTTGCTTCGCTCGCTAAGCCGTAGATATACGCCCTATTGTAATGGAACTTATTATATTTACTTATTATATAATGAGATACACTTGTACCAAATTTAAAATCAAATGCTGTAATAACATGAAACTCAATAGTTTATAGGTCTTGGCACCACGTGCGTACTAAATTTCATATTGATCGAAACATTTTTCGTGTATTATGAAATTCCGATATTTTTGCAGTCATTACTGGCTAAAGACAAATTAAGAGAAATTATTTTCAGGATACAACTAGACTAAGATACATTTTATACCTAAACAGACAGGGAGGTGCGATGATAACTGACAGGGAGCTGCGATGATAACAGACAGGGAGTGTGATGATAACAAGGGAGGTTCGATATAACAGACAGGGAGCTGCGAGATAACAGACAGGAGGTGCGATGATAACAGACAGGGAGCTACAATGATAACACAGGGAGTGCAGTGCGATGATAAGACAGGGAGTCGATGATAACAGACAGGGAGGTGCAATGATGATAACAGTCAGGGAGCTGCAATGATAACAGACAGGGAGGTGCGATGATAACAGTCAGGGAGCTGCAATGAAAACAGACAGGGAGCTGCAATGAAAACAGACAGGGAGGTGCGATGATAACTGACAGGGAGGTGCGATGATAACTGACAGGGAGCTGCGATGATAACAGACAGGGAGGTGTGATGATAACAGAAAGGGAGGTGCGATGATAACAGACAGGGAGGTGTGATGATAACAGTCAGGAGATACGGGAGGTGAAAACAGACAGGAGCTACAATGATAACAGACAGGGAGGTGCGATGATGACAGGGAGCTGCGATGATAACAGACAGGGAGGTGCTAACAGCAGGGAGTGCAATGATAACAGACAGGGAGGTGCGATGATAAAGTCAGGGAGCTGCCGATGAACAGACAGGGAGGTGCGATGATAACTGACAGGGGCTGCGATGATAACAGAGAGGGAGGTGCGATGATAACTGACAGGGAGCTGCGATGATAACAGACAGGGAGGTGCAATGATGAGTCAGGGAGCTGCAATATAACAGACAGGAGGTGCAGTTGCGATGGACAATGAACTGACGGGAGTGCCGACAGGACGATGATAACTGACAGGGAGGTGCGATGATAACTGACAGGGATGGACAGGAGGTGCGATGATAACTGACAGGGAGCTGCGATGATAACAGACATACGCTCACAAATAAATACACACAATTAGACAAACAATTTGGTCAAACTACTCAGGAGGTCTTAAAAACATCCGAAACGGATAATTCAGGTGAAATACCGATTTCGGATTAAGTGCGAACACAATATGTTTCCTACATACCAACGGTATAAATAAAGAAAAGTAAAAAAAATAGTGGGTATAAATCGTTGTCCAAGTAGGAAAAACATAAAAATAAGCAAATCACCCATCTGTGTTTGGGACTATAAATATATTTTTTTACTGATTAATGGCGCTTTTTAATTACCCTTATGACAAGATGTAGGTAGTGGAAAGCAAATCAAGCCAGTACGTCCTTTTTCACAACATTTATTCTGATTGGTAAATTTTTAAACTTTTTCTTGAAAAGTGAAAAGCGGGATCTCTTTACGGTTTGTACAACTGTTGTACATTTACGATAATTTTAGGTTCTGATGAAAGTTTAAAACTGTTGATTTTCTCATCAATTAAGATTTTAATTAATGTGGGAAAAGGTGCCTAATGAGGAAGCAGGCCCATGGCCAGAGAGGGGGCTCTTCGACCAAAAAGTATTTAGTGGACCTCTCATAAAGATGAGGGAAACATCGCCCCTCTTGTATCAGTGCCTATGTGGAACCAGGCTTAAAAAAGCAAGGACCAAATGAGAAAGAGAGAAAATATGTGATTTATAATACCTCTAGGGGCTTTCCTCCATTTTCATCTAAATACATAAACATTTCCCTTGCTACATCCACCATATGAGGGATAAATAGTTTTAATTTAGCCGGCGAGAGAGCTGGTGTGATGATACTTCGACTTTTCTTCCACCTATGTAACAAAGACTGGTTATCTAAATGGTTTGAAATTAACAATACCTTTTTATCAGTGGCAGATGCCAAAATTAGTCTAAGCAGTAATATGCCAAAACGCAACAAACGTAACCGTCAAGGCCAAAATGTTTTCCACACTAGATCAACTTATTTTGGCTCCCGGTGGTCCGCCATTTCTGATCAGGTAATTTTAGCCCTGGAACCCTTCAATGTCCGTGAAATAACCCCAAAATCAGTAATTCTCCTATAGCGTTGTTCCTATTGTATTTATCAAAAAAGTTAGATGTCAATTTCTAAGTTTAATATGTTTTTTAACTTTATTAATTATTGTCTACAGTCTACAATAAATGTATTTGACGTAGTGCTCATATTGGTTAGTGACTTGGCAGGCTTGATAGGAGGAATCGCCCAGTGGTGATACTCCTTGGCGTGGTAAGTAAAATGTTAATATTTTACTTATGTATAAAAATTTGGCTTGAACTAAATTATTGGAATAGAAATTAGTTGAATTTTTTTTTAAATGTTTTGCGTTTTTACATTAAAATTAATATTGATTATAACAGTAGGTCACGCGGCCACTGTCGTCGAATATTTTTATGACAAATTAATATTTTAACCATCAAAATTAGTTTAATAGAACCAGAGTTATATAATTGTCCTAATATTACAAATAATGTAACAAAAATGAGTAAATTATACTCTAAAAACGAATTTTGATAATACATTTTTCTTCGGAAATTCGATAAAAGCCCTAACAAAAATATGATTGAGTATTTACTTCTCGCCACTGAAAAAGAAGATGTTTGTGGAGAGGAAAAAGTCAGACGGTTCAGTGTAAACGTCGTTCTCTCGGAAGTTGGAGAATTCGTTAGTTGATATTATTTTCACAAAGCCCGGGTCTCGTATCAACCACTGTGGCTGCCTCAAGTAGTATATACCAATTGCTGGCTCGCTCCTCTTCCTGTAAATAAAATAAATAACGTACAATAATAAATAAACATAACTAATTGCTTTTCTGATTTATATCTTGGGGATAGTTATTCTTCAACGAGACTTACACCTTATTTTTGTTTTTATTTTTTCTCATTTATACCGTAGGTATATAGGATAAGTATCGTGTTTGCAAACAAATCTAAAACCGGGGATGATGAGCGTAGCGAATCCGATGTGATGAGGAAAAAAGTTCCAATGTACCCCGTACCTGATTAAACATTTAAAAAAAAAAATAAATAATGAAATATTTACGAGAAATTGTAATTATTATAAAAAATCAAAAAAATAAATGTACAGTTATGGTACCACGCTACCCAGGAAATGACAAGAGCTGTTGTACCCTCCCACTAAGTTTGAGTCTCTTTTTTTGTACAAATTTTTCCCTACCAAGTAACTACAGCAATCAGCAGGAAAGAAGCTCTTGGATAATTTAGAAAAATAGAACCACTAGGTTGCTTATTTAATTACTTTCACCAACAATACTTAACAAATTTTTTAACATTGATATCCATCTGCGGCAGATTATGGATTAATTATTTTATTATTCTTATCACGACGATATCTTTGCCTCCGTGGTCTTTCGTGATCGTATAAGCACTCGATTTCGGCACCGCAGGTCCGGAGTTCGCAGACGGGCTACCACAGCCCGTCTGTGGTCTGGCTACTACTGCCCGTCTTTAATTTAATACTTTAATAAGTATTAATTAAAGTTAGATAATTATAAACTTAGACCACCTAAGTTTATATGAGTTGTATTTTTTTTAGGAAGATTTCGCCAACTTTAATTGATACTTATTAACGTATTAATAGTGGATGCAAGCCACTTGAGGATGTTCCCGCAGGATGAATACCCTAATGGGCTAAAAGGCGCTAAAACGGGCATTTATTAATTATTTTATTTATGATCGTGATGAACTCCTTTGTGTCATAAATAGTTGACATAATATAATTGTGCGAGAGACACCTAGGAAATGTAACAAGTTAAAAGCAATGCTACATTTGGGAAAAGTTCCATTATTCGATATTCGCCATCATAATGCCATGTCCCACTCTGTTTATTTAAGTCTCAAGTCTCTCCTTAACACATCAGCGTGCTGACAGAGCCTAAACTCACTCTGCCTTCAATTAAAATTCCGAAAAATATTATACACGTATGAAGTATTTATCAGAGACGAGCTTGCCAAGCATGATGGCAGTAAGAGATCACCGCTAGTCTCTGGTAAATACTTCACATTATATTCTTCGGAATTTTAATTGAAGGCCACAGAGAGTTCAGGCTTTGTCGGGGCCCTGATGAGTTAGACGTAACGAAACAGAGTGGGACAAGACGTAATGTCCGTGTCACCATTAATAATGACAAATGACAGAACATTTCCCAGATGTAGCATTGATTTTTACTTGTTACATTTCGTAGGTGTTTCTCACACAATTATATTGTATAATGTGACTTACATATCAATCACGTAACTTACCAGTAAAGCTCATCGTAAACAGCTCCTTTACATTTTTTCATAAGAACGAAATCCTTCAAGTTTCCATAAATCAATGATGGTTCTAACGAAGGTATCTTCAACTTCTTCCAGTGATTGTAATGCCACGTTAACCAAACGTAGATCACCACAGCAAATAGCGCTACGCATACGGCGATCTCTTCGAACATGTTTAATCTGATACGAGAATCTAGTCGCCTGAATTGGAAGCTACTGTGAGACTGACGGTTGCCTGCTAGAGACCAGGCGAATTCATTGGTGGAGGAACCAATGAATTCGCTCTCAGGGTCACGCAAGGATTTAATATAGACAATTATTTAGGTAGCTATTGACAATCCTATTGATAGCATGCTATCGAACTATATTTAGCACTATACGTAATTTTGCTTCTATGCCGTTGGCTTCACAAGATACTCTGAAATTATTAATTTCTCACTATGACGTCACATCAAATTCTATTCAATAAAAAGTAATTGAATAGATTATTTATGATACAGTGAAGTTAAAATTAACTAAAAAGTGTGAAATGGTGACTGCATGCAAATGTCATGTTTGGAGCTGTAAGCTTCTTTACTCATTATTTAGACATTAGTGAAGCTTTAATGCATCATTAATATGTTTACGTGCTTACATCTAGCTACACCTTCTTTTCCTTATTTAAAAATTGGAGAAGCATAAATGCAATGCTTTATCTATGTGTTTACGTCTTCTTAAGAAACAAACTCATTTTTACTTTTCCTCATTTATACCGTAGGTATATAGGAAAAGTATTGAGTTTGGAAAATAATCCGACCGGGATGTCACCGAAATTATCCCTTACAGGTATTTTTAAGACCACCTGAATGGTTTTCATCAAAGTTGTCTGTCTGTACAGACTGTCTGTAAGAGTTAAAACTTTGTTCAAAAATTAATAGTCCAGCCCTAAAAAATGTGACTCACTTTGTACTACTTCAAACCATTTTTTTCTGAAAATATACCTAAATTATTAAGGAAAAGCATAGTCTGCTTAGTCAGAGTGAAGTGAATGAATGCGCTCGCTTAAAATATTAGAAATTCGCACGAATTCCAGTTTTCTTGCAAAAATTGGTTCCCTGTAAGGGAAATATGTAAGGCTTGTGCAAAACATGAAGAGAACATTTTTTAAATGCGATAAAATTTCCTAAAAAACGAGTGTTTTTTCGTCAAAGTCGGATAATTACAACTAAAGTTATGACATTTATTAAATGGCCAAAAAATGCACTAAAAGCCAAAATTTGTTTAAAGAAATAAATCAACCATTTCTGTTGTTTTTTAAAGAGCCATAACTCTGGTTGTAGTCATCCGTTTTTGACAAAAAAAAAACGCTCGTTTTATAGAAAACTTTATCAGCTGTATACTATGTTCTCATCATATTTTCCCACGACCCACAGGAAACCACTTATTGCATGAAAACTGGAATTTAAGTGATTCTCTAATACTTTTAGTGAGCGCATTCTATAAGGGGCTCTATAATCTAGGGTTTGTGAGGCCTCTATTTATTTTAGCTGAGCTTTTAAGGGCCCTATACCGTAGACTAGGGTCATAAAGGGCCCTTGCATACTTAATCACGGCTCTATAGCAGCATTAAGCCCTTGAGATGTATGTTATGGCCCTTTTAGGTTAAACCCTCCATGGGCCCTTTTATCTCAGTCACTGTACTTTACTATAGACAGCTGGACTTCAGCTTCATAGTTGGCAATTCTTTCTAAGAAGAACAAAAAGAAAACGAAGAAACCCAAAGAAGAACGAGAAGAACAGTTGTGATAAGAATTCATTTTCTAAACAAAAGATTTTCCCATGTATTAGCATAGGACAAATTTTTTAGGAGGTGTTTTTTAATATAATTTATTGTATTTAACTCTTGAAATGTTATGAAATCGAAAGTTGGACATCTATATTTACGTTAGGAAAGAAACAAGTGTGGTTTGTTCGATTTTTTCCGAATAAAATACGGTAGTGAAATGTGACCTTTTTTTGTGCATTTTGGACTCTCCGTTTTTTGACTTTTTTTAATATAATTCATATTATTTAACTCTTGGAATGCTCTGAAATCGAAAGTTGGACATCTATATTATCGAAAAGAAACAAAATGAGTGAGGTTTAGTAGATTTTTCTGAAATAAATACGGTAGTAAAATCTAATGTTTTTGTTTACATTTTGCACTCGTTTGTTTCTGGTGTTTTTGTACTATTTTTGACTTCTTATTAAGATAATATCGTATATTATTGGTTTCAACGACAAAGGTAATTCGTTTATATTGAAAGAAGTATGTTTCAGCATTTGTGGTATGGAATATTGTAACTTTTGTTGATAGTTGCTCGAGTCACTTCTGTACATTGATGCCGTGCATAATTTTTAAGTGAAATGTCAACATCTTCTATTCATTTGTATATCTAGAAGACGTGCATGCTAGATTTTTGTTAATTAATGAAGATGCATGGAGACATTGGCACAAGTTGAATCAACTTCATGCATAAATATTACTGTTGTAAGATGTCAATGTCATTTACTCAATTTATGTTAAAAACCAAATAATCTGTCAATATATAACTGTGCAGAGACACCTAGGAAATATAACAAGCAAAATGCAATACTACACTGGGATTTGTTCCATCATTCGACATTTGTCTTCATTGATGGCTCTACATAACGTCATGCCTCAAGTTTCGTCACGTTTTAACTTATCAGGGTGCCGACGGAGCCTGAACTCACTGTAACCTTTGATTAAAATTCCAAAGAATATAATGTGAAGTATTTACTAGAGATGAGTGGTGCTCTCTTACCACCATCATGCTTGGTAAGCAAACATGTATCATTTGATTTTACTACCGAGTTTTGAAAAAACATGAATACTCCACAATATAACTGATCGAGAGACACCTAGGAATTTAACTTGCAAATGCAATGCTACAAATTATCTATGTTCATAAAATGATATTGTAATGTCAAACTTTATGACTCACAACAACTGCGAAGCTATGCCCACCTCAAGAAAGTCAAGTTTCATCCGGTGAAGCCTTCACGAGCATCTGTTGCAACCTTCGTGCGACTGTAGTCAAACTATTTTATTCTTAATTAGGATTTAAACTTGTATTAAACCTTTCTTTCATTGTTAAAATGTTATATTATAAATAAAATTAGTGAAATTGATCTTTTATTTTATTCTAATTTCTCTACCACCTAACCAATTTGGGAGGTTTGTCATATAGGTGCCTGGGCCACCCTAAATCTATAAGATCTGATATACCTTAGCTTGAGCTTTGTTCAGTCAAACACATACCTGACTGAGGTGTCCATCAGTGTCAAGGCAGACAGCATTACAAATTTGTGATAATTATTTGTTGTTAAAAATAGTTTTCTGTTTTTTGAATCGAAGAGGCATCACATGTGTGGTTCCCAGACTTCTCAGGATATATGAATGAATTTCTTGTAAACCTCATTACCTCAAATAGCTGATGCAATTTTAAACTTTAACCAGCAAAAAGACTACAGCATTTGAATATTGTGTAAATAGTGTAATAGAATACTGCCTCCGTGCCGAGGTTGTTAAGGCGATAGTCTTTACACTGCCTTTGACACCATCCCAGGTTACGCTCTCGTTGAGAAGATTATTGTTTAATATATTATCGCCAATTTTTGAATACAATTTGAGCGTAACAGTTGCTACTACACCTGTAGTGGTTCCCGCAGGGTTATCACTGATGAGCTACAAAGCTCTAAACGGCATTATTATTATTATTTAGGGTAATAGAATACCGTGTTTCTATTTGCGGGTATAGCAAATTTAATGAAACTTGAATATGACTTCTAATGTAATTCACATTTATAGTTCATTGGCACCTTCCTCTTTGCCAGTTTAATTTATAAAGACTTCAATTATTGAGAGGGTTATAATATCACAAACTACAAAATGACAATTACTGTATCCACAGAAGCTATCTGCATTTGATTACAGTAGGTATGACTGATCCTTTTTTCAGTCTAAATCTTTTTGTGCAGAACACTATGAATTCTAGTAGCATCTAAATTTCAATTTGATAATTTTATATTGTTAGAAATGTGCAATACATAAAAAAAGTCTCAGAGGAAATTTGAGACGATTCCTCCAATTTTTATGTATGCATGATAAGCGAAAATAGGGCAGATATCAATCATGAGTCTGTTTAAATTGTGTAGAAAAAAATTGAGTAGTCATGAGTCTGTGTTTTTGAACAATTCCTTTATTTACAAGTATACATACAAAAGAAAAAAGGAATACAAAAAAGTTAACACAAAAGTATACAAGTAACCACAAGGCAAAGCCTGAGGGGGGGGGGGGGGGGGGGAAATTGTAGATAAACAGATCTTTTAATGAGAAATACAATAGTGATGTGCCAAATTGACTTTTAAACCGATTTTATATGAGTCGACAGTCGACTCAACAGATAATCGAGTGGAAGTTGATTCAAATCGCCTTGATCTGATTAAAATCGATTTCGGTTCTGATTAAAGTTTTGATTCTGATTAAGTTTGACATTTTACAATATCATTTTATGAACATAAGATATTTGTAGCATTGCATTTTGCAAGTTAATTTCCTAGGTGTCTCTCGATCAGTTATATTGTGGAGTATTCATGTTTTTCAAAACTCGGGTAGTCAAATGATACATGTTTTGCTTACAAGCATGATGGTGGTAAGAGAGCACCACTCATCTCTAGTAAATACTTCACATTATATTCTTTGGAATTTTAATCAAAAGGTTACAGTGAGTTCAGGCTCCGTCGGCACCTGATAAGTTAAACGTGACGAAACTTGAGGCATGACGTTATGTAGAGCCATCAATGAAGACAAATGTCGAATGATGGAACAAATCCCAGGTGTAGTATTGCATTTTGCTTGTTATATTTCCTAGGTGTCTCTTGCACAGTTATATATTGACAGATTATTTGGTTTTTAACATAAATTGAGTAAATGACATTGACATCTTACAACAGTAATTATTTATGCATGAAGTTGATTCAACTTGTGCCAATGTCTCCATGCATCCTTCATTAATTAACAAAAATCTAGCATGCACGTCTTCTAGATTATACAAATGAATAGAAGATGTTGACATTTCACTTAAATTATGCACGGCATCAATGTACAGAAGTGACTCGAGCAACTTATCAACAAAGTTACTAATATTCCATACCACAAATGCTGATATACATACTTCTTTCAATATAAACGAATTACCTTTGTCGTTGAAACCAATAATATACGATATTATCTTAATAAGAAGTCAAAAATAGTACAAAAACACCAGAAACAAACGAGTGCAAAATGTAAACAAAAACATTAGATTTTACTACCGTATTTATTTCAGAAAAATCTACTAAACCTCACTCATTTTGTTTCTTTTCGATAATATAGATGTCCAACTTTCGATTTCAGAGCATTCCAAGAGTTAAATAATATGAATTATATTAAAAAAAGTCAAAAAACGGAGAGTCCAAAATGCACAAAAAAAGGTCACATTTCACTACCGTATTTTATTCGGAAAAATCGAACAAACCACACTTGTTTTCTTTCCTAACGTAAATATAGATGTCCAACTTTCGATTTCATAACATTTCAAGAGTTAAATACAATAAATTATATTAAAAAACACCTCCTAAAAAATTTGTCCTATGCTAATACATGGGGAAAATCTTTTGTTTAGAAAATGGTTCTTATCAGTAGGTTACACCAAACCGTACTGTGGTTATCTCTAGGTTACCCTTGTCCAGCTGTGGATTTGAATATAACTGTATTCATAACATAAAGTCCTTCATAACAAGTCCTAAGAAGTGTTGCAGTATAAATTTGATAAATTTTATATTCTAAGGACGAGTGAAGCAAGTCTGAAATATTGAGGATAAACCCAATGTGGTGAAGAAAAGTTCCAGCGGGACCTCGAATAGGGCCTACACATCAACCAAATTATTGAGACCGGCGTCATCAAGTCCAAAAATGTATTTTTTTTTGTTGACTTGTAATGGAATACCCTCAATCAATCTAAGCAAAATACATTTTATAAGACCATAGGCTATGCATTAAGTAATCTATTTGTTCACAAAAGTTATACATCTTGCAAAATACAGATAGCTCAAACACTTCATTCATTTAGAATTTTTATTTTGTATTTATGTGATCGAAGAATATTTATTTAAAGTGTAATCACATTTTGTGATAAAAATAAAAAAAAATCTTTTTTGTTTCCTTTCTACTTGAGATTGAGTAAGACTTATTTCTATAGATGATCGCCTAGCAAGTAGGCCACGTTGTTGGGCCCTTTTTTCTAACTCATTTAGATAGAATAGTGTTCTACCTGATGAGTCCTAGTGCAGGGATTTTGCTTAAAACCCTCAGATCTGTGACTGTATTATAAGTTTCTATAGCTTTAACTAGAAACAACACTTCTCCCACTGAAAGAATAAGCTTTCCTTGAAACCAAAAGGAAGAAACATATATATATATATATATATATACAGGGTGTTTCATATAAAGTGTCCACCAGAAAAGGAGGTGATAGTACTCCTCAAAAGAAACAAAAAATGTCCTATTATATAAACCCCGATCTCCAACCGTTTTCCCACAAGGTCAAATTTAATATTTAAAAAAAATATTTGACCTCACATCATAAAATTGTTAATAGGGATTTAACTATTCAAGCTAGAAAGGCAAAATTGGTATCATTAGAAAGCTGAGTAAATTTCCTAAAGGACTAACTACTAACTATGTCAAATATTTTAGAACTACTGCCCAAAAATTTGCATGAAACATGATTTTTTAAAAAAATGAATTTTATGGATTTTTTGTAGTAGGGCATTAGAGGAAGTAAGAGATGAGCAAAAGTTCAGCCAAGAACGGAAAAAACTTCTCTTATGACTGCCCTTTAAGGAAACTTAAATAATTTCATACATTCGATAGTCAAAATTTTAAGCCATTCTTCCTAGAAGTTGGAAAAAATGATATTTTTTTGGCATTTTTGCATATGTCTACAATGTTAATTACATGGTACATCAAATAATTAAAAATCTCTAAAGCAAGAGAAAAGAGTGGTTTTAGAGAAAAAATGTGTAAGAATAAAATAGGTTTATTTTACCTTCTAGAGTCTAAAAATAAAATTATTAAATTATTTTCGAAAATAAAATATTGTGTTAAAATAACACATTATTTTCACTTTTATACGACAAAAATGATCAGTTTTTGCAACTTCTAGCAACAATAGCTTACATTTAAAAACACACATATTTTAAACATACATTTAAACATTAAAAGATGCAAGAAACATGCAATAAAGCATAATATATATTATGCATATTGTATTTTTATATCAGTGTTACATATTTATATATATATATATATATATATATATATATATATATATATATATATATATATATATATATATATATATATAGTTATATAATAATATGTAAGTATCATGTAAATAAGTTCCGAGGTCTCTTGTATCTGTTGTTTTATTTTTAAATTTTTTTGGAAATATATTTATACAATAATTATAAAGTAATAAATTTACAAATTATAAAAGTAAGTCTAACTACAGTCCGTAAGCCTCCCTCACCACGTCACGGTCAGATGCTTCAAAAATAATATCAGTGAAATTTATATTTTTGTTTACATTTACTTTGCTTACATATTGCTGGATTAGAACAACCTGTTGATTTCTTTGCAAACATTTATAGATTTAGGTTGACAAATAGATGTTTCTATAGTATATCTAGTAGTTTTCACCACCCAGAGCCATATTTCAGTACAAAAAAGTTACGGTTGCCAACACTTTTTACTGACAAAAAGTTTCCTGGTTCTAAACTTGGCAACACTGAATAGTTATTCTTTTGTTTAAAATAATTGAGTTTAAAATGCATTTGTTTAAAAAAGTTACATTAATCTCCAGAAGTTTGTTAAATCATTAGTAATTCTTAACTTCATTAGTAAAAGGTAATGCCTTGTAACAGTTATATCTCTATAACGCCCTCTCAACTAGGGTAATTAATTTTGACATAGTTGGTAGCAATGTATTAACTTCATAATAATTTGCGGAAACCAATTAAAGCCAAGAGATTTCCTACAATCTGCGAGTCAAAAATTAATAGACATACTCTAAATTTAATTTTCAAAAATATTTATGTTTTCACTGATATTATTTTACGGTTTATTTAAAAATAGATAATTTTTTATTTAATCATGTAAAATACATGGTACTATGTAAAAAAATTATCCAAATTAAACAAACACCTCTGAGGAGGTCCATTCACACCGCGATGATTAAATAGGGACTTTTTTTGAAAAAAATTTAATCATCGCTTACAATAAAAAGAACAAATAGTTGGTAAATATTTTTTACCAAGAATGTAGAGTAAAAATCTGATAAAAAATGTACTACCAATCTACTTATACTTTTTATTCTCCATTCATCTCACAACATGGGATATTACACTTACACTCAACTATCATGAATTTACTATAGAACAGAAAAATATTCAATAAACAGGGCACTTAGTTATTAGTGATAATAATATTTATAATAAATATTTTTACCACTAAAACCAAATTAAATACAAAAGTCAGAATTATATCGAAACAAAATTGAATAGTGATTTCTATATATTCAAGTCCTAGACATAAAAATTACCCAATATACCAATAACTAAATCATAATTCAAACATATTTAATGACAAATTTACTGTCATTAATTTTTTGATGTGCGATAAGTAGAAATAAACGAACTCTAATGAAAATATCTATCGTTATTTCTAATTTTCAAGACTCAACATTAAAAATAAAATATAAAATGAAAATTAACCCAAGAAAAGAAATAAATGTTAAAATTTAATCCTTCGATGATGTTACTAACTAACTATTTTGAGTCAGGAAAAATTTAGTGATGAAATCATTTAGAATTTATAAATTATTCGTGATTGATCCTAGGTGTCAATAATAATAAAATAAAGTACTGAAGTGTTTATCATAAAAATCAGTTCATCAATAATGCTAAACAGTTTTTATAATAACTTAATAACCTATGTATCAGAAAAATGAATAACCCCTGGATCCCTGTTAAAAAATAATTATGCCTCATAATAAGAAGCCCACTTATCTTTTTCAGAAATTTAATCTATCCTAACAGGATCCGTTTTAATACTTATACGAATGATCCGAAAACTGCCTTCCTCTCTGGATTTTTCTCCCAGGATAATTGTAGACTGAATCCAGCAACTCTGCCCCCATACACTGACTCTAACCCCCAAAAACACTGACTCTAACCCCCAAAAAACACTGACTCTAATTCATACATTTTATAATATGCAAAGACATTTCTAAATTTTTCTCTTGCTACACGAATCACAGACGCAGTTTCATCATAGCTATGTTTAAAATTTTTCTGATAGATGCTTATCAAAAACATATCTTAATTTTACTCTTAAGTTCTTGATACTATATGAATTACATGAGTCCAACAGAGTGTTCTGTTTTCCCTCTAAACTTTTTGTAACAGTACTTTTGTCTTAAACAGTTCTGAACCTAATTTATTTGACAGGGATCGTCCTATTGTTTATGTGATATCCTCAGATTCTTTTTATTTTTATTATAAGAGATTGTTCCAATCAATGATATGATGTTCTTGTTAATTTAATGTTTAATAATGAATATCACCATTATCAAACACTAAGTAATAAAAGATAACTTGACAATACCTTTTAAAACATGGGTAGAAAATATAAAGTATATAATAACCAAATAAAAATAAATTAAAGAATAAACAGTGGTATGTTTTTGATTAAAAATTGATTCTAACCCTGAAAAACACTGACTCTATCCCACAACACTGACTCTAACCCACAACACTGACTCTAACCCAACAAAAAGTGGCATCAGCATTCTTTTTCTCCCTGCTGCTTCAGCGATTCCTCCTTGTAGACTGACTTCAGCAACTCTGCCCCCATGCACTGACTCTAATATCAAAACATATAATATACCCCCAAAAAAGTTTAATAATAACACAGACAAGCTTTTTATCTAAAATATAGCTATTACGCATATGGATATTATTTAAGTAAAAATAAAACATTAATTCATAAAAAGTAGGATGTGAATAAGCAACAAAGAATGAGAAAATAATTATTTTACATAATTATTACTTAAATAGTTATATTTTAAAAAGATCTTGGTCCCTAGCCTACCTAACTAAAATAACTAACTAACTAAACCTAACTGTGTGAGCTCGTCCCTAACTGACCTAGTCCCAACTGGTTGTCCCTATCTATGCAAGCAAGCCTTAACCACCCTTTCCTACGACTCTAACTGATTTAGATCTTATTAAAATATAACATTTAACTAAAAAATTATATATTTATAGATTCTAACTTTACAAACATCATAAAAACTAGGTTTATTAAAACCAAAATAAAAAACATGGAAAGAATAATTTTATTATTCATGTAGCTTGGCTGTGTTATAAATTTATAAAATTGATTTTACCCCTCTAAAACACTGACTCTAACCCACAAACACTGACTCTAACCCGCAAACACTGATTCTAACCCCAAAAACACTGATTTTACCCCTCCCCCCACAAAACTGCTGCTGCACATCATCCTCAACCCTGCTGCCACATCAATCCTCAACCTGGCTGCCACATCTCCTCAACCCGGCTGCCTCAGCAACATCTGCCCCCATACACTGACTCTAACCACCCCAAAAACCCCAAGACCATTATTATTCTTAATTACTTTATTTATACCGGGTATGACTTACTTCATATTATTTACCCATGTCTTTCTGATATTGCCTAGTAATCTTATTATTTTTAGTATTCTTAGTAAACATCCATTAAGAAATTATAAAAATAAAAAGAACAATCATTGAAGTAAAGAAAAATCTTTGATAAGAAAAATAAAACCTGAATTTCCGGGATATAAACAATAAAGAAGAACTAAATAAAATAAATTAGTTTTATAAATAACTTCAAAAGATAAAAATAGTGCTTACAAAAATCAAAAGATAAAACAGATTTATGTTGAAATAATGTAAAACAGATAGCATAGGAATCATTAAAAGAAGTAAAGTAAGATAAATATGAGGTTAAACATTTTTCCAACTATAAACAGAAATAAAATGAACAACAGCTTACGGCTGCGGGACTCGTGAAGATTTAGAAACAATTTAGAAATCGTACATATTATTATGATGTAATAAAAAAGTGATTCTACCCCAAACACTCTCTACCAACCCACAAACACTGACTCTAACCCGCAAACACTGACTCTAACCCACAAACACTGATTTTCCCCCCCCCCCCACAAAAAAACCACTCCCGGCTGCCACTCATCAACCCGGCTGCCACATCAACAACCCAGCCAACCCTGCTGCTACATCATCAACCCCCGCTGCCACATCAACAACACCGGCTGCCACATCATCAACCCTGCTGCATCACCCTCTCAGGTGTAAATATTAAAACAACTTACATATCATATGATAAGGACCATAATATGAGGAGTGATCCAATGTTAGATTGAAAAAGATTCTGAAGGAAGTAAGAAAGGCCCCTACCAACGGTCTTGGGTGGCAGTTCATCTCAGTTAAAGATGAAGGCTATGCAGTTTTTTTTAATACAAAGGAGAATAAGTCAAAAACTATTAGGCATGATCAATGAGAATCATGATAAACTTATACTAAATATTATTAATAGAAGCACACTAATTCAGATCAACCATAACAACTTAAAAAATTTAAACAATTTCGTAAACATTTCTTGAATTAAAAAAGTATCATTAATAACATCAGGAGGGGGATCTACCCTCTCCCTATAATCAGTTAATTATATTTTAGATTTCATTTGCAATCTGAGTTCTTGTTAGGAAAATTAGAATATTAACAGATAAATTCAAAAGAATAACTAATATGCCTACAAATAGGACATGAAAAATGTAAAAACTTACATTTGTGATCAAAGACATTTTAATTATGATTTAGTCTGAGTTCTTGAGTAATAACCTGAATATTAATCAGAAACATTTAACAAGAATTTGCTACTTGTTATAATTCTGACTTTTATATTTAATTTAATACTAATAACTACTCACACTCACAAAACCCCATTGCCAAAATTGGCCATTTAGGCCACTATATCAGCTTCATCAGGCCCCTAAACCCCATTCCATAATTTTTGGTAATTTGAGCCATAATATTACACCACATTCAGCAGCCCCCTAAACCCAGTTCCCTAATGTTTGGCAATTTCAGCCATCATATTTAATCAGCTTCAACAGCCCCCTAAAGCCCATATTCCCTAGCCCCATACTTAAGTATAAAATTGAAATATAAAATGATACTTAGAAGAAATAGATGACAGAACTCGGGGCTAACATTATGGGGCTAACATTAATTTAACAATTAATCGCTCGATGAGGCAAAAGAACTTTTTGTTTTGAAAGATTCCAATAATTATTCTTATATGTCATTTATTAAAAAAACCACTTTAACTTAATTTTTTTTGTTAATCTAATCACAAGTTATTTTGCCTGAATCAAGCGTTTTCTAAAATAGCGAATAAGAAAATTTAATAAAAATATAGGAATTTTTGTCATCCCTATTCCCTAATTATTGTCGATTGTTTAGCCTTATTTCAGCTTCAAGCCCCCTAAAACCATTCCCTAACTATTGCAATTTTAAGCCATATAATCAGCTTCAACAGCCCCCAAACCCATTTCCCTAATTATTGATCATTTTTAGTATATTTAATTGGCCTTCAAACACCCCTTAACCCCAATTCCTATTATGGATCATTTAAGCCACATATCATCAGCTTCAACTGCCCCCTAACCACCCCATTCTTAGATTAATTTTTTTTTATCGTTATGAATAACACAATAAATAAAGAAAAATGATACTCATAAAATACAGATTTGATTCATTTGTTTCTTAGATGTCTCTCTTCAAAAACGTCTCGTCATCTTCCAAAAGCTTCGAAGTCATTATAGAGAGATCTTCCAGCATCTGAAGATATAAAAGAAACGTTGATCACTAGATGGGGCAAAAATAACAAGTGGTTTTTAAAATGACCCCAAAAAAATTTACAATATTTTTTTCAAAATAAAAAGAAATTACTATAACTTAGTCGGTCATTTACAACACAATTATTTTGCCCCATCTGGTGTTTTTCTGAAGAAGTAAAGAAGCAAAATTTATTTTTCTTCTTATCCATACAAGTAATTTACAGCGTGGCCATTGTAAATTACTTGTACGTACATTTTACTGTGGCCAATAAAAACTACTTTGAAGAGAAATAAATTTAACATAAGAATAACAATATAAGCACGTGTTTATAGTGCTCCATATAAGTTATTCTTATAAAGAATTGGTTAGTAAAGTAAAAATACAAAAATAATATATCAAATTATATAATTGGTTTTAACTTTTTTTTACTTTCTAATGAAATGTTTAAAAACCCAATTTGCCTAGTGTGTGGGTGTAGGTTAGTAGTGTTGATTATCCGTACATTACGTTTATTAAGACTTTCAATCAACTACAAAACTTTGTTATATCTTCTTAGTTAAGGACCTCGATTAATTAAAAATTAGAACTTTATAATAAGAAAAAGTCTAAATTTTTAAAGACTCGGGACGATTGCTTCAGCAAGCGCCTGCCTTTTAAAAATAATTAGAACTTAAAATTGATATTTGCCTTAAACTATGGAGAAAATTTGTTTAATGTCAAATGAAATCCTATAGATAAAAAAGCATAAAAATAGATATCGAATTATACAGAATATTATTGGTTGCTTATTCATCAAATTTTTAGACTTAGATTCAGCAAAGTTTATTGGAAAGTACCTGAAAAAGGACCTAAACCCCCCCGCCCTTAAAACTGGGCGCCAACACACATGTGTTCTGCACATATTTAAAATCCACAAATCATCTTCCTACCTAAACCCTACCCGGGACCCAATGGTATATTACCATCGGCCCAATTGGGTTCAATTTACGGCTTGACATATTGATAAATGTGGATTTAATATTAAGGAGATTTAAGTGAGCATTAACCCTGAAGATCCTAAACCTACCGCTGCGCCTAACCATGAAAAATATTTCGGCTTAAACAACGGGTCATGAATCAAGTACCTCCTAAAAAAAGGTGTACGGTGCCTGATCAGTAAGGTTTTTATTATGCTTATAAAATGCGATTTTAAAAAGAAAATAACAAAACATTGAAGTGAGTAAATTTTCAGTTACTGCAGTGAAATTAGACTTTCTACTTTAAACCGGAAACAGTCTGAACAAGCCAATAGGTTAGTTTGTTTCATAAAATGATGTTATTAGTGTTTAAAAGAATACAAATGGCCAAAATAGAAAGTGTACATATTTAATATTTTTATCAAAGTAGTTAACCTATAAAATATGAAAATTATAAATATGTTTAAAGATCACTAAAACAGTTTTAAAAAGCTTACAAAAATTTTAACAGATATCCAGCGCTAGCGATGACCACTGCCGAACAACAGCCTAGTTTCAAAGACTGTCGTACCGNTGAATCATAAATATGTATAAAATCACAAACAGTAAGCTACAATTTTAACAGATCATCACCGCTACGCATAACACGCCACACAGCAGTTCAAAGACTGTCGTACCGAAATAACAACAATGTACCAAAAAAATCATAAAGACGTTATGCCTCGGTCGGGCTATAGGACAGATCACGTCATCCCCACAGCCCCCACAAAAGCGTGACTACAGTATTATGCTAAATTGTGTCTAAGTCCAGCACAATCCCAAACCAGCAAATCCCCGACAGTGACCACCTATTAATATCCATACTCAGTGATGTGTTTATAATTAATAACGAACCAATTCGCGTCCTCTTGAAGATCTTGTAGGCCCTAGCAGTCCGATAAAACCAAGACTCCAAAGGTTGTTCAATTGGAGATCAACCCTGATTACTTATCTTAAAACGAAACGCGATCCAACGGTGGACGGTCCCAGCAAGGGACACAGATAAAGCAAGGCAGGAGCAAAATCCGATCCTGAAACAAAATAATCACAATAAATGTTTGTAATAAATAACTTAAATTTTATAAAGAGTAGGACAAGAGGTAAAAATACCTAAAGTCTTTAATACCTAAAGATATAATATTTATGATACTTTAGATAGTACATAATTCTATCAAATATATTTAAGAACCATTTCAGGCTAAGCAACGAAATTTTCTCCAACTTAAGTTATAAAAATATAATATAAGCAGTTTCTTGATTGTGGTCTTAATAGACTAAATCACACAATAGTGTATAGCGAAACAAAATACAGGGCAGAGTGTTGTATCTTGGGGAGCGTACAGAATATCTATGGGGTCTAAAAAGCCCTTCGTTTGAGTAATATATAGACCAAGTAGGGAAACAAATGAGATTTTTGTCAGACATGGCATGTAGTTCACTTTTGTCCACTAGGAGTTGGCTCAAATTTTCCTGCTCCCCACGTAGTCTCGACACGTTTCGTGACAAGTGTCCATACATCGTAGGACACTTGATAACCTCAACATTTTAACTGAATCATGTGTCGATTTTGTCTTGTTATGTATCGACACTTGAATGTCAGACATTTAAGTGTCGATACAACTTAGAACCCTGCCAGGGTGAAAATATTAAAAATATTTCCAGCCCTTACGCAGTGGGTCCCTCTTTCAGTAGAGGCATCGTTAAACCAAGACAAGTGTCGATGTAACATAGAGTTAGTACATGATGGCAAAAATATGTCATGAGACACCCTTGTCCTGATTCTATGTAAGATTGTCACCTATAATAGTGTCAAGGCTTTATAGTGTAGGTACCCAGTAGGAGATAGAAATATTTATTTTTAACATTTATACCCTGACAGGATTCTACGTTTAATTGACACTTGAATGTCTCGACACACCATAACATCTACAAATGGTTCAATTAACTTTGAAGTTATCAAGAGTTGATAAAAAGTAGAATCGTGCCACGAAAAGTGTCATGATATCATGATCTCGAGACTAGGGGAGGGGGAGACTCCGAGCTCTACCCAAATTTTCCTATGGGCGCAACCATCTTGTGTACCATTGTAAATGTAAACAAACTATTTAAAGTGCTAGACATTATTGTCTTTAATTTGTTGCTTTTTACTCTTTAGCATAGAGATATATTACAAGAGGTTAAATTTTGAAACATCGAGAAAGTAAACCTGACGCTTATTATAATACAGTCAAATAATCAGCTACAATATTTTAGTAACATACAGTAGAGCGTTAAAAATACAAATTAAAATACAAGGGATGTGCGTGAAGCTAAATACAATTGATAGGCAAAAAATTGATAATAGAGCATACCCAGGGTGATTATAAACTTCTCATTAAAGTGATGTAGAAATTCATACAGTAGGGGTGGGGGCGCAGGGCACAGTGGTCTAACTCCCCCTGAAATAAGCTGCTTAGATGGACTGCCCTAATTCACCCTTCTCCGCTAGTGGCAGGTCGGTTCACCTGTACGCTATGTATAAAATAATTATTTCTTCAATCCCAAGATTAAAATTATTTAAAAGGGTCTTCAACTATGTTAAAAATTGTATTAATTATTTTAAAGGTATAATTTTTCATAAACGCTTTTAAAAATATAACGCTGTGTTAATTTTAAGTAGACCTGATATCGTAACCATGATTTTGTAGACAAAACAAAAAATGTTTGGTAAACAAACATCAAACCGGGAAATTATAAATTTAATTTACGTCTCGTTGTCTCATTATAACACACTTTCGTAAACACAGTTATCTATTTTCTAAAAAATATCTTATGAGCTACTAAAGATAAAAAAAGTCAATGAATAAGATAAAATTGTCTTTGTTACATTTTTATAAACATAAATAGAATTTTATAAAATTATAATACATAAATAGTGATAAGCGCACAATGAAAACTAGCGCTCGGTGCGGTAGTTGATGCAACTAATCCCTGTTTTTTTCGGAACCACCTAAAACCAGGGAGTTAGACCACTGTGTCCCCCCGACCCCTACTGTATGAATTTCTACATTTTTTTTGCACAACTCAATTCTTTCAAAGTTTCAAATCAGAGTTTTCCCCTTCAAATATTAATTATTATTTATACTGTAAGGATAATTAACCAAAAGTTTTTGAATATATATTATAGTAATCGTAATTTTAAGTTTATACTTAATACAATAAACTTACCTTACATCTGTAAATTAATCAACGAAACAGTATTATCAAAACAGTTTCTCTTTTCTATAACTAAATTAATTGTAAACATAGAGATATATTACTAGAGAGGCCCTATAGGTTAAATTGCGAAACATTGAAAAAGTAACCTGACACCTTCGCTTATATTATATAATCAAATATCATACAAAATTACAATAACTTATAAGCAAAACGTTAAAATACAAATCAAAACACAAACAATGTAGGAACCGAAATGAATTGATTATTATAACCTAAAACTCACTCTTGTAGGAGTTTCAATGAGGTTACACAGGTCCCTGAAAGCTCTCAATGTAATAGAATAGGCTATGCCCCTCTAGCATATAACCTATGGTTTAAAAATTATCACTTGAGATATCATACTAGATAGAGGCCTCTAATTGGTTGAATTTTGAAATCGAAAAAAGTAACCTGACCACCTTCGATAATAAATACAGTCAAATAATCAGTACAAAATTACAAGAGTTAATTAAAGTTATAATAAATCATTTTTTTGGCTTACCGGACATTGTCTGTCTTTTAACATTTCATTAATAATAAAACAGTGTCATTATCAGTGTTTTTTTATATATGTTACCATAATTTTGTTCTGTTTAATTGATTATATTGAAGGTCGAATGTAGTCAGGTTATTTTTTCGATGATTCAAAATTCAACCAATAGTAACTCTAGTATAATATCTCTATGGATTTTTATATTTTGAAGCCAGCAAACAGCTGAATTTTTTACAATGAGTCTAACTTCGTTCACACGCATGGTTTGGCAGGGTGTTTAACCCCAACTGTTCTCACGGTATTTTTCACCGTAAAGAATGAGATTCAGGGTTGAACCCCGATTCCATTTCCGTTCACACGACAACGAGGAGGAATGAACTCCCTGCCAAACCCCGCATCTGAACAAAGTAAGTTTAGGAGTTTCACTTAGTTGGTTTATACTTAAGTTAAAACTTGAATCCTTAAAAGGGACTTTAGTTACGTTATAGTAAAGCATGAGTAATAGGTTATAGCAATAGTTGTAGTTATTGGTAATAATAATAGTTGCAGTTAGAGGTAATAGTAATATAATAATGCTTGTATTAAGTTACGTTAACAAGAGTTATAGGTTAAATAGTAAGAGTTATTGGTTACTGTAATAATAGGAGTAATAAGATGTAGTATTAGTACTAACTAGAGTGCCTGTATAATCAGGCACTCTATGCTTACACAGGCACTCTAGTACTAACAGGTACAGAGCTAACAATGATATTAGTATTAATAGTTACAGAAGTAATATTTATGGGATGTGTAATAATAATTTAATATTTGTAGCAGACATACAAAAGAGAATAATAGTAAATGGTAATGAAAAATAAAAATATTCAAAATGGCTAAAAATTCAATATAAAAATTATCGGACTTATATATTACGATCTATTGTCTTATATAATTATGCAAAATATTTTAGGATTCTAGTAAACTTTAAGTAAATTTAAAATTATATTGATTAAAACTAATAATAAATTAAAATTCTGAACTTATTCACTTCATCGGACATCCGCTCTGCATGAAGGCTGAAGGCCGACTTGACGAGAGCCGATCCCCCTCCGCCATCTTGGATATCAGGAAACTAATAGTTATGATGTTTTCCGTTTTATTTATGATAAAATTTATTCAAAATTGTTAACTAATATATTTTTCCAATAAACATTTAATAATTAATAATATTTTATAAATTTTAGACCAAAAATAAAAAAAAATATTGATCTGACTAAAAAGCTTGATAAGGCTAATACGATTTTTATTAAATTTACATAAAATTTAATAATCTTTAATAATATCTTAAAAAACAAAATACTTTTTTATTTAATATTATATTGAATTCAATGAAGTTTATAATTTATAATGAAATTTGTCCGTTTATACCTCGAGTTAAGTAACCTCTATCTAAAATGAATTGTATAAATAATTAACAAACATGTTCGTTTGAAAACAATAATTAATTATTAGTAACTATTTAAATTGTAACAATTAAAATGTTTAATGTGAAATACTTTTTAATACTTTTTTTTTATGGGCATAGATATATTATTACTAGAGAAGCCGTATCAGTTGAATTTCGAAACATCGAAATATAACCTGAACACATTTACTTTAATATAATCAAGCTAAAATATTGTAACTTATACTGTAGAATGTTTAAAATACAAGCAAAAGCACAAAAAATGTCGGAAGTCGAAATAATTTATTTATAATAACCTTAACTCCCTCAAGGAGAAGGTTTCAATCACGTTACACTGAGCCCAAAATGATGTTTCAAGCCTCTAACATATGAGATAGACTATGACTTAATGTAGATTGAGAGAGGTTATGCCCCCTCTAGTGTAACATATACTGTACTATGTGTTAATACTATTAACTCTAAATATAGAGTAATGTTTATAATTACCTTAACAATTGAGATATATCATTACTTGAGAGTTTGAATATTTGTTGATATTATTACCTATTGGTTCACTTTTGCAACATCTATATAGTAAACTAAACACCTTCGATTATTAATATAACCAAATAAACGGTACACAAATACAGTACATACTCATACTCAATGCATTTAGAAACCTGAAGCATCATTTGGTGTTCTCAGGGCCCTGTAACCTTATTGAAACCTCCTCCTAAAGTAAATTAAGGTTATAAAAATCATTTTTAATTTCCCCACACTTTTTTTGTGTTTAGATTTGTATTTTAAACGTTCTACTCTATAAGTTGTTGTATTTTTGTTCGGATTATTTGATTATATTGATAGTCGAAGGTGGTCAGGTTATTTTTTCGATGTTCCAAATACAACAAATAGGGCTTCTCTAGTAATATATCTTTATTCTTACAGGTAAAAAGGTTACAGCTGTTCAGTTTACTTTTTTGATGTTTCAAAATTCAATTGATAGGGCCTCTCTAGCAATAATGTCTTGGAGTGCCTATATGAAATTGCTATTTAGGTACTCTATTATAACTCTATGCTATCAGAATCTGAAGCATAGAATCTCTATCTGCTATCTGAAGCATTCCAAAGAAAATTTACCAGGCTTAGGTAGGCTAGAGTGCCTGTATAATCATTATTATGATTAATTTATATATTTTATTTATATTTATTATGATTAATTATGATGATTATGATTATACAGGCACTCTAAGGTAGGCAAGCCTGGTAATTTTTTTGGGAATGCTGGTTTTTTTGCAAAACAATGTAGTTGTTGCTGAGGCTTTAGGTGTATGCTTCATATAATGAACCTTAGAGAAGGGGGGATTAAAGGAATAATCCCCCCTCAGGTGTTTTACTGTTTAAAATGAACAGTAACACATTCTTCTTTCTAAATTTCCTGAATTTTTTAAAAGAAATGCGCATTTTGTACTTCAAAACTATTCAAGTATTAAAATGAGCTTTATTTGAATTGTTCTGACTCGGATTTTTGGTTTTTTGGAGCAGTGGCCAGGGACCGAATGCCTCTGGACCTTTTTCTTTATTAGTTTAGCAGGATATGGACTAAGAGTAGCCACCAATCGCTTTTAGAACCCACTGAGTGTGTTTCCAGAGAATTTTATAGGTATGATGAAAACATTAAAACTTAATATTGTCCGCCATATTAAGTTTACAGTTCTAACCTTGACAACAAACAACACCCACAAACATAACCTTTTCTTTTTGGCTGTCCCGTAATTTGTTGTAAACATCGTGAATTTTCATACTTTTTGTGATAAATATTGTTTTTTTATTGTATCGGGATGTCGGTTTCGGAAGTGAGTACGGTGGGGAGTAGGAGGCTGCCTATAGAAGATTTATCTCATGTAGAATTCGAGACGAGCGAAGATGTCGAAGTGGTCAACGCTTTCGACGGTCTTGGACTGCGCGAGGACTTGCTACACGGTATATTCGCATACGGCTTCGAGAAACCTTCTGCTATCCAGCAGAGAGCTATAAAACCTATAGTCAAGGGAAGAGACGTGATAGCTCAGGCACAGTCCGGTACAGGTAAAACTGCTACCTTCTCTATATCTATTCTTCAGATGTTGGATACAACAGTAAGAGAGACGCAGGTGCTCTGCTTAGCGCCCACTCGAGAGCTCGCTGTACAAATACAAAAAGTCATATTGGCTCTGGGTGATTACATGAACGTTCAGTGCCACGCTTGTATTGGAGGAACCAATATCAGTGAAGACACTCGTAAACTCGACTATGGACAGCACATCGTGTCAGGAACCCCTGGCAGGGTTTACGATATGATAAGGCGGAGAACACTTAGAACCAGAGCTATAAAAGTATTAGTACTGGATGAAGCTGACGAAATGTTAAACAAAGGATTCAAACAGCAGATATACGATGTTTACAGGTATCTGCCTCCCGCAACTCAGGTCGTTCTCATATCTGCTACTCTCCCTCATGAAATTTTAGAAATGACTAGTAAATTCATGACGGATCCCATTCGAATTTTAGTAAAACGTGATGAACTTACACTGGAAGGAATTAAACAGTTTTTTGTTGCTGTCGAGAGAGAAGAATGGAAGTTTGACACACTTTGTGACCTCTACGACACTCTTACTATCACACAAGCTGTTATCTTCTGCAACACCAGGAGGAAAGTAGACTGGTTAACAGAGAAGATGCGGGAAGCTAACTTCACTGTCAGCTCGATGCACGGTGACATGCCTCAAAAAGAAAGAGATACCATCATGAAAGAGTTTAGATCAGGACAGAGTCGTGTCTTGATTACTACAGACGTCTGGGCTCGAGGTATTGATGTTCAACAAGTCTCACTAGTCATTAATTACGACTTACCCAACAACAGAGAACTCTATATCCACAGGATCGGTCGCTCAGGTAGGTTTGGCAGGAAGGGTGTCGCTATAAACTTTGTCAAAAGTGATGATATCAGAATCCTCAGAGATATTGAACAATACTACAGTACACAAATTGATGAGATGCCTATGAATGTAGCCGACCTTATTTAATTACTTGATTAAAACTGTATGTACCTTATTGTTAATTTACAATATGAGTTTAATGAATTCTATCATTATCTTCTTCACAAAAAATCATCTAAAGAATAACCATTAAAATTAAAGTGATGTAGAAATTCATACAGTAAGGGTGGGGACCCGGGACACAGTGGTCCAACTCCCTGGTTTATACCAGTAAGAATCTTGTTAAGTTCAGAATCTTGTGAAAAAGACTGGTTTGACTTTACCACTTTATAGTGGTCCTAAAAACAGGGGCTAGTTGCATCAACTACCGCACTGAGCGCTAGTTTTCACCCTTTACTACCATTTTGTTATCAGTTTTAAATTGAGATGTCTATATATGTTTATAAAGAATGTAAATAGATTTTAACTATATATGAACATTTTTAGTTCTTTATAAGATTGTTTGTCTAGAAAATAAGATTAATTTTGCATTTTTTCCATTATAAGGACAAATAAAAAACACAATAAATACGCAAATTAATTTCCATTTCTGCACCTCATGATATCAGGTTTGGTTAAAAATCACTCATCATTTATGTTTTTATTATAATTTTACATTTAAAATAATTAATACAATTTTTTTTACATTGTTACAAATCTTGGAAATGAAGAAATAATTATTTTATATATGGGGGTACAAGGTGAACCGACCTGCTTCTGGTGGAGAAGCGCCGAACTAGTCAGGCCCATCTAAACCAGATTATTCTGGGGGAGTTGGGCCACTGTTTCCTGCGCCCCCCACCCCTACTGTATGAATTTCTACATCACTTTAATTAAGATCTTTTCAATTAACCAACATAAACAAAGGAATTCATGGACACCTTTGAACTAGAGTTAACATTTTCAAAGTCTCAGTAGAGAGTAAAAACATCATAATCAGCACTTTCCAATATTATATTTCTTAACATTTTAAATCTATTGAAATACAATTATCAGCCTAAAACCACTGTGAGGTATACAAAACATTACTTTTGTATTCTGTTGAAAAGTGTTGAATTCCCATAAGTGGTAACTAAAGGATGTGTTTCTATTGTATTACACACAGCTAAAATCATTTGACAGTGTGGTAAAATAATGCCAGGAAGCCAATCAGGTTTGTCCTGGGTGTTAAACCACGCCCACAATTTCATATCGGACCAACATTATTTTCCCACACTGTCTACTGATTTTAGCTGTGTTATAAGGAAAAGTATTATGTTATTCTTATAGTTTTCAATTTATTGAGACTTTTAAGATAATTAGATTGGTCATACTGGCTCTAGTAATAATATTAAATTGAAATTTTGAAAGAGACAAAATACTTTCTTCTTGTTTAATTTCTTATATTTTGTTATGTAGCTTCATCTTGTAATTCTGGTTCTTCGATTAAATTATTTTTTAAATAATGCTTTGATTTTACTGATATTATGCCCAACAATAACATCATGTATTTAGAAGTTCAGAATCTTGTGAAAAAGACTGGTTTGACTTAAAATACAGGGTTTTTTCTCTGTCAATTGAGCCTTTTGAACTTATTACTTAGATATTATTGTAAAAGCCGTTAATATTGTATGTATTTTTATTATAACATTGAAACAATGTTTTATTCATTTTGATCATCATAGTGTAATGGAATCAACAAGTGACTTAACTCTTGTATTTTGTGCTGTCAAAAAAAAGTTTTGAATGCCAGGACTACATTTGGCATCTCGAGTTACTGTAGAGGAGGTAACACATATGTTGCCCTTTGTTGACAAAGGTTATTTTGTGTGACAACAATTTGTACAAAACTATATAAAAATAGTTATTTTCATGATGAAAATTCACTTTAAATAAAATGTTTCACTTTCAAGAACCAACAAACGAAATGGATTGTTGATTTTTAAATTTTTTTTTTGGCTTTCATTTGTATCTGTTGTTATTTTAACACAATGATAGCCAATTTTAAATGTCTAGTTCCATGAAACTGGCCCACGTATTTGAGATTTGGTTCACTTGTTAGTCTTTTCCATTATATTTAATAATCACATGCATTATAAGAATGTGAATAACTAAGAATTTTCAGTCCCTGTATTCCTCTATCCTGGCTTAAAATGTTGGGATTCCAATATCAAAAATATAACTAGGGGTGTTTAATACTTCGTCTCCTCATATTTATCCTTATTTAAATTATTGATGAGGATGTAAATTCATGATGTTTTTATTGGGTCTAAACATAACCATGGCCTTATTTTAACAATTGTTTTTATTATGGTATTACACACAGTTATAGTCATTTGACAGTGTGGTAAAATATTTTTGAGGCATTAAAAATATTTGCTAACCTTATTGTCTCCCTTCCATTATTTTCCCACCCAGAAAAAATAATACGATTTTCCACGTGGAAAAATATTGTTGAGGAGCCTATTAGGTTAGTCCATTGTGAACTTGTGGGTGTAGTTTTCATCCAGGACTAACCTTGTTGGCTTCATATTCCCATGCTGTCAACTGATTATAACTGCTTGTATTACAATAAGTATCATAACTTTAAATCTTTAGATACGTATGGATGCCTAGCTATAAAAGATTTTTTTTTAAATTTTGGACAACATAATTACTTTTGAAGATGTTTGACATTTTTTTTTTAAATTTTTTTTCTATATTATATAATTGAGCATAATGTTCTATCTATTTATATTGTACAAAAATGTATCTTTTATTAAAAATTAGTTGTAATAAAAATGTTTTTATTTCACATCCCGTTTTTAGATGGACGAACAAGCAAGCATTCCTGGTATAAAAATATAGATGTTATGATCTCAGAATCTTCTGGTTCATGGGCCAGCACAAAATAGCTTCAGATGATAAATGAACTTTAAACATGTTAGACATTGACCTACAAAGGCTGACTAATGCAGTCTCAATATTTCTTCTCTAGATAGACTATATTTTTTTCATTTAAACATTGATGGCCTTATCAATCAATTATCTCCCACATTTAGATAATTGATAAAGAGATTGTAAGCAAAATATTCAAATTACAAAAAAAAAATCAATTTAATGCTTTAAATGAGACACACACACACATATGTGTGTGTGACTTAATGGACACTACATGTTACTGAGCTACTAATAAGTATTTGAAAAAAATGAATGCGAAACTGCAGACGGTAGGGCTCTGACCTACAGATATTTAAATAAATATATATATATATGTGTGTGTGTAAAAGATAAAAATATGCATTGAAACACAGAAATTAAAGAACTGGACACTACAAATAAGTCCTTGAAAATGAAGAAAGCAAAGGCTATGAAGCTAAAAATTAATGCCAAGCTGCTGGACTTGTCAAAGCTGGGCTCTGACCCACTGGTATACATACAGGGTGTTTCATATAAAGTGTCCACCAAAAAAGGAGGTGATAGTACTCCTAAAGTGGAACAAAAATGTCCTCTAATATAACCCCTGATCTCCAACCGTTTTCCCACAAGGTCAAATTTTATTTTTTTAAATCTTATTTGACCTCGTATCATAAAATTGTTAGTAGCTCTTTAGCTGTTCAAGCTAGAAGAATGAAATTGGTCTCGTGGAAGCTGAGTAAATTTTCTGATAGACGAACTATTCATTGTGTCAAATATTTTGAAACTACTACCTAACAATTTGCATGAAAAATATTTTTTGAAAAAATTGAATTTTTATGAGAGGACATAAGAGGCAGTAAGAGAAGAGCAAAATTTCAGCCAAGAACGGGAAAAACTTCTCATATCAGTACCTAAACATTATTGTACATTCAATAGTAAAAATTTTTAACTATTGTGGGTGGAAGTTGGAAAAACTGATAATTTTTGAGTTTTTTGCATATCTCTACAATGTTAATTAAATGGTGCACAAAATATATTTTTTCTTTATTGATTTTAAAAAAAAAACATTGGTAACAATTTATTTAATTAATATGTTAATAGAAAATGAAAAACAATATTAATAATAATTAGAAAAAAAACAAGGCAATAAAATAAGTTTTCTTCGACTGGAATTATTCTTGAGGCAGTGTTTCTTAGAACATTCTTACTGAAAAAAAGTTAAAAAAATAATTTAAGAAAGGGACTGTAAATAATATCCGAAAAGCTATTAATAATAATAATAACACTATTAGATAATAACTATGAAAGCACACTTTAAATATTGTTCAAAATTATTTTCATTTTTTTCAATGCATAATCTGCACCTTCTTAAAATGTCTCTTTGGCAGGAATAAAGTTCTTGCCGTTGTCTTCTAATAAAAATGACTGTCTCAACTATCCTCCTCCTCAAATCTTCTACATTTTCCACCGGAGTTGCATAAAACAGTGCTTTAATCCAAACTCAAATTGAAAATGAAGAGATCTGGTGATCTAGGTGGCCATGAAACTGGCCCACTTCTACCAATCCATTTATTGTTATAATTTATGTCAAGCCACTCCCTAACCCTCCTGGCATAGTGTATGGGTGCCAGGAGGTGTTAGTGTATTCTGTCTAATTTGAAGAGGAACATCTTCCAGTAATTCTGTCAGCTCTTCTTCTAAAAATCTAAGAAACTCATTTCCATTTAGGGACTGATCAAAAAAATATGGGCCAACTAAACAATAATTAATTAATCCCATCCACACATTAATGGAAAATTCATGTTGAAATGAATTTTCCCTCATGACGTGAGAGTTTTCATGCAGCCAAATGTGCAAGTTATGATACTTAACGATTCCTTTTCTAGTGAAAGTGGCTTCGTCTGTCCATAAAATGTGCCTATGGTGCTGGTCATTGACTCTAAAATCTCTATACCACTCACAGAACGTTACTCTTTTTTCAAAGTCCCCTGGTAATAAAGCCTGCACTGGCTTGTAGTGATATGGATGTCTGCCGATCATTTTAAGGGTTCTCCATACAGTTGACATGGGGATATTTAGCTCTAATTCAGCACGCCGAACACTTGTGTTTGGATGCGCATCGAAATGTTCTAGAACTCGGTCATTAAAATTTCTCACTTTTTCCCTATTGGGAAAGCAAGAACCCGTTACCTGCATTCTGTTGTACTATCTTTGAAACAATTTAGAGCACGATTTGGAAATCTAGTCGCATATTCCCTCTTCGCAGCTTTGCGATCACCAGAACAGTAACCATATACCATCAACATGTCTGTATATTCAGCAGAACTAAACATCCTCAGAAGTTAGCAAGTATGAATAATAAAAAATAATTAAATTATAACATTTACAAAATCGTGTACAAATCAAATACACAAAAATATATGAAAATTTACGAACACCTTAGCTCACATAACATGATGTAAAATTAATTAACATACAAAATTTTCAAAGCATAGAAATTTGAAATAAAATTATCATTTAGACTAGATTAACTTATAGATAAGTATATGGATATATCCTATAGAAAAAGACTAAGAAAAGAATTAAAGAAATAAGTCACTTTAAAAATAATTATTTATGCAAGTTTTATAAATGAAATAAAAATGAAATAATATTAATATTCTCTTTATAAAAAATAAATAAATTATTGAACTACTCTATGTCAGTCAGGTCTTGATTTAGTTGTTGTTGTGCCTGGTGCCTTGGCAACACTGACAACCTTCTTGCGTTTTCTAATATAAAATCATATGTTAAGCACCACGTTTTTATGTTGCTTGTAGTTTGTTTGTTCTACTCATATTTTAATTAAACTCATCTTATTAATTACTGAGTTATTATTTCATAGCTTAATATAGATACCCGGTCTTACATGGTGTTTTCGCCCAGGACTTAAGTGAAACTTATTGAGATCGCGAGTGTGTCAATTAAGTGAGCTGTGAAATTTCGTTGTGGAACTTTTAATATTGTTTCAGGATGGTAAGTTTAAAGCCTCCTAAACATTTAATTATAAACTTAAATGAAAATATGTCCCAAAAATGGACCCTGTGGAAGCAGCAATTTCAGTGGTATGCGATCGCGGTGGAATTAAATAAGAAAGATGAAGAAATGCAAGTTGCGACATTAATGTCTGCACTTGGTGACGATTGCGCGGCAATATATAACAGCTTTAAATGGGAGGCTGAGGAAAAAATAACTCTAGATAGTGTCAAGAAAAAATTCGATGAATATTTTGTACCCAAGATTAATGTGACGTACGAAAGATATGTGTTTAATCAACTGAAGCAGACCGAGGGTCAGTCTTTTGATGAATTCTTTACCATAATTGTTAATAAAAGTAAAAACTGTGAGTACAATGAATTAAAAGATAGCCTTATCAGAGATAAAATAGTACATGGTATCTTAGATGATACTCTGAGATATCGCTTACTTGAGGTTGATAATTTGGATCTTAAAAAAGCTATTGAGCTTTGTAGATCATATGAGCAGACTGCAGCTCATATGAACAGTATGAAATCGGCTGTAACCGTTGAAGCAGTTAAAAAAAAGTTGTCTGTTAAAAATGAGAAAGTGGCACCCACAGAAATTACCTCAAATAACACTTGTTATAGGTGTGGCACAAACCACCCAGTAAGGTCTTGCCCCGCCTACAGAAAACGCTGTGTAAAATGTAAACGTATTGGGCACTTTGCTAGCCAGTGTCAGTCACAAAGTGGTAGAGCTAAGCAGGTTCACTCGGTGGATCCAGAGCAGAGTGAAGATGAAGACCGTGTTTTGATGGTTTCAGAGATAAGAACCTCACCTAATCACAAATGGTTTGAAACACTTTCACTTCCTAATAACCAGAAAGTTTCTTATAAGCTAGATACAGGATCAGATTGCGACATTATCACGGAGGACATCGCTATAAGATCTAATTTAATTATTAAGCCATCTAAAATATCAAGAATCCAATCCTATACTGCACACCAGGAGCCTGTGCTCGGCGAAGCCACCACGGAAGTTATAACTAAGAAAAAGAAAACTGCTCAACTAACATTTCTTGTAGTGAAACCTAAACGGTTTACACCAATATTAGGTGCCAGTAGTTGTGTTAAGCTAGGATTTTTAACAAGAGTAAATTCTATTATGACTCAGCCAGGGTATGGCTCATTAGAAGGTATTGGTAAGTTAAAGAATTATGAATATGACATAGATTTAATTGAAAACCCTTCATTTATAATATCTCCTGCCCGGCGCATACCCCATGCTATTAGAGACCAAGTCAAATTAGAGCTAGAAAGCATGGAGAAGCATGGTATTATTAAAAGAATAAATGAGCCAACACCATCCGTCTCACCTATGATGGTTGTTCGTGCTAAAAATAAAATAAGAATATGCATGGACCCGACAGTTCTTAATAAAAATATAAAGAGGAGACACTACCCTCTCCAAACTTTGGAAGAAATAGCAGCTAGGTTGCATGGATCTAAATACTTTACTGTACTGGATTGTCTGAAAGGCTTTTGGCAAATCCCTGTTACGGATCGAACTTCGAGATACCTTACTTTTGCAACTCCATGGGGCAGATTTAGATGTTTGAGGCTACCTTTTGGGATCTCCTCAGCCCCTGAGGTCTTCCACAAACTTATGTGCAATATACTAGATAATATGACTAACGTTGAAGTAGCTATGGATGATATATTAATTCATGCTTCAACAAAGGAAGAATTAAAAAAGATTACTAGTCAAGTTCTTGATAGGCTAGAACAGGCTGGCTTGAAGCTGAATGCAAGCAAGTGTGTCTATGAAAAGACCTCAGTAAAGTTTTTAGGGCATTTATTAACTGATGCAGGTTTACTGCCAGACCCGGAAAAGGTCAGTACAATCAATTCAATTAAAACTCCATCTAATATAAGGAACTTCAAAGATTCCTGGGGTTTACTAACTATTTGTCCAAATTCATAAAAATTATTCTGATATTACACAACCTCTGAGAGCATTATTACTCAAAGAATCTGCTTGGGTATGGGATTCGCCTCAAATTAATGCGTTTTCTCAATAAAGGAAGCATTAAGGAAACCACCTGTTCTGAAGTATTTTAACAATAAGTTACCCGTCACAGTATCTGTGGACTCCAGCAGCAAGGCTGTGGGTGCAGTTTTGCTTCAAGAAAATCAGCCAGTGGCGTATAGCGCCAAGGCTTTGACTGCTAGTCAGCAGAACTGGAGCCAAATTGAGAAGGAAGCTTATGCTGCTCAATTTGGTTGCCAAAAGTTTCATGATTATGTATGGGGAAGTTCAAACTTGGTTATTGAAACTGATCACAAACCGTTAGAGTCCATCTTTAAAAAACCTATCTTAGATGCTCCAGCAAGGTTACAACGAATATTACTAGCTATTTTACCTTATAATCCTAAAGTTGTTTATGTAAAAGGCAGTGAACTTTATATTGCTGATGCATTGAGTCGAGATTGTGACTTACCGGAACAAAAAGATGAACCTCCTCTGGTAGAGATACATCAAGTCATTCCTTTTACCGATGAAAAATTGAAAGATTTAAAAACCATGTTATCTGAGGATCCTGATATGGTTAGTTTAAAGCAGGCCATTCTTTCTGGTTGGCCAGAAAATTACTCTGATGTAAGCAATAATCTTAAGAAGTATTGGAACTTCCGGGACCAACTTGCTATCTATGATAACATCATTTGTAAAGGTACAAAAATATTTATTCCTTATAATATGAGACCTACAGTACTGAAGGCTTTACATTTAAGTCATAAATCTGTTGAGAAAACAATCCAACTGGCTAGAGACTATGTTTTCTGGCCTAGTATGGCTTTAGATATTACGAAATATGTCTCGGCATGTAAAATTTGCCAGAAAACTAGCAAAGACAATTGCCAAAATCCAATATATACTCAAGAACCCTCCAGTAGACCCTGGTCTATTGTGGGTACAGATCTATTTGATTACAAAGGAGGACAATATTTAGTAATTGCAGATAGTTACTCAGGTTATTTTGATTTTGTTAAATTATCAACCACAACTAGTCACTCTGTCATAAAGGCCTTAAAGTGTTGGTTTAGTGTTCATGGCATACCTGATATCCTATTGTCTGATAATGGTCCACAATATTCCAGTAAGGAGTTTAAAGACTTCTGTAAAGAATGGACTTTCGAACATAGAACATCAAGTCCATTGTTTCCCAGGTCCAATGGATTGATTGAAAGATATGTACAGGAAGCCAAACTCCTGCTCAAGCGTGTTGACAAAGAAAAGTCTGACCTACAAATGGCACTTTTACTATCTCGCAACACCCCAGAGAAAACATTGGGTCACCTGTTCAGAGGCTGATGGGAAGAAGAACTCGCACTACATTGCCTACTTTAGATCAGAAATTAAAACCAGAAATATTACCTCAAGTGAAACAACAACTCAAAATTAAAACTCAAGAGAAAAAGTTTGCTGATAAAGGTACTAAACTATGCCCTGAATTTTCTGTAGGAGAAGTAGTTCTTTACAGAGTAAAGCACAGAGAATGGAAATTGGCAACAGTTGTAAAGGAACTATTCCCTAGATCCTATCTCATAGAAACGAACGACTCTCACAAACAACTTCGTCGTAATGTATGGTACTTAAAGAAATATCAGTCTGGAGAGATGAACTCCACGGAACTATTCAACCTAAAAGTTCTGGTAACTTTTACAAAATCCCACCTTTACTGCCAGAAGACATTCCTGATGCAAAGCAAGGTGGATCTGGACGTACTGAGCTGCTACCAGCTACACCTACTTTAAGAAGAAGTGTTATATCCGCTACACTACCTAACTCTCCAGTTAGTTCTAGAGAAGATATTAGTGATTCTAGGAAAGAACTAATTAGCTCTAGAGAAGATGTTAGCTCTAGTGATTCTAATCCCTCACTACATAACTGGTTATTTAAAGCTACCACTACTCGATCCGGTAGAACCACTAAGCCTCCTAGGAGATTGAGCTTTTAATATTCTCTTGCAGCTTAATTTAATTTTTTTGTTTATTTCTTAGAAAGGGGGATGTCAGTCAGGTCTTGATTTAGTTGTTGTTGTGCCTGGTGCCTTGGCAACACTGACAACCTTCTTGCGTTTCTAATATAAATCATATGTTATCAGCACCACGTTTTTATGTTGCTTGTAGTTTGTTTGTTCTACATATATTTTAATTTAACTCATCTTATTAACTACTGAGTTATTATTTCATAGCTTAAGTATAGATACCCGGTCTTACACTCTAGAAGCTAACATTCTGTCTAATGTAAGAAACAGTAAATTAAATTGAAACTTAAAATGAATACTAAATTTGACTGTTTGATACTGAATAAATTTGACTGTGAATACTAAATTTGACCATTGACTGTTTTAGACTTCGTGGAGGTAAGAAGTCTAGTCCTGACTTACCACCCTCAAGGCCTCTCAAAGTATCATTCTCCTCAGATGGGCCAGTTCAATTCCTTCTCAAGAATATGTCCCTAATTGACAAACATTCTGATGAAACTCTTAAAAAATGCTCAGTTTCTAGTGACAAAACTACTAGTGAACGCAAATTATTAAAGAATTTACAAGATGAGATAACATCCTTAGCTGATAAGGGAGATAAAAATTGGACAATAAAGTACTTCAATGGTGTTCCTAAAAGAATTCCAAAAAACGTGCAAGATCAGGTATCTGCTTGAGTGCTTATTTGCAGAATGTAAATGGTCTCAGGTCTAAGATACCTGATCTTGTGTCCTCGGTAGCTAACTCTTCTTATGATGTGATAATATTAACCGAAACCAATTTGTATCCTGATTTACTTAATTCAGAACTCTCATTAAAAAACTATAATGTTTATAGAGCTGATAGAAATGTATTAACTAGTCAAAAAACAGATGGAGGAGGTGTTCTTATTGCCGTAAATAAGAGACTTAAGTCTAGAAATCTTAAAAGCTCTTGCAGCTCAGTTGAAAATGTATTTGTGAAAATTACTATAAATAAAAAGTCTATTATCATTGGTGGAGTATACCTACCTCCAAAATCACCAAAAGAAAAGTACAAAGCATTCGCTGACTCAGTTGAGGTAATCGCACAGAAGCATAACAGCCCTAATATTGAGGACATTATTATTGCCGGAGACATGAACCTGCCTAATGCCAACTGGTCCAGTAATGTAGCCAACGATCCTTGCTCTGCTCAACTCTACGAATCCTTTAATCTGCTTAATCTATTTCAGTGCAATAATGTACCTAATTATCGTGGAGTGATGTTAGACTTAATTTTCTCTCTAAAACCTGACTTAGTTGTTAACTGTGCTATTGATCCTTTAATCAACATAGATAAGCATCACCCTCCCTTATCCTTTAATATTTTATGTCCTAATGTTAACAATAAGCATTTGCTAAATACCTACTCTACCTTAGACTACAACAAATGTGATCTAGAAAAAATCTGTGATACTTTAAAACTAACTGACTGGTCTCATTTAAATAATTACAACACTAATACAGCTGAGGTGGGAGCGATAGTTCGTAAATTTACCCCTTTAAAAAAGATATCTATCTCTTCTTTTCCTGTTTGGTACACTACAAACAGTAAGGAACTTATAGATATGGTTATTAAAAAGAAAATTTATCATAAACAATATAAGCAATCTCTCTCAGAATTTGATTATAACAGATTTTCAAAATACAGAAAAAAATGTTCTCAGCTCTCAAAAAAATGTTTTAAGAATTATGTTGATAACCTAGAGTCTAGTATGCGTGATAACACTAAACCATTTTGGAGCTTTGTTAACAATATGAAACGAGAAGATAGCCTACCAAATAACATGAATTATAATGGTGTTAACTTTGATAACCCTGAAGATATTGCTGAACAGTTTGCTTCTTACTTTTCTTCTGTATTCTCACTACCTCTAAATTCTCCCCTTAAATTTGACTTTAAAACGCACTTTTCTATCGATAAAATAGAACTTACTATTAAAGATGTGCAAGATTATCTAAAAAAATTAAAAACCGATAAAAGCCCTGGTCCTGATGATATCTCTCCTAGAATTCTTAAAGAAGCTGCCAATATATTATCTCCTATACTCCTTTTGCTGTTTAATAAATCTCTTAGAGAAGGTGTATTCCCCGAAATACTTAAAAATGGTTATTTAGTTCCTATTTATAAATCTAACTCTAAACATGACATTACTAACTATCGACCTATAGCAATTCTTAATTCTATTAGTAAATATTTGAAGGATTGGTACTTAATAAATTAGTCACTTATTTTTGCATATATTATCTCCTTTTCAACATGGGTTCAGAAAAAACAAATCTACAACTACCAATCTTCTTGAATTTTGCAATTATGTTATGAAAGCTTTTGATGAAGGTTTACAGGTTGACTGTCTTTATCTTGACTTCTCAAAGGCTTTTGATAAGGTAGCTCACAATATACTTTGCGCTAAGCTTGAAGGTTATGGTATTGTTGGTTCCTTGCTCCTATGGTTTTGCTCTTACCTATTTAATAGAAAATGGTCTGTGAAGCTTAAATATGCCAAATCTAAATTCTTTACCTCTACCAGCGGAGTGCCTCAAGGCTCTCTTCTCGGTCCCTTTTTATTTTTATTATATATACATGATCTCACCTTATCACTCTCTACTAATTATCTTCTTTATGCAGACGATGTTAAACTTTTTTATATTATCCGGAGTATTTTGGATTGCATACTTCTTCAAAGAGATCTTGATATTATTAACAAATGGTGTCTAGATAACCACATGACCATAAATATCAAAAAGTCTTTTGTATTGAAATATCATCGTACCATAAAGAAAAACTCTCATATTTATTATATCAATGGCCTTCCTATTTCTGAGACATACCTCATTAAAGACCTTGGTGTTCATATGACCCCTACCCTATCCTTTGATAAACATATTGATTTTATTACCACTAAGGCTCGTAGGACGTTAGGTTTTATCCTAAGATGGTCTTATAAATTTAGTAACCCATTAACTTTAAAATACCTTTATTGTGCATTAGTTAGGCCCAATTTAGATTATTGTTCAATTATTTGGTCCCCTACCAAATTATTTAATTGACCCTTGAATCAGTACAAACAAATTTCTCAAAATTACAGACACAGGCATCTCCCTAATAGTAATATTATTCAAGTATGCAAATCACTTAACTTAGTTCCCCTTCAGCTAAGAAGGAATCATACAGACCTTATATTTCTTTATAGACTGCTCAGTTATTATATCGATAGTCCTACCATTCTTCAAGAAATTTATTCCATATACCATTGAATATACTAGGGTTCATTCTACATTTTCTAAAAATTATTTTCCTACTACTACTCTTACCATTCACCCTCCCAAGGCTTCTCAGATTAGGTAATACTGTCTCTAAGAATATAGATTTTTTTAATATCAGCCCGTATGTTTTCAAGAAAACCATTTCTCAATTAATTTAGATATATATTTTTTACTTTTGTTTTACTTTAATAAGATTTCTAACGTATTCTCCTTTTTGTTTTATATTTAAGATTATAATGGTTAGTTACAACCTTAAAGATTATTTTAAATTAACCTTCTATTTTATTTTCTGTGCTTTAATAACTTAATTATACTAGTGAAAATTGTAAAGAACTTAATCATATAAATTATTTTTTTTTTTTTTTTTTTTTTTTTTAGTATTTTCCTTGAATATTGTATCCTATTTTAGTTATAAGTATCCTTATAGTTATTATATTATATTATATTATTATTATTATAATAATTATCCTCTTATTCCTTTAAACCTGTGCCAAGATATTTTTATTTATTTTTTGTAAACTTTGTACATCACTAATTTTATGCTTTAGTTAAAGTATTGTTTCTGTTTTTATACCTTTTTTTCTTCTTTTTAATATTTAATTTCTTTTTTAGTTTTAAAAATGGTCTTTGACCGTGTATATGTTAAATAAATAAATAAATAATAAATAAAATAATAAATTAAACATGGAAACATTGGGAAGAATGAAAGTAAATAGGCTCTGTGAGGATTGAAAAAAGGACAGTGATTTATAAAATGATTCGGACTATCAGGTATATTAGGACAGTGGGGACACATGCTTAAAGTATTAAATAAATATATTTTTTTACTATGATACATTTTTGTATTATTATACAAAAAATAGCTAATCTTATTTGTGAAATTAATCTAGTTTTATATATTGGAGCCTTCATTTCTAAATAGTTTTCACATATTAAGGATAAAGAGGATATCTGTCGGTATATAGGTGAGTATGAACTATTTAATGCTCTTTCTATATCAGAGCTGAAAAAATGATTATCGTATTTAAGAAGAAGAGATTTATAGGAAAGGCTGAATTTTGAGTACTCCAGTGTTAAGTCTTCAAGTGGACCTATTACTTGTAACAACTGCTTGTATTGAGCAAACCAATTGTATTGAGGTATATTATGTTGCTTGGCATCAAGTTCAATAAAGGTTTGAAGGCATGCCTTAGGCAGACGATTTGAGGGCATATCTAATAAAGATCAAATAATAATATATATATATATATATATATATATATAATATATATATATATATATATATATATATATATGTATGTATATAATAATATATATATATATTATATATATATATATTATATAATAAAATAAAATGCCCGTTTTAGGGCCTTTCGGCCCATCAGGGTATTCACCCTGCGGGAACCACCTCAGGTGGGTTGCATCTACTACACTCTAAGAATTAATTAAAGTTGGCGAAATCTTTTTAATACAAATACTATTCATAAAATCTTAGAGTATAGCCCGGGCTGCGAACCCCGGACCTCCGGTGCCGAAATCGAACGCCTATACGATCACGGCCACGGAGGCAGACATATATATATATATATATATATATATATATATAATATATATATATATATATATATATATATATATATATATATATATTATATATATATATATATATATATGTATATATGTATATATATATGTGTATATATGTATGTATATATATATTGTATATATATATATATATTATGTATGTATATATATATATATATATATATATATATATTATATATATATATTTATATATACATAATATATATACTAAAGCACTAAAAAGTGAAAAAGTGCGTGCTATGGTATGTACAGCAAGTATAAGTTTTTTCAGAATAAATAATGAGTTCAGAGGGCAACACAGAATAAAACTAAATTAAGTCAATATATAATTTATTTATCAATAATAATTCTAATTATCACAGTTTAAATAGCCATTAAATAAAAAAAAATAATTCTCAAAGAGTTAAAAAGTAATAATTTCTTACAAAAGTTCATATACTATAATATTAAAAAACATATAATATAAAAAAATATGATATTAAAAATGACAGCTATTAGTCTAGTCAACGAACTGGTTTGTGCGAAAATTTAAAAATTTAACATTTTATTTTGAGAATTTGTTTGAACAAGTTTAGGGATACCTTCAAAAAAATCCCCTTACTTGCGTCACAGCTGTGATTGTTGTGGATCAAAACGTGTCCCATTTTTCATGTTTTCATCAATAACTTGGTAGGAATACAAAATATCAAAAATTCTTGCAAATTAAGTTATTAAAAATATGTAAATTGTTTAAAAAATAGGTTAGTTTATTCTCTATTTCAAACCGCTAACAAAGGATTTCAAGTTAAAAATGAACCATAATTTCATTTTTTACAGCGTAAACAAACTAAAACTTGTTACTTTTATTGCATATTCACTACCAAAACTTCGAAATAAGTTATTGTCCTAAATTACAGCTTTCGGTTAATTATAGCCACAAAGCACTTTTGACGGGAAAACAGGATTCAGACTAGGTCTTTGAAACGGCCCATTTGTTGTCCCGCCAATTAATGAAGAGATCAAAAAGAAAGAAGACAAACTGCTCAATAAATGTTTCCTCTTCCATTTTCTTTTAATAGTTATAGATAAAAAGCCCCTAAAGAAAGAAAATGATAATTTTGTCAGAAAAAATCACAATATTTGATTAAATACTCTAATTTTCCTATATAAGATTTTCATTGTCAAAGTTATTTTTGGACATATATCTATTCGGTATAAGAAGAAAATAGAAGAGGAAATATTCATAGAGCAGTTTGTCTTCTTTCTTTTTTATCTCTTCATTAATTGTCGGGACAATAGCTGTTTCAAAGATACAGTTGAAAATCTGTTTTCCCGTTAAAAGAAAAATTTACCAGGCTAGTGCTCTGCGGCTATAATAATCTGAAAGCTGTATTTGGGGTGATAAATTGTTATGTAGTTGACAACACCATATCCTAAAATCATAACATTTGATCGATTTTCTGTTGAGTTTTGGTACTACATACTTTTGTACATACTTGGTAGTACATACATAGTTTTGGTAGTATATATACATAACAATTTTGCATCAAAGTGACAATTTTTAGTTTGTTTACAGTGTTTTAACATGAAATGATTAATGGTTTGAAATAGAGAGTAAACCAAAAGGAATTTTTTATTTTTAGACAATTTACTTAGCTTTGAACTAAATTTGCAGGAATTTTGCATTCCTATCAAGGTATTAACAAAAACATGAGAAACGTGACATAGTTTGGTCCCTTATGATCGTAGCTGTGATGTAAAGTTAGGTGGTATCCCTAAACTTGTCCAAACAGATTCCCAAATTTAAATTTTTGCAAAAAACCCGTTCGTTGATTAGACTATCTATCCATAACATACAGATTTAATTATTACATATGTATTGCTGTAGAGAGAGCAAAGAACCCAGCAGTATAATGAAAGAGCAAATAGTTTTAAAGTTTATACATTACGCATAGCTCCCACAGTGAAAGCGAAATGTAAAAAAAACAGCGCGTGATAAACCTTGCAAAACAGTGCAAAATGGTTAAAGCATATTGGCCATATACTTAATTTAACTGTGTATTTTGCTCAAGAGTTAGGATTTCCACCACAAATGTAGGGTTCTGGAGGCCCACATGCTGGGAAGCAGCTTTATTTTGGAAAGTGTAGTAATTTTTAATAAATATACTTAACTTTAAAACTATTTGCTCTTATATCATACTGCTGGGTTCTCTACACTATCTAAAGCAATACAAAGTTGATTATTAAATCAATTTAAAACAATATGTTGTTATCAAAATCGATGTCATAAGATTGATTTATTTAAACATGCTCATAACTAAATAAATAAAAAAACTAATAACAAAAAAAATCCTTTTTAGCGAATTTCCTTCGGGAAAAAATTCGCTAATGGGATAGGCGTCATGGCGGAATTCGAACCTCAGACCACCTCACAAATCCGTTTCAGAGGTCCCTAATGACGAAAAAAAAATTTTCGCGAGACTTTATATATATATATATATATATATATATATATTTATATATATATATAATATATATATTATATATTGTGTATTTCTAGACACTTTCTTGTAAACACTCTATCTTTCGAACGGATTAATATTTTTTTAACCAAACTTGGTGCAAAAATCAACCTTCGGGAGGACACGAACCCTACTGAAAACCAGGTTTTTGTGACGTCATTAACCCGGTTTGCTGAGTCAGCGAAATTTTCAAAAAAATCAGCAAAATTCAGGGCAAAAACATATTTAATTATGTTTTTTGAGACGCTGAATCGAATGAAACCGGTCCGAAGTCGATACAACCACTCTAAGTGACCTAAAAATCGAAAAAACCATTGTAAATTACCAAAAACCAAAATTTAGGTTGATAAAAAATAAATTTCGAGTAGGGTGTTGTTTTCTATGTAATTTTGGGCGCTGAATCGAATGAAACCGGTCCGAAGACGATACGACCACTTTAAGTTACCAAAAAGTCGAAAAAACCACAAAAAATATAGAACACCTACATTACGGTCGTTGAAAATTAAATTTCGAGTAGGGTGTCGTTTTCAATGTTTTTTGGGCCTCTGAGTTGAATGGCAGTGGTCCGGAGTCAATACGACCACTCAAACTCAGGGTACCTGGGTTCGATAATTTATATCGTTTTTTTTTACTAAATATAAGTTTACAACTAGAAAATAATTCTGGCGCGGTGGTCCGCATGTCGGGCGAATTTCCTTTGGATGCGAGCTCTCAAACCCAGAGTACCTGGGTTCAAATCCTAGTAGGGACAATAATTTTTTATCGTTTTTTTTACCTTATATAATTTTACAACTAAAAATAATTCCGGCGTGGTGGTCCGCTGTCGGGCGAATTTCATTAAGAATGCGTGTTTCCGTGCTAAACAACCCATTTCTTGCTTATGCAAGAACCATGCCCATTGCGTGGTTCCGGTTCATGCTTTAGAACCTAAGCAGTTACTCAATTGTCAAGCACTGCTCGTAACTCATTTTGTCTATTTTCCAAAGGAAATGCGCTAAAACCTTTAAAGATAACTGACTAAGCTTAAAGATAAGTAACTAATCTTTAAACTAGTGCAAATAATAGTGCGTACTTCTAATTTTAGAGGCATAGTTTTGTACAACAACTGGATGATTATGCGCATTTCCTTTGGAAAATACAGACAAAATGAGTTACGAGCAGTGCTTGACAATTGAGTAACTGCTTAGGTTCTAAAGCATGAACCGGAACCACGCAATGGGCATAATTCTTGCATAAGCAAGAAATGGGTTGTTTAGCACGGAAACACGCATTCTTAATGAAATTCGCCCGACAGCGGACCACCACGCCGGAATTATTTATTTACTAGTTGTAAACTTATATAATGTAAAAAGCACGGAAACACGCATCCAAAGGAAATTCGCCCGACATGCGGACCACCGCGCCAGAATTATTTAGTTATTTCTTATAAAAAATAAAGGGTTTTAATTAAATTAATTTGTTTTAATTTAATCATAATTGTTTGTTTGTTTATTTCGAATTTAATGTCTGTAACTGAATATGAGGACTTCAATTTTATTGGATATTTCACATTTAATTTCAGATTTAATCATAAGAACTAATTTTTCAGTTGTAAAACCATATTAACCACTAACATGTCATTACGCATACAAGCATCAAAAACTAGTTAAAAGGCAAAATAATTGAGCTAAGTGATGAAAAACTTAGCTACACATTTGTTTCTAATAATAAATAAACTTTCGATAACTTATTTTCCAGTGGGAAATGAAAACACTTTGCACTCTTGCTTGGTGAATTGTTTTCCAGGGTACAGATGATAATCTTCATTTGTGTTTCATTTCTAAATAAAGTAGCATTTAATGTAGAGACACATTACTTGAAACCATCCAATATGATTGGATGGATTGTTACTTAGTGAGACAAGAGTTGAGTCCAAATTACAATTGTTAATCAACAACTTGAGTAAAAATCTTTTCAACTTGCTCTTTCAGATCGTTTCGCCTTATAGTCATAAGACCATCCAAGATTATCCCTTTGTAAGTCAGCAAATAAGCAACCTCTTCAAATTTTGAAAGAACCTGAAATAAGTTTTACAAAAATTAACAAATTTAACTAACACAGAAAAATAGAGAATTTTAACTCGTTGAAAGTCTCAAATCTCAAGCAATAAGGACACTGGGAGCTATGAGTAAAAAACACAAAACCACACACACAAATGGAACATACGACATACGTTAAACATAAGTATAATTACTCAGGAGTTCTTGAAAACACCTGAAATGGATAATTCAGTTGGATTCAGGGGAAAAATAGCTTTTTACTCCCAAGGTGCATCAAGATTTTATCTCCAGACGTTGACCTCATTTAATTATTGTTTTTTGTAGTATCTTATTCTAATTTTTTGGGTCAGACCCCCCCCCCCGAAATAAATGTTGGGGTATTGCCCCCTTCCCCCCCAAAAATCAATTTTTCTTGCCTGAAAGTCATTTTGAGCCAATAATTTTTTTTCTTGTTAGTTCCCCTTATAAATTTTGGGGTGCTGCCCCCCCAAAAAAATCAACAATTCTTTGTTGTAAATTCCTGGTACTATTAATGATTCTTTGTGGATCTTAGTTAATGATTGTGTATTCTGCCTCCTTAATTTTCTATGGAACTTGGATTATACATTGCATGGAAAAAATAGTCAGTCTGTCCAGTTCACAGGTAAAACTTTTTAATTTTACATCAAACGAAAAGCGCTGTCATTAGAACAAATTATTTGTCTAACCATTTTGCTGCTCAAGGTAATGTTTGTCTCAAAATTATAAATTTGCTCCTAGTTTTTGTTTAAAAAATGTAACAGGATGCAATAGTTAGACTGTATGAAACTAGAGGTGAGGCTAAAGGTAAAATGACACTGAAGTTCTTTAGTGTCAAGACAAGAATATGCCTTGATCATGACCACTGATACATGAAAAAGTGGCTTTTAAAACATAACTGTTCAAAAACCTTTTATTGTAACTTTCATTCATATTATTTTTTGGACATAATTCAATAATTATAGCATAAATAATAAACAAAATGATTACGAGGTTGTTATTAAATAATATTTATTCCTTTTCAATTACATTTTTTTCATAAATCCATAAAATGAAATTTCTATATAGAGAGCTGTGGTGTAAAACCCTTAATTTTGCTGTCTGGAGATAAGAGAGTATTTATTCATAATTTGATACCTAGTTTTGCATAGCATTAATAGTTGACACAATATAATTGTGTGAGTCACCTAGGAAATGTAACAAGCAAATGCAATAAAGCAATGCTACACGTGGGAACTGTTCCATCATTCGACATCATAGATGGCTCAACATAATGTCATGTCCCACTCTGTTTAGTTATGTTTCACTCATCAGGGCACCAACAGAACCTGAACTCACTCTGACTTTCAATTAAAATACTAAAGAATATAATATGAAGTCTCTATCAGAGACGAGCTTGCCAAGCATGATGGCGATAAGAGACCAATACTCGTCTCTGGTAAATACTTTATATTATATTCTTCAAAATTTTAATTCAATGTCAGAGTGAGTTCAGGCTCTGTTGGTGCCCTAATGAGTTAGACGTAATGAAACAGAGTCGACATGGCATTATGTCGAGCCATCAATGATGACAAATATCGAATGCTGAAACAGTGAATGAAACTGTTTCTAGATGTAGCATTGCATTCTGTTTGTTACATTTGCTAGGAATCTCTTGCACAATTAAATTGTGCCTAGCACTATTGTATTTATTTATTTGCATATTTATATTCTCACCAGTTTGATTCTGTCAGATGCCCTGTAGTTTTCTATTTGGTTTAACTGTCCTTCCTTCAAATTTAGATACCTGCCAAAGTCTCTCCAATAATGACCAATCCCAGCAGAAAGCAAAGTCACAACTGCAACAGTGAATAGATTCAATAAAATTTCATTTACAAGAAGACTCGTGCCAAATTATAACTCAGTTAAGCAATTTTTTAAAATTTATCCATGCCATTCAATAAAAATTGACCTGATGATGATAATGAATCAAAACATTAAGTTTGAACAAACACACATAAGTGTGTGTTACAAGTTCCAAGACAAAAAGATGATCAGTCCCCTTAACAAATGTAGAGGATATCACTTCCAAAATAATGGATAAAATTGGCTCTAACCCCAATAATAGAAAACACTTTTCTTAAGGAAGGAAGGGATTGAAAAGTAAGTTTTTCACCTCTAGGAGTGAAAAGTAAGTTTTTCACCTCTAGGAGTGAAAATTAACTTTTTCTCCTCTAGGAATGAAAAGTAACTTTTTCTCCTCTAGGAATGAATGACCTTTTTCTTTTCTCCTCTAGGAGTGAAAAGTGCTTCTTTACTTTCTAAGAACTTGTCAATAAACTAACTGCACATTATACTCCGTTTGGAAATAAAAATATTTTATCTCCAGACAGTGTGTGGTGTAAAGTTTATTGACTAGTTTTTAGAGAGGTTAAAAGAAGTTGTTTGGAGCAATACATTTTTTTTTTATTTTTCGGGTAGCACGCCCAAAATTTGTAAGGGGGCCCAACAAAAAAAAAACGTTTTTTTACTGGCTAAAAATCCGTTTGACGCCAAAAGAAGTAGTTTGGAACAACAATTTTTTTGGAGGCAGCACCCCCTAAATTTATAAGGGTGTCCGACCCAAAAAAGTAGAATAAAATACAACAAAATCTTGAATGCACCTTGGGAGTAAAATGCAATTTTTCCCCTTGCAATTACCTTCCTCGGCTTCACCTTGGGAGTTATATACTTTGGTTCCCTCGGTTTACGCCTCAGAAACCAACTAACTGCTCAGAGAAATAATAGCATTATTTACTCCCCTGGTGCATAAGTAACTATTATTAACTTATATCATTTGATACTACCGAGTTTTGCAAAATATGAATAGTTGACACAATAATATATATATTATTAACTCAATTTTCTAGTTTAATAATGTATAAATATCAAAAAGAACTTAGGTCGGCTTGTCCCTTGTGACAGTTCTTCTGCTCTTTATTAGATACAAAGGGTATGAAATGCAAATCATCTATATGGGTTCATTTCTGAAACTTACATACATTTTTTTGATCTTTTACATTGTTTATATTCTAAGCTGTATTCAGGGAAAGAGCAAGTGGGAGGCTTGCCCTTACTAAAATAAAATTAGAATAAAGGTTAAACCCACAGTGATGTAAAAATTTATCCAGTAGGGGCAGAGGACACAGTGTTCCAAATACCTGGTTTGAGGTGGTCCTAAAGAATAATTCCTGTTTTATAAAGAATGTCAACAAGACAATTTTTAAATCAAATGTGAACATTTTTTTTTATTATTTTCTCAAAAGAGCTCATTTCAGGTGAGATGAAACACTGCCCCCCCCCCTACTGTATTACATCACAACAAATGTTTAAATAACTTAGTTAAACCATAATTCTAGTCTGACATTAGGCTGCCTAGGACCAAAATTCTTCATCTTAGGCACTTTGCCCTGGGGTCACTTTGCAGCCTCTGCACCTCCCTGTGCCAGCTTCACAGCCACATGGTTGTCGTGCTATATCAGTTTGTCATATTACTAGTTTATATAAGCGGCATACCACCACAATATTCGCGATCCAAAGAGATAGTTGTAAGGTTGGCAATACCAATGGCGGGAAAACGAAAGGGTGATAAAAAAAAATTTATCATAGGATTAGCATGGGAGCCGTTGAAAATTCTTCTTTTATTCCTTTATTGTTTGCTAATTTGTGATAAATGAGGTAAAAATTAATAGAACGACCATCGGTGCTAAAAAATAGCCAATATTTCATAGATAAATACTTCGATTATTCCAGGATTTAAATATAGAATCAGGCTCTTATCACTACAGACTTGGATTTGTCCGATTTAACCCAGAAATAATAAAACCTAAACGGATGATTTAAACAAACAGTTTACAAAAACATGAATTTATTGAGTTATTTATTATTTTAGTGTGTAAATAAAATTAATTGATAAATTAAAACACCATTAATGTGAAAATCGGCTTCTTATCAGTTAATTTAAATACCTGTAAGAACTAATTTAAACAATTATGCAATTAAATGGTAATTTTGTGTGTTTGTGTAAACTAAAATTATTTAAAAGTAACATTAATTAACAATAACTAAAATAAAACACTATATTGTGATTTTCAACTTCTTATCACTCAATTTAAATACTCGTGACAACCCATTAAAACCCTATTTTTCAACGAAATAGTGATTGTACTGTGTTCATACGCCCTAAAATTAATTAAATTAAAGCACTTTGATAAAAAATTTAAAGAAATAATCGACAAAAATAAGAAAAACCAAAAAACTCCCATAAGGACTTTAACAATGATCACCCTTTCGTTATCAATTTCTTATCAGCGACGGTGGCGCTGCTACGGACTTTGAATCGCGAATAAGCAAATTTTCAAATGTATTAATCGAAAACGAGATTTGAATAATCTAGCGCTAGTTTTCACCAAGTACAACTGTTATCAGTTTTAAATCGAGACATCTATAAACTAGAATGTAAACAATACAAATTTTCTGAACATTTTTTATAGTTTATAAGATTATTTGTTTAGAAAATAAGATAAATTTAGCATTTTATACAATAAAAGAACAAATAAAAAAGCAATAAACATGCAAATTAAATTTCATTTCTGCACGTCCAGGTTATCATGATATCATGTCTAGTTAAAAATAACAGCGTTTTATATTTTTATAACATTTTATGAAAATTATACATTTAAAATAATTAATAAGATTTTTAACATTGTTAAAGATCACTTTAAATAATTTAAATTCTGAAAATCAAGAACTAATTATTTTATATATGCCGTACAAGGTGAACCGACCTGCCTCTAGTGGAGAAACGGTGAACTTAAAGCAGGCCCATCTAAAACAGCTTATTCCGGGGGAGTTGGACCACCATGTCCCGCGCCCCCACCCCTACTGTATGAATTTCTACATCACTTTAATTAGCAGGCTAAAGAGAAGCCCATGTTTTTAAATGTTTTATTTATGTTTGACATAAAGGTCACGGGGAAGTTTAGGTCCATAAATGGTAATATATATGAGTTGACTACTAACCAGAGTCAGGAATGCGCACAGGTATCTTATTGCACCCGTGCTCTTCCTCTTTAACTGACACAGGGTTAGGAGCCCTGTTTTCCCTGGTAAAGTCTCTGAGCAGCTTGATATGGGTATTGATGGCCATTTTGAGCCGTTCACAATCTGCTTCCTTGTCTATCTTAAACAACTCCTCTATCTTGACACAATCCAACACACAGCGTTCCTCCAAAACATCCAGTAACTCCTCCATACTACCAATAATTGATTCTTCTCTTCTACTGTTGATGTGTTTGGAAAACAGGCACTTTAACTTGATTATACTTTTCGGTGTCCAGTTCAGATTCACTACGATTCGTTTTATAAAGTTATAATTCACTTCCAGTTGCTGGCTCAGATCGACACACTTCTGTTCTACCATGATTGTAAATAATCACAACTATAGGATACAATAGTACAACGAGTGACTCACACTTTTTAACAAAAAGCAACTTTTTTTGTAAACTCAACACTTATTCCATTTTCAATAAATTTTAAATATAATAACTTACTTTATAAATCTTTTCAGAAAAGGTTTGAACGTAATAAAATAAAGTAACTTTGACCTGAGTATAACAGCATTTAAGTAGTATAGTTAAGCACCTTTAATTGTTAATTAACTAAGTATTCTAATGATGATTAATTCGATCATAATATTCATCAAAATAAACCTTCTTCTTCTTCTCTTTTATTTTGTCATAATTGAATATTTCGGACGTTACTATCAGTTCAAAATAAACCACATGACCAAATAGAATTGCAAACTTATTTTTAAGGCTCTAAAAAGCTTAGAAGTAAACAACAACAACAACAAGCAAACTTATACTACATAAATGCAAAATAATATAAGTAAAATAACTGCATATGCTCCACTGACTTGCGATTCGGCCTTACTTCCATCTGAGTAGAGCTCGATTTCATAGTACTGGTTGTATTCTTGATTAACTATTGCATAGAACTATTGTAAATTCTTCACTGATGGTCATTTCAGTTGGGTGGGGCCAATCCTTGTAAAGGCACTAGTGTTTCGTACAACTCTTCTGATTTAGCCTGAAAGATTTCAGAAATTTCAAAGCCAACCATATCAATAGGCATGATGTTTGCCAGAACAGCTGCTGCCTCGTGGGAAATTGTCCGGTAACTTCTGGTAATACGAATGGCCATTAATCTTTGGAGGGTCTTTAGTTTCTTAACGTTAAATTGCTTCGTTAGTGTGTTTTTCCAAACAGGGAAAGCATATAATAGAAGAAGTAGTATTGCTCCTTTGTATATGGTTTGTAGAGCTTCCTGTCCTAATCCCCAGGTCAACTTAACAGCTCTTGACAACATGTTAATCAATTGGCGACATTTAACGGCGACCGCAGTTACATGAGAGTTAAATTGCCATAATGTGTCCAAAACCACTCCCAAGCACTTCATTTCTGGGACGCAGAGTAAAGGCTGATCGTATAGAGTGAGATTTGGATTTTCTTGGTTTCTTTTCCTGCTTACCACGAGTACTTTTGACTTGGATGGACTAAATATCAGGTTGTTCTCTGATGCCCAGCTTTCTACAATAGTCCAGATAATGTTTCCAAACGTTTCAACTTCGATAGCACTCTGACCTTTAACCATAATTATAGCATCATCCGCAAACGCTTCTACATCTACGTAGGGTTTCAGATGTTTATGTTTAATGCTATCCTTCCATAAATTGCCTCACTGCTTGTTGGATTATATGCGCTATAAAAAGTCAACTATAACCTATTCACAACATTATGTAGCATTATGCAATATGTGCCTCGTAGTATTTTTAAATTATTTTGTAACATATAAATTATTGTATATAAATAACAGTGGAATACAAAAAAATCACTTTTAATTGTAATGCTACTCTTCTATAAATCGCCTCAGATTGTTGTAATATATGAGCTATACAATAGTCAACTACAACCTATACACAACATTATGTAGCATTATGCAATATGTGCCTCTTGGTAATTTTATGTTAACTTTAAAATTCATATTACCATATAGTAATATTAGTGGAATTTAAAAATATATATATATATTCAAGATTTAAATTTCTTGAAGACTGCAGTCCTTTATAAATATTAATTTATTTAATAACCTTTACATATAATCTTCAAAACGTTGTGAAGATTATATGTAAAGGTTATTAAATAAATTAATATTTATAAGGACTGCAGTCTTCAAGAAATTTATAATCATACCAGTCCAAAAAATTTACTCTTTTATATATTCAAGTTTAATTTTACTGTTTTTTAAATTTCTTCTACAGTTGTTCAACGGTATGGTTTATTTACGTGTAAATTTTAACTGTAAACCTCATAACATTGAATTTAATTATATTAATAATTATATATTAATAATTACCATAATATATTAATTAAATATATTATGGTATATTAATTGTGATATAAAAATGTATTATTGGTGGAGACTGTCCAGTAATATTGCATTTACTGGTATTTCCCTGTGTCTGAGGTAGTTGACCTGGTAGATGCTGCGGTTAATCCCACATAGACACCGATTTGAATAAGATGTCAACCTTTTATTTAATCCTTTTAAATTTTATGGGTTCTGTTATAAATTAATCATATTTAGTAAAGGTTTTTTATGATATTTTTGGAGTTTTTCTTTTTTTAAATTATTTAAACTTTTTCTTTTTTTACAGACTGACTACTCCAAATATGACATTTAATATAAGGGTTACTGGATTTAGGTCATTCACTTTTGTTTGCTTTAGCACATATAAGTATTAACTTCTTTTAATAGCACAATTATATAAGTATTAATAAAGCAATAATAATATAAGTATTAACTTCTTTTAATAGCACAATTATATAAGTATTAACTTCTTTTAATAGCACAATTATATAAGTATTAACTTCTTTTAATAGCACAATTATATAAGTATTAACTTCTTTTAATAGCACAATTATATAAGTTTTTTTCAACAAATTCCTTTATTTATACAGTATTACAATATTATATTCACTATACCTATATTAAAGGATTGAGTGCCACACTGGAGAATTGGAAAATCCTGTGCTGTGTGGCACGACAGTTTATTTTCATAGTATGCACCTATCACAAAATGTATTGCTTTTTCCTTAAATTAAAAGAAGAAAGCCTTGTAATAAGAGAAAATGGGACAAACCTCTTTTTTCAATTCTGTCTGTGATTTAGTACCTACAGATGTCTGAAATTGAAGAAAGTTGGTTTTCTTGGTTTTTATTTTAACAAAGTTATGGCTTATCATGAATTCTTCAAAAACTGAAAAAAATCTAAATAAAATTTCCAGTCCCAGGTTAAAGTGTTCCACATGGCTTCAACCACAAATTTGGCTTGCACAGTTTTCAGACTCTTAAGAGTGTTTATATATTTTTTTTTTAAATGAGCCTCAGTTTCACATTTAGCAGCTTGTTTTTGTCTAACATATCAATAATTTTTACAGAGAGTAAATATAAAGTTTTAAATTTATTATTTATATTTAAATTAAATGGATATTTTATATTTCTGTCTTTAAACGGTGTACTTATTATATTCTTGATTTTCAGCAACTTTTATTCATTATTAAAAATTAAAATTTTATTTACCCGTACTCATTTTTTTCGTCTTTAAAACATACATATAAGTATTGATTTCCTTAGTCTCCAAACTGGCGTACTAAGTCGTGATTGCTCGGTTAGAAGGTACAGATTTTAGAGTACTAGGAATATGACTACGTGTTAAATCACGCTTGGGAGTCGAAATGAAACTACATCACTCTTTAGGAGACATAACTTTGTTTTGAAATGTGCTATATAGCAAATGATAAGAAGTTGTACGTTTTTTTCTGGAATACCACTTTTCAACAAAATCTTCTCCTTCATTAGTCGACGCATCTTCCTTTTGGTGTAGATAAGTTATTTATACTTGAATTGTTGGTACTACACTGTTTAGGTGACTTAAAACTAGTTGACTTATCATTAGGGGACCTAAAGCTACTTGGACTACGTAAATTTATCACCCTGGCAGAAGTCAAAGAATTTATAAATGTAGTCTTAGTCGAATGTAAGCCTAAAGCAAAACCTTTGACTGTAGTATTGATAAACTGTCTCGAAGCATTAATAAATTTCTCTACCCTTATATTTTTTTACCCTTCAAAATTGAATATTTTACGACTCTATTCCAATTTTCTTCTTTGGCATTGGAATATCTGACAACGGACAAATAGTCCTTCGGTTTATTAACCGACAATCCCTTCCTGATTTAAGTTAAGAATAAATAATAATTCTAATCAAGAAGTAATGCTAAAGTAAAATAAGAAAATAATTATTAATTAATAAAATGTGGGGCAGATCTGTATGTAGAGGAGACTTGAGACAAGCGAGAGAGGTGGGGGGATATACTGGTAGCCCTGCCAGTATACCCCACTCCGCTAGTGGTGGGGGGAAATCGAGATACCTCAGCGTCGGACGGAGTTTCACATTAGCTTGTGCGCCACAAGCCCCTCAACATCAGACCCGGACCACCTCTATCAGACACCAGCACCGAGCCGACTGCCCGGCTACTACCGCCGGAAGCCCGGCCATCAGTGAGTTGCGCTGACTGCCTCGGCGACTGCGTGCCGGAAGCCCCGGCTCATCAGTGAGTCACGCCGACTGCCTCGGCGACTGCGTGCCGGAGCCCGGCTCATCAGTGAGTCGCGCCGACTGCCTCGGCGACTGCGTGCCGGAAGCCCCGGCTACCCCAGCCGAGCCGACTGCCCGGCTTACCCCAGCACCAAGCGACTGCCCGGCTACTACCGCCGGAAGCCCCGGCTCATCAGTGAGTCGCGCCGACTGCCTCGGCGACTGCGTGCCGGAAGCCCCGGCTACCCCAGTGCCGAGCCGACTGCCGGCTTACCCCCGCACCAAGCCGACTGCCCGGCTACCCCGCCGGAAGCCCCGGCTCATCAGTGAGTCGCGCCGACTGCCTCGGCGACTGCGTGCCGGAAGCCCCGGCTCATCAGTGAGTCGCGCCGACTGCCTCGGCGACTGCGTGCCGGAAGCCCCGGCTACTCCAGTGCCGAGCCGACTGCCCCGGCTTACCCCGCACCAACCGACTGCCCCGGTACCACCGCCGAAGCCCCGGCTTACCCAGCACCGAGCCGACTGCCCCGGCTACTACCGCCGGTAGCCCCGGCTCATCAGTGAGTCAAGCCGACTGCCTCGGCCACTACTGCCGGAAGCCCCGGCTCACCAGTGTGTGGAGCCGACGGCCTCGGCCATTACGTGCCGGAAGCCCCGGCCCAACCGGCTGCCTCAACGTCTCACCACTGTCTCAGTCTCCCTCATCAGGACCAGTTCAACGCCCCACAGAGAAGTATAATAAAGAATAGGGCCGATTAGTTTAAGTTTCACATATCATTGCATGCCAATACTATATTGTAGTTACGAGCTTTATATATAAATATTAATATAGTTAAGTATCTTAGAAATCAAAATCAGTTAGTAATTAATTTATTACACTGCCCTCGCCAGCCCTACTTCCCTTTCTGACCTATCTCATCCTAGCCCTGAGTGGAAGGCCCCCACGAAGGACGCCCTTACCCTCCTCTCTAGCGATAGGCGGAGTGCCACCGTTCTAGACCCCAGCGATCTGCCCACACGGGAGAGTTTGTCTCTTCTCTTAAAAAGAGAGACTGGCGACCGTTGGACTAAGGAATTTTGCGAAAGTAATATTAAAGGTAAGTCGCCTTATTGAGCCCAGGTTGGTCCGGCCGTGACAGGTCGTCCGGTACCCCTGGTAGTGTGGTGGCAGCGCAAAGCCCACACGACGGTTTTCATATCTTTTCATCTCTTGACTCTCATAAGGACAGCGAAGAATACCAGTAAGCAGGGGCAGGACTTGTGTGTATCTAACAGGGATAAAATATTTTTTTTTTTTTACTGTTACATGACTTTCTTTAGCTAAATTATTAAGCACGGAATTGGTTATTTCAATAAAATCTTTGGCAAATGGATTCTCTTTCTTGCGTAAATTATCTAAAAATTTCGTCAGAATCACGGAATCAGAATAACTGTCCTCGGAATCCGAGTCTAGTGCTTTGTCATTTGACTCACATAACATTTCAAAATAAGTATTAAAATCATGAGATTTATATTTGGATTCAGTTATTCTAACGAAATTTTTAAATTTTGATTGAATGACATATTTTTCCTCTAAAAACAAAGAAGACATAAAACCTACAACTAATATTTTTGCAGATGAATCGAAGTCATTCTGGACTTTCATTTAAATATTTAAAAATCATGTGAATGAAATAAGAATAGCATACATTTATTTTGACTTGTTAAGAAGGAAAAGCCAAAGAACTTCCACACGCGACTTGCTTTTTCTCTTACCCCACTTTTCAAGAGGGTTCGAGTCAAGGTCAGTGTTATTTCTTTTAACGTTATTTGATAAAACATTTTGTACCTTTCTCACACAATAACCAAATTTAACATGCTCTAAATTTTTTAGTATTTGGTTCTTAACCATATCATTCCACTTCTCCACAGTACCGTTAGATAAAACCGTCCATCTAAGTAATTAAGCGGTTCATACAAAAGGGGAAGCAACCCATGTACCTTTTTAGGATAATATTTGGGATGTACAAATTGTTCAAAACAGTAGTGGGATTTTGACTATCGGCATTACTTTTTATTAAAGTGTACAAAAAATGGGCTCACCTCAAAATCAGTATATGTAACATATCTGTCAAATTTAGCAGGGCCTCTCCTTACTTTCTTTTCCTTTTTCAATTCTTTCAAATTCATATACCTTTCAAGTTCACGCAGAGCTTCAATGAAATCTACCAAAAACTTATAGCTTCTTTCACACAAATTGGTTAATCTTTTACTTTTAGCAACAGTAACAAAGTCTTGAAATATTTTATCCGCAACAGACAAGGATTTACAATGTATTAAACACGACAGCACTTTCATAAAAAAATGTTTCACTGATTTACTACAACCTAATCCTTTAAATAAACCAGACAAAGTATGCATAAAATGCGCGACGCAAATATGGACGGTTGTGTATTTATTAAAAATATGGTCACAATGTGGGTCTGTATTTTTTAGGACTCGGTAATCTTCTACTAAATAATTTTGAATATCGGTATTATTCCAAGCCATGAGGACTCCGTTCAATAGCGCATGGCTGAAATCATTAACTACCCGGCGGATAGGCCACTTGGCACTTATTTACTTGGTTCCCAACCTCAATTTATCTGAAAAAATCGAGTAGATTTGGGTATAGGAACTAGGAGGTCTGTTTAAATTCCATTAAAATCCCTCAGTTTCGATTTGTAATGGAGTTAAGACTTTAAGAAATTACAAGTTTTTTACTATGAGAACAAAAATATTTTGTAATTTTCCTAAATAAAATACCTTATTTTATTTTAAAGAATTATTTAACTTAATTAACTCTCTCCCATTTACAGATATCTTCCCTTATATGATAAAAGTGTCGTCCTTATTATAACATAGCCAATTAACTTACAGCCTTTCCTCTATTATATTTTTTTTCTGCAAATAAGTGCCGTTGTTAAAAGGTTTTTGCGAATATCATGTTGCCTGGTCATTGATGAAGGTTATATATGCCTTATATTGCCATATTTACTTGGGTCCCAATTTTATGTTGGGAACCAAGGGTACTTTGGCACTATATTATCTTATTTACTTGATTATCAGTCTTTTCTTTTTCCCCCCTTCTCAACCCCATACAAAAGCCCCATTGCTTTTCAACATCCCCTATTAAGATTGTGAAATAATTTCTTTTATGGAATTCAGTAAATATATTGTCGGTACCCAAGTGAATAATTGCTCTATATCGCCATATTTACTTGGGTCCCAACTTCATGTTGGGAACCAAGTAAATAAGTACCGGCCACTTATGTAAATAAGTAGTACAAAAAACTTAAAACCGAGCTAAACTTGTCAATATCGTTATTGCGTCACTTGTTCCTAAAACAAATTCCATTTAAGGTACTGTTGTGACAAGCTAGATATATTTTTATTATTTTTGTCATTTTTATAAAATATATTTTAGTCTGTGTTCAAATCAAACATCTGGCGACCATTGACAGATAGAAGATTTTAAAAAAAGGAATAGGAAATCAAAGTTTCAATAAATTATCAAGTATTTTGTAAGTTTATATAATTCTATGGAGGAGTTAAAAATATCTCGAAAAATTTCCCGAATTGCATTTAGTAAGGTAGTCAATAAACTCGAGCAGTTAATGGCCAGTGAGCCTAAGGACATTACGGTGATAAGGTCTTCCTTGATGAATGTAGATAATAAGTATGCGGCTATCAAAGAGTTAGATGAAAAAACCTATGAAATGATGTTGTATGATCCTCATAAACATTTACTGACTATGACTTAGATATCGAAATCACGTCTGCTGGGGAGTATTTCGAAAAATATGAATCAACTAAGATAAAAACCGAACAAATAGTTATGCCAGCCATCAACCTGGCAGCGCTAGGGTTAACACATCGAACTTAGGTGCTCCGTAAATTTCTTTTTGTTAGTAGCGATGTAGTGTACTTGCGGTTGTGATTTTTGTGCGCCATGGTGGATGAGTGCTCTGTGCGTGCTTTGCGATAGTTATTTTCAGTTGCGTAAGTGCCACTTTCCTAAATTTCTTCGTTAAACATCGCATGTAGCCGTGTCCTGGGGGTCCGGCAGTCCGTTTTCGTGACTGTTCAGTTATGAAACGGTCTGTCTGGGCAGATCCCAGGGATACAAGTTGCATACGTTGTCATCCCATGACGTCACACAGGAAGAATTTCGGACTTTCTTCCTGTTGTTGCGCTTACGCACTGTTGCACCTCAGGCTCTTCTACCGGCGTTCATAATCTCAACGCTCGTGCTTGCTTGCTGCTAGCTATTTGTTCTTACTTGCCTACGTTTTTCTCAATTTAATTGTTTATTAATTATCTATTTTGAGTCTATTTGGTGTTTTGTGTGATTATTATCTGCAAATCACCTGTCTATCTTTATTATCATACGTAAGTTAAGAACATTACTACATCAGTAGTTCTACATTCTCTGACACTTGATTCCAACTATTTTCTTATACATATATATCTATACTAACTATTTTATTTATTTATCTCATATATTTTCTATCTTTATTGAAATCATGTCAGGAAAAATCCCAGTGGCAGCCAGTGAGGCTACAAATAACCTTGCTTCTGTGAAGGGTACTGAGTCCGGGGGTATAATCCCCTCAGACAAAGTCCCTGAACAGGCCACTGTATCGCCACTTCTGGCAGCCGACAGGGCTCTTTCTAACCCTGTCTCTGTCTTCGCAATCAAACCAGAGGGTAAAACACCCTTAGGTGCGGCTGTGGGACAGGCCAGAGATCCAAAGTCTCACTTTGAGGGTCCTAACCCCTCGGTGAAGATGGTTCAGGTTAACCTTCAGCATAGCAAAGCTGCCTCGGCAGCCCTATGCAACCTTCTTTCAGGAGGCTCTATAGACATTGCCCTGATACAAGAACCCTGGGTTTCTGGAGGACGCGTATCAGGAATTGGACTCACTAGAGGACAAATTATTTACAACAAAAATAATAAACACTCTAGAACTTTTTTATTAAAAATGGACTAAATGCTCTTACGCTGTCAAATTTCTGTAGCAAGGATCTGACGGCTGTCAGAGTAAAACTACATGAGGGAGATAGTCGGATGCAACTCATAGTAGCATCGGCTTACTTCCCTTATGACTCACCTAACCTACCTTCGTCAAATGAAGTGAGGGAATTAGTTACTTACTGCAACAGCAATAACATTGAACTATTAATTGGTTGTGATGCTAATGCCCATCATGCGGCTGCTTGGGGGAGTACTGACACCAACTCATGTGGTGAAGAACTCCTCTCCTTTATTATTTCTAACAACTTGGTTATCTTCAACCAAGGTAATACCCCCACTTTTGTAAACAAAAGAAGGCAAGAAGTTCTTGATATCACAATGGGTACCCCTGTGATAGACAGAATCCTAACAAAATGGTATGTATCTGAAGAACCTTCTTCTTCTGACCATAGATATATTCTTTTTGAATTAACATGTGATCAAAAGTATGAAACTACCTATTACAATTCTAGGAAGACTGACTGGGATGCCTTCCGGCAGGATCTAGCATCCTATCTGTCTTCCTTTAATGTTGAAATAGGTAACCATCTTGATCTAGACTCGATGGCCTCACTTTTAACTGAGGCTATGGATCTCTCCTTCAAGAAAAATTGTCCTCTGAGTGTGCAGAAAGGCTCCAGGAAAATTCCATGGTGGAGCCACTCTCTCGACAATCAGAGGAAAAAAGTACGAAAATTATTCAATCGTTCCAAAAATACTGGAGAGTGGGAAACTTATTCTTCAGCACTTACTAACTACAATAAAGCCCTTAGAGATGCCAAGCAGGATTCTTGGAGACGTTTCTGTTCTGAGATAGACAGTATCTCTGAAGCAGCCAGACTGAACAGAATACTGTCTAAAACTCCAATTAACCCGGTAGGCACTTTAAAAACTCCTCTTGGAGCCTATACTCACAATGGCCGAGAAACTGTGGAGGTTCTTCTTAAGACACACTCCCCAGACTCTGTAATTGTAGATCAAAACAATGATCAAACATAGACCAATCAGGGCTTCTCTTTTATAGATAAAGCTCCTGACTGGGCTGTTGCCAATTCAATTATAACACTTGACAAGGTCAAATGGGCAGTAAACTCATTTAAACCTTACAAGTCTCCTGGTCCGGATAGTATTTACCCAGCCCTGTTACAGCAGGGCTTGGACACTCTGGCTCCCTTACTTTGTAGCATTTTCAGAGCAAGTATAGCTCTAAATCATATTCCTGAACTCTGGAAATCTGCCAAGGTTACTTTTATACCCAAACCTGGACGTGTTTCATACACGGAGGGTAAGGCTTATAGACCAATATGTCTGTCATCTTTTCTTCTCAAAACAATGGAGAAGATTATTGACAGACACATACGCAAAACAGCGCTGATTACCAAGCCGCTCGCTGCACAAATATCAGTTTGCATATCAAGCTGGCAAATCTTGCGAAAGCGCATTACATCTTGTTGTTAATAAGATTGAAGCTGCTTTTGAAAGCAAAGGATGTGTTGTTGGCGCCTTTCTCGATATTGAAGGAGCATTTGATAACACATCTTTCCAAACTATACTCTCCTCTCTGAGAGAGCGTGGTGTTGAAGAATCTGTCTGTAGATGGATAGCCACTATGCTTCTCAGTAGAAATGTTATAGCTTCTGTGGCTGGAGAGACGGCTGAAGCCCGAGTCACCAGGGGATGCCCGCAGGTGGAGTCTTGTCTCCTCTACTGTGGAGCCTTGTGGTGGACGGCATACTCTGCTGTCTTAACAGTAAAGGCTTCTTTGCCATAGGGTACGCTGATGACATAGTCATCGTTATTCCTGGCAAATTCATAAATACAGCCCTAGAGGTAATTCAAACACCGATAAGGCTGATTGAGAACTGGTGCAAACAGGTAAAACTTTCAATAAATCCTGCCAAAACTGCACTAGTAATTTTCACCAAACAAACAAAACCTCACTCTGTGAGGCCCCCTATACTGTTTGGTGAACAACTACAGCTATCTGACCAGGTCAAATATCTCGGAGTAATCCTTGACAAGAGGCTAAGTTGGAATCAACAGCTGGATAAAATAATTAATAAAGCCAAACTGACTTTAATGACAGTTCGTAGAGCTGTAGGTAAAATCTGGGGACTAAAACCTCAAGTATTGTGATGGCTTTACTTAATGGTGGTCAGACCTATTATTACCTATTGAGCCCTTGTGTGGTGGCCTAAAGTCAATCAAACCACCGCAATTATCAAACTGAACTCAGTTCAGCGCTTAGCTTGTCTATCCATTACAGGGTCCATGAACTCAGCACCAACTACTGCTCTAGAAGTCATGCTGAGCCTTCCACCCCTTAATCTTATTATAAAGAGTGAGGCTAGGTTGGCGGCTCACAGACTGCAGAACAGTGGGAACTGGAAGATCCCTACCATTAGAGGTCACTCCAAATAGTGAATGTAATTCAGAGTCCCATACTATCTATGAACTCAGATTACATGACCACCCTCTACTCCTATGAAAAACCCTTCACACTCAGTTGTGATAGTTTCAATGGGGAACCACCTCAATCCTCTGGTGACACTGTATGGTATACAGATGGATCTAAGATGGACTGTGGCTCTGGGAGTGGCATATATGAGGCTCATGCAAATATCAAAACCTCATTTCCTTTAGAAAGTATGCCACAGTGTTTCAGGCAGAAATATTTGCTATTAATGCCCGTCTAATAGAAAATATTAAAAAGAATCCTAATCAGACTTCTATAAATATTTTTACTGACAGCCAAGCTGCCATTAAAACTCTTGGTTCATACAAAGTCAACTCCAAGCTTGTCTGGGAGTGCTTACAAAACCTTCTGACCTTGTCACTCAACAACGATGTAGCAATCAGATGGGTGCCTGGCCATAAGGGAATGAAGGTAATGAGCAAGCAGACATCCTTGCAAAAAAGGGGTCTGAGACCACTCCTGTGGGCCCTGAACCCATAGTAGCCATACCGAAAGCTATAGCTAAAGGTGTAATTAAAGATTGGCTCTTAACCAATCACCTGCACCACTGGAAAAAATCCTCTGGCATGAGGCACAGTAAACTTATGTTAAAAGGACCCAGTCCCAAAGTAACTGAGGACCTCCTCAGTCTCAGCAGAAGGGACCTTAGAACAGTAACTGGACTACTGACTGGTCACTGTCACCTCCGAAAACATCTCCATACCATTGGTATCTTTAAAGATAAGTGTGTAGGCTTTGTGAATCGGAAACCGAAACTGCATCTCACGTACTTCTGAGATGTGAAGCCCTAGCCTTTCAAAGGTTCACCAACTTTGGTAGCAGCATTCTCATAAGTTTGACTCTACCAATGAATCACTGGTCAAAAGATCCTAGACCTAGTCCGGGGAAAAGGATTATTCTGACCTGGACCAATTGAGGGGATTGTACAATAGACTTCCAGTCGCAGTGCAAATGGGGTCTATCCTCGACTCCAACCCCAATCTTTAATAATAATAATAATAATAAGGTCCTTCCATTTCAAAGTAAAAGTAGCAAACTACCAAAATAGAACTTGTAAAATTTTCTGGAGAGCTAAAAGATTGGGTATTTTTTGGGGACAGTTCAAAAAAATTCATGATGATCCTATAATGAGTGAGGACGATAAATTTCAATATCTCTTACTAGCTACTGTGCCTAACTCTAAAGCTAGGGCGGTAGTGGAAAGTTATCCACCAAGTGGGGAAAATTACAAACATGCCATAAAATCGTTGCAAGATAGGTTTGACCGTGAGGATTTATTAATAGAATATTAGATTAGGGATTTATTGAAATTAGTTATTCAAAATTGTTTAGGGCATCAAAAAATTTCTTTAGGGTCTCTTTATAATAAATATAAGTCTCATTTAAGAGCATTAGAAACAATGTGGGGAGATGCTTGTAAATGTGATCCAATGTTATACCCTTTGGTAGAGTCATGTCTTCCAGAAGAAATGCTTAGGGCGTGGCACAGATCACCTAAACCGAACGTTCAAACTGAACCCACAGATAAGTTGGATAATTTAATGAAATTTCTATTATCAGAAGTAGAGGCGGATGATAAGATATCATTGGCAATGTCTGGGTTTGGTCTGAGTGAGGGAGATATTAGCAGTAAGGACAATGAGTTAGTACCAACAACTGCAAGTATAGTAAGTAAAGCCAATAACCAAATATTTAAAAAATGTATCTTTTGTTCAAAAAATCATAGAAGTTCTGATTGTTTTGCTGCTAAAAAATGACTTGATGAGAAAAAGAAAATAGTTTTTAAGAATAAATGTTGTTATGTATGTTTAGGTGGGTCACATTATGCGAGAGTATGTAAATCTATGTTGCGATGTCCAATGTGTAGGAAATGGCATACAATATTAATTTGTCCCGACTTACCGGCCAATAGCCCCAAAAAAATTGAGAGAAAAAATAAGAGTGTGAATGAGAGTTCTCCGAGAACCGGATGAATGTACTTTTAGTGGAATTAGTGCTGTTATGAGTTCCTTAAATGAAGAGTCGAAATTAACTAAGTTACAGAATTTAATTTAGATCAAAGGGAGACAAAATTCAAAAGAAGACACACATTGTCACGAAAGAACAGTTTAATAGAATAGTAGTTGATAAACAAATAGCCAGTGAAATTGATAGTGTGGAAATGAATGATAAATGTGAGACTTCAATGGATAGTGACATTAGAAAAGAGAAGGGGAACTTAGGGGGAACTAAATTTAACAGTAACGGGTTTTATGAACCTTTATATTTTAACAGAATAGTAATAGCGATGACATGGTTTGCCTTTATTATATGTGGAGTGTTTAAATTAGTTCAGTTAGAATCAGTTTTAGGATTTTCGATCGAAAAGTTTTTACTATGGTTACGTAGGTTTATGGTTAGACGAGAAAGGCTTGGAACAATTAAAAAAGGTGATGTGATAAATTTTGCAGGGGTAAATAAGGTATTTAAAGCTAAAGAGAGTGGAGACAGGAGGATTCAATTGGGTTTTAATCCTCCCACCGCATCGTGGTCGGGTGGATGGTGGATTATGAGGCATTTTGAAAATTCATTTACAGCTAACACTTGGAAGGTCCTTATTAATAGTGGAGGACATGAAGACTGTACTAAGCACTATTTCAATTTTGAATAGTTGTACACAAAATAGTTTCCTGATCGGCCAACGAAATACGACCATTTAGTTTTAATCAGCAGTTGCGTCAACGAAATAATGGCATAGCCCAGCTAAGAAAAAGGTCAGAAGCAAATATCTTTTGTCGTGGAGGTGTTTCCTGACGTTAACGGAGAAGTCCGCGTAGTCAAGATGAAGACTGAACAAAGGAATATCGCTCCATTCAGCATTCATATCCTTTGGAAGGATTAAGGAACGACACTTCTCGGGCGGCGAGTGTTGTGACAAGCTAGATATATTTTTATTATTTTTGTCATTTTTATAAAATATATTTTGGTCTTTGTTCAAATTGACAGGTACAATAACGGCGTTAAAGTTCGGTGTTTTTTTGTGCAAGCAAAGTAGAAAGAGAGGTTCAGAGTATCACAGATTATTTTCCTTATTTGGCCCGTGCTGTCAAAGTGGACCGTTGGAATTATGCTGTCTTTTTATATTTTTAACTATTATATTATAACTGGTAATGTCTGGCGAAAATAAATCTCCGCCCAGCACAACTGTCTTACCACCAAAGGGAAGATGTTGATTATTACAAAGATTTTTACATAGTAAATCCACGATGGTGATGTGGTACTTGTTCATCATCGTCACTACGTCAAGTATGATCAGTTTAGCTCAACGTATCGCTTCACCTTTCGGTGAGCCATCACTAATGTAGGAGGGAGAGGTTTCGTTCACAGGCAGCGGAAAGACAAAGGCACTGTTCATAGTTGTCCCACCTCTAAGAAGAGTGGCGGCTATGCCGGTGAAAGCAGTGGCTAAGGCTATGTCACCTCTACCCCTAACATGATGGAGGAGAGTGTTATAGAGGTAGGTCTTACCGGTTCCTGCGGGACCTTCTATAAAAAAGCATTTAACGGGATTTTGATTATTCCCGTACATAGAGTCGACGATTTCGTTAAACACCCCCCTCTGCTCGGGATTGAAATTTCGGACATTCACCGCAGCCATATCGCGCTTGACAGCGGGATCGAACTCGGGATCGACATTCTCATCTAGGTTCTTCTACCATAGCCTCTGGCAAGTTAAAGTCTCTGAGACTTCTTCCTGCCGCCTCAAGCACACGTTGTATGTCACGCAACGCATAAGCATAGGCGCATTGCCAACGTTCCTGCTCGTCGTGTATGTTAGTGATTCGGCGATAAAAATCTTCCGACAGAGGGCGCTTGAAATCTTCCCACAATTGCCGAGGGTTAGGGATTTCACAGTGCAGAAGCATCGAGGCAAACATGAACCTTAACTGCCGAGGCATCTGGTAGTCGACCGCTTCCTTAAGGGCATTATGCCATTCATTATCGTCCCGAATTAGATTACGGGCTTGCGCAGCCTCGAAGAATGTGGCGTACACCGTCCCTTCGTGGGTACGGATATCTTCAAAGGATGTGGCACCTCTCACATGAAAGAGTAACATCCTCAGAAAATACCTCTCCCTAGCTTGGGGGCTGACATGGTAAAGTCTCACGACAGCATAGAGGTGTCTCCTGCGGACATCCCACCTCTTTTTCAGAGTTGTTATTTTACATGTAAAAAATTATTTATTACATACATGGCGTAAAAAATTATTTTTTACGCGTAAAAAATGTAAATAATGTAAAAAATTCGATTGGACATGCGGAATAAGATTATTTTTCATTTTATGTAGTTTAAATTTACTTAATTTTGCTTAATTACTTCAATATTTTTAATAATTGTGGAAAATTTAATTAAGTTAAAGTAATAAGAAAGTCCGTAATATTAGTTTTTGACCAAATAAAAAGGAAAAAGAAGACGAAGGCATAATCTTATCTCATATCTACTTGTTCCTCAGCCTAGAAACAACCTAGGAAGAACCTAGGAGATATTTTTTTTGAAACTTTTGATCATTCTGAATACGGGCCTTAGATAAGTATTTAAGATTAAATCAGGATAATAGAAAACCCAATCCAAATCAGATAACGGATGAAGAAGGATCCCCTTCCTTACCTGCTGACCCCAAAGAACCATCACTTGTGGAGGATACAGTAAAGCCTGTACTACTTGCTACTACCCCGAAAACTTATAAACAGAAGGCATCAATTTTATATGATATCCTAAATAAATCAGACCTAATAAACTGGAATAATAGAGGTGAGGTCAGTATTAACGGTCAATATTTTCCTAAAAGCAACATTATTGATCTACTGGGAGAAGTAATCAGAAAACAAAAGTCTGTAGCTAGTAGGTCCTTTGAAGAGTTGAAGAAAGTTTTATCTGACTTAAACATACCAAGGGAGCTTTTTAAAAACCAATAACTTTGGGATGACATTAATAAAAAAGGGGGGTACAAAAGACCTTCACTTCCACCATCAATTAATCAGCGTATCAAACTAGCAAGACAGTGTAAAAACGCTAGGAAGACCAAGACTGGAGTGAATAAAAAAGGTGCTAGGAAGAAACAAACTATTTGGGAAGAATTTTTAATTTGATGAAGAAAAACATGGAAGTAATTTATTATGATGTAGGAAATCCGGCTGGGTCTAGTTCAGCAAAACAATTACAGAAGTCTATTAAAAAGGGATATGTTGAAGTTAAAGATTGGTTAAGCGGTCAAGAGGCATACACTCTTTACAAACAAGTAAAAAGGCGATTTCCTAGGAATGCATACTATGTTGAGTCATTAAACGATGTATGGCAATCTGATTTGATGCATATGGATGCCTTAGCGGAGATGAATGATGGGTACAAATATTTATTGATATGAATAGATATTTTTTCGAGATATTTATATGTCGAACCCTTATTGACTAAAAAAGGAGACGAGGTAGCTAAAGCGTTAGATACAAATTTAATAAATGCAAACGAAGAAAGCATTAATGACCGACAGGGGGGGGGGGGTGAATTCATCTTAAATAAAGTTCAAAAATTACTGAGGGATCATAATATTAAACTTGAATTTTGTAACGACCCAACTACGAAATGCTCTATAGCTGAGCGGGTGATAAGAACATTGAGAGAACAAATCGGGCGTTACTTCACATACACAAGAATAAAAACGGTATATCGATGTTTTACAGGACAAGGTAAAGCGCATAATAACTCAAAACATTCTACAATCAAGATGGCTTCTAGCGAAGTATGCACAAATAATTCTCGTTTAGTAAAGAGAATTCACTTTAACAATGTATTATCGGTACCAAAAACATCCCCTTTATTTAAAGTGAATGATACTGTTAGGATATCAAGTCAGAAGGAGACATTTGCTAAATCAAGTGACTATAATTATAGCGTTGAAATATTTTAAGTAAAAAAAGTAATACCCAAAAACAGACCGCTTTATATTTTAAATGACCTGGCTGGTGAAGAAATTATTGGAAAAAACATACAGAAATTAAAAGTATTACAGAATAATAAAATAAATAAATGAACAAATAGATTAATAAAATAAATAATAAATTTACTTGTTGGTCCCGCTATTCGAGAGGCAAAAGGATGTTTCCATGTTAAATCCATATTAATAAATGAAAATATCTGCAATTATAATACACTTATATACTTAAATTCCTATTAACTTTCTATCTGTTCTAGGAAAATGGAGACCGTCAAGAGATGCTATTTCTATGTAATCTCCCTTTTACTAGTGAGACAGAAAAATATTTCCATGAAAGGATATGTGCCATCTGTCCTATATGTGACGAGGACTTCTCCGACAGGTGGTATTGTGCTTTTATGAGACATGTAGAAGCATGTAAAGGAGAAAAACCAAGGCCTTGGGACTACCCGGAGCTGAGGTCCTTTGAGGAAGGATGGAGAGTTGTTGGAGGGGAATTTCAGTGTAAGTGCGGTGTTAAATACGCAAACTTACAGGCACTGATTGAACATGAGCTTCGTGTAGAGCTTTAAAGGTAAGAGAACTCTCTCCCAACATATTTAGCGGGGGTGATCACTTTAAATGTGAATGTGGGAGAGCGTTCGAAAATCCAGGGGAGCTGATGGAGCACACAGAAAACTCATGTATAAAGAGACAATGTAAAGGCGTTGTTGGGCCATTGTTATCCCCCCTCCCCTTACAGAACCTTTGCATATTGACACTACCCCAAATAATCCGCAATCCTTTCAACAGATCCACTCATCCCCTTGGAATTCACAATCCTACAACTCAAGAGTCGGTAGACGCCTTTCCGCTTCCATCAACTCAAGAGTGGTTAGACACATTTTCTCTTCCCCCCACCCAAGAGACAGAAAGTGACCGATTCTATGATATTATCTCTCCTCCCATGGCGTTCCGTGACCGGCCATGTATTGTCCTACCCTCGCAAGAGGCTTACGCCGTTTCACCCCCTCGCATTGAGTCACCTATTCCTGGTCCATCAGGAATTATGCGTGGAGGTGGAACGAACTATGACTCACTTCCTGGATTATCACGACAAACAGAGGATCAAGATTCTTTAGAAGACGTAGCCACAACTTACAAGACATTACAAATAAAATCAAATGTAAGATCTGCAGTGCTCCAATAAGTAGAAAAAATATTAAGCGACACGAGAAAAATTGTAAAATTTATAGTTGTAAGGGCTGTATTAAAACATTCAAGAAAATTAATAATTTTAAAAAACATGAAGGCTTGTTTAAAAAAAACTCCATTGAAAAATAGTAATAGTAAAAGTGATAATAAAAAAATTAATTGTACAGAATGCAATCGTTTAATATCTAAATTCAAGCTTAAAAGGCACCTAGAGAGTTGGCTTTCCTATTTGCTATTTTTTTTGGTTACTGAATATAAGACCCCCCCACGAAGCGGATTGTATTTATTAACCCTTAGTCGAAGACCATCTACCTTTTCGAGCATCCAACCACTATTTTTCATCGCATACTCCTCAAATTCATCACTGAGCGATTTATATGCGTGGTCGATATAATCATCAAGGTCGGTGTCTTCGAAAATGGGTAAATTTTTAGTCTTAAAAGCCTTATCGGTTCTTTCATTGAGCATGTTTGTGAATGTGCATTCTACAAAAAAGTTAACTTTTAGGGAATGGTATAGTTTCATGCACATGACTATTGTTTTCTTTATATCGCATCTTTTTCTATTTAAAAACATCTCCATGTCGGTCGACTCAAAAGCGACATGACGAAGAAGAGATTAAGCCTGCTTTGAATGGACACTTGTCCAGACCCTATAATTCATCTACTCAATTATTCTCTCAGTACAAGTCAAGTGGCAAAAATATGGAAAACACCTCATCACACCTATACCAAAGAAATCCAGTATTGAAGAAATGAATGATACAAGACCCATTAACAAACTGTCTATAATAGACAAGGTGCTAATCTAGTTTTAAACAATAGTAAATTACAGTTTGTTGATATAGCCAAAAACCTCGTTATACTGCAGTCAAACCTGAGGTTACACTTAAGTGGAACTAATTTCAAATATTACAATGAGAGGGTCAGGTTTGGTGAATAAATAAATAAAAAGGTATGGTTTATATTCCGCTTTTAACTCGTATACGAGTTATAAGTGAATATAAGAAAACCAGTTGGCAACCTAAACTAGTACCCCGTTATCATTGCCAAAATAGGCCTTATGGTTTAGTTTATGCCTCTACTCAAATGACTAATTTTGCAGTTACAGTTATTTAACTGAGTAGTCCAAGTGAGTTCAATTGAACTCACTTAGACAACTCATTAAATTATTTTGTTGGTGATGACATTTAATTGAAACCAGTCCTGTAATAATTACTTTCAATGCTTTTTAGGAGTAGCAGAACAACAGTTAAGAACAGTTTCAAGAAATAAGGTGGAAGATAAGATCAAAGTTTGGCTGAAAGGTGCTCCGCAGAGAATTAACAACACAAATGGCACATCCAAAGAGAAATTATAGTATGTTAGCAAAGAGGTTTTTTATAGGTATTTTTATTTGTTTATTTTGAGTATAGGTGGGCGATACCAGGATTTTCGATACTGTTTTTTTGATATCGATACTACTATACTTTGATATTTTCAGCAAATTTTTTATTTACACTACTCTTGTTCCTCGTATGGGACATTATTACATAAAATTTTCTCAAATCACTCAATATTTTAGTCAAAGATTATATAGTTTTTGCAGTAGGGTTGTTGTTTGTATAACAAATAGCAATTGAACGTAACGTGTTACGTTAACGTTACGCTCCGTGTTTCATCTTTTTCGATATCTCGATACCAATGATATCGGCAATATCTCGATATCAAAATATCGAGGAACCCACCTCTAATTTTGAGTCTTGATTATTCTATTAACAAAGTATCTGATATTTTTTAAGTAAAAGCATTAAAAAAAGCGATTGGCAAGAAACAGTTATATAGACTGTAGCATCCCAGTGCTTAACTTTTCTATTTATATGATAATTTACTTACTTAATTTTTTTCGAATTTTTAAAATAAAAAATAAGAAACCATTGAAAATTTTTCTTTATTTATAACCTTACTGCCTATGTTAGGTTTCTGTAACTTTCCGTTTCCCACCACCTTTACTCAGCTGGTTTTTTAACTTAATGAGATTGATATGTTATACAGGAATATTAATTATTTTATGAAATATGCATTACATAAATGCTAAATTAAATTTTGCAACTCATAGTATTTTATAATGTGAAATTTTTTAAAATCTGTTTCATCTAGATGTTTTCTCTTCTGCATCGAAGGAGCTTTCTCTTTTATTCCAACGTTGTTTCATCCTGACGCAGTTCTGCTATCCAGCGGCTACGCTCACCAAAATTAATAAGTTGTTTTATCGTCAAAATATCATCTTATTCTAAGTTTCATTGTTTTAATTTGTCCTATTTTAGCTTAATACTTCTTTTCCATTTCGTTTCTTTAGTCAAACATCCAGGAATTATAGGATTCTATCGCATTTATTACTGATTCATCTGATGAATATTTTCTGTTTCTTAACCCACGTTGGATCGCGCAGGCGTCTTCTCGAGGAGTCGATCCAAAGCTTGGCTACCGGCCACTACGTTTATTTTAAATCTTAAAAAAAAATATTGTAAAATGACTTTTTGAATCTAATCCTTCGTTTAATCATGTTTCTCATCTAAATGAGGTAAGATTTAATATGTTTCTGTATCAATCCTTGCAATAATTAAGTTTTTGTTAAAAAAAACCTTCTAGGGACGCATGGCGTGCGAGTTCAGCCGCCGTGTAAAGTTAGTTATTCACCATGTAATAAGCTTTCATCACTTGAATTTCTTCATCAAATCGTTGGATTGTGATCTGGTCTTGTTATTTTACCAGAAGCTTAAATTTATATTGTTAATAAACTTGTTATTTCATGGTTTTGGAACCCAGGAAGAGGGGGGGGGGGGGTGACATAGCGTCAACGGCTTTCCCATCAATTTTTCTGTTTCTTTGGTTATTTTCTACATTTGACTGGTTTGTTTAGACTTGCGAGCTATGAGTAAAAGAAAGAAAAGGAAGGAGGTTGAATATGTAACAGTTTTTATTTTATGAGCTACAGGAATTCCATCTTGACGTAAGTTTTTCTACGCTATCTAGCCTTTATCATACCTATAAGTCAGTATTTATGTATGCCCTCTTAAAATTACAGCGTCCCGGAGCAAATGTGGGAGATCCTCTTTTAGTTACCTCTGACCTTTAATTTTTGAGATTTCAAGTTTTTGCTCATCACACCTGTGCCCTGTTACAGGTGCCGTATTACTTTACTCTCACCGTATTATTTTTGACCGTATTATGATGATATGATTCTATTAGCGAAACTGATGTGCTGATTCCATAAGCAACTGAGTAACCGAAATGTGATGACCCCGCTTGTAATGTAGTTATCCTTGAAACCTTTTGGAGCGAACGTGTAGAAGTGAGACCACTAAAGAACGACTCCGACTCCCTTTCTTTATTGGCCCCGCTGTGGCTACACCAGCATCCGTGGATACTTCAGAGGAAGACCCACCATCATTCCACATATATCAATCTTGGTTTTATACTTTAACATATATATTTATTTTCTTCTTTGTGCACACCTATCTCATTTATATATATATATATTTTTTTTAACGAAATATTACTTATGCCTATGTTTAATTTCATGTCAAATTTAATTGTGTGGAAGAACAAGGTTACATTTTTGTACAACAATAACTCAATTATAAACAAAAAATCGTTTTATTGTTTTATTAAAGTGAACTATAACAGACACATAAAAATAAAGAAAAAATATATAAATACATACTTCTACATTTTATGTTGTATCTCACTTGTTCTTATGTCACGTACTCTGATTGTGAGACGTCACATATACCTTATTCTTTCATTATTTTGTTTTCTTTTATGCACCACTAATTTAGATTAAGCTTTATGTTAATCTAAATACTAGTGTGTTTTGGGGTTTTCTACTTGTACGTTCTCATGAGTAATTCTTGATTTTGAATAAGAGTAAGATAAATAAAATTTGAATAATATTAATTGCTTAAATTCATATGTGTAGTATATTTAACTGTACTTTTGAGATTAACTCGTTTTTACACTATATGTATTACTATCTTTATAATTTTGGTATAATCATTATTTTCTATATTAACAATTACATTTATTCATCAAGAGTCAATTTTGAGTATACTGTTTTATTTCCCTCAGAATCAAATTTTTATGTTTAATAGTCTGATGCTCATCTATACTGCGGGTTTGAGATTACTCACCCATCTTTATCTTTATTTGTGTATTGCGGGTTTGAGAATACTCACCCAGCCTTATCAAATCAATATTGCTTTTGTCAGTATTTTAGTAACTTCACCCTCATTTATATATTTTACTGCTCAATTCTACATATTTTACCTGTGACTGCCTTCCCAACTTCCCATTGAAACCCCAACTTCCCAAGACGGGTTGCCAAAGAGGCTGAAGCCAATAAACTCCTGATTCTTGAAAGTAGGCTGTTAACTGGTTTACACGATATTGCAACTGTTTCAAGTTTCACTGATATTACTTTACCCGGTCCATCTAATATTGTAACTGTTCCAAATATTACTAAACGATTGAACTATCTTAATTCCTTAATAACTGACATGAAGGACGTCCTGTGAGCGAGTATGCATCTGTCTTGCGTACTAATTTAGTTGTGTTGTTGTGGTGTTCCATGGTAAAATAAGTACTACAACGAAGTGTTGAAGGAAGGAGCTTGTTGAGTCAGAGCGGCCCCAACCAGACCATTTGTTGGTCGTCGTCAAACAGGCGTACTATCAGCCGGTTAGTTGTGAGCGCTGCGTTAGAAAGAGACCCGTGCAGGTCCATATCGAGCGGGGAGTTTACTCGTTGGGCTCAAGAAATTGTAACGCTATTCCCGAAGGAAGGCCACACTTTATACTACACCAGATACATTAAAGCGCAAGGCTTCCAAACCAAGAGAAACGCTTCGACAGGTCCCTCCAACAGGCATGGAATAGCCTTAAAAGGCTTTATAGGAGGAAAAACATTATACCCACTCCAGAAAGATCACAATCGAGCCGGCAATCAAGTTCAGCTCCCTCAGACAGTTATATCAAGGATCTTGACGAGGAAGAAGAACCCAACGAAGTAGAGGAAGAAGCTGTAAATTTTTTAAAAACTTCAATAACGCCTGAGATAGCTGTCATTAGGAACTGGGAAGAAAGTTTTAAGCTACGAAGAAAATTACTGCGTCCCGGAGCAAATGTGGGAGATTACTTCAAGCAGTTTCCCATATTGAGAACACCACTCGGCTATACTTATGTAAGTAAAAATATCCTTAAAATTATTATTTAATATTTTTTAAAACGCTTTGGTTATAGTGGATGCAATCAAATCAACAAGTAGTTAAACTTTCAGTGCAGAAGCTATTAAAACACTTGTTTGTTTGCATCCAACTTGTTGACAATATCAATGTAAATTTATAATAATGACTTCAATCAGCCAAAGCGTATTCTTAGTACATGTTTACTTATGTTACCTGTTACCATTGTCCCACAGATAGTTTAATATTGACAAAATTGTTATACAATATTTTTCAATTACAAGTACAATAACTATGGATACACGTAAAACTAACTATGTGTCAGAGCTGTATAGTTTTTGGTAATATTCCGAAAAATATTTTAAAATGGCAGCCAATATGGCAGACCTGATAAAAATATTAAGTGAAAAAATCGTGTTGCATATTGTTTTAAAGCTCTTAAAGAGTAAAAAAAGAAAATATATGCTTCATCGTCAAAATTTTTAATTTTTTTACAAAATTCAAAAATAGCGGCAAAAATAATGAACTCAAAAAAATTACCGTTAAAGGAATAACTTGAAAATATATCGAACGGCAAATATGGCGAACCGGAAATAATAATTTTGGGCGAGAAAATCGTGTTGTATATCGTTTGAAAGCTCTTAAAAAGTATAATAGTTTTCACTTCGTATTATTTTAAATATACGCAATCTAGCGAGCACAGCTAACCTTTTTTACTTTATTATTATACGCAATCTAGCGAGTCTTTGAAGTATATTAATTTTTTTAATATACGTAATGTAGCGAGCAAATCGAGCCTTTAATACTTTGTAAATTTTTAAAAATATCTACACTAGCAAGCGAAGCGCACCTTTTTGAGGTTATTCTTTAGAATAGTATAGCGTGCGAATGTTTCCCTATTCACTCTATGTAGCGAGCGAAGGGTAATAGACTCTCTTCGCTCGCTTTAAATAAATACTTTTATTTTATGTATTCTTTTAACGTGAGTTCTTGATGCAACGCATTACTAGTTCATATTATGTTGTATTTTTAGGTGGTTGGTTTTGCTGTTCAAAACAGGAGCATTGAAACCTTGATACCCCTACTGATGACAGCAGTCCATCCTGAGACTGTCATATGTAGTGATATGTGGAGGTCTTACCGTGTTTGTAGGTATTCAGACATCATGGATCAGTGAACCACACCATCCAGTTTCTTAAGAAGGAATGACCACTACTGGTGAGTTCCAATAATTCTTCTTTCACCTTTAATCTTATAGGAGAGGATTAATTTTGAAATTAAATAGCCTGAGTGTTTTAATGCTGTAAATAAAACTGTACAACAATTTATTTCATAACCACAACTTTTGTATATAGCCACTAAAAAATGGTTAAGCCATGTTTATGGTTTAATGGTTCTAGTCCAGCATCTTACTATCATAGGCAGGCCCTGTTCACTAGTCAATAAGAGAACGATAATGATCAATGTAAGTTGAGGTATTGGTCTCCTTGTATTATCATTATTAATAAAAGGGTACTAATAAAACTGTCAAAGTATGATTTAGTGTTCTATATTTCCCCTATGCCTTGGCATACCAGTGTTTAGATTACAACTAAATAGGATTAATAGAAACACTTCACTAAGAAAACCTCACTACTTTTCTTATACTTATAAGAAGAAATATAAATCATAAAATGGCTGTCTCGATTGTGCCCATATCAATGATAATAATAATAATAATGCATATAATTTATTTATGTTAATCATTTTAGGTTTCCTGTAGGGAACGGTCCAGGGGAACTCAACTACGAATGCAGGGACAAGATGGAGGTTAGGGAACCCCCCGCTCCAGGTCTGATTCCTATACGGTGGAACACACAGACGATGGAAAGTAATTGGAGAGAGGTGAAAGAGATCTTGAAGGCCTCAAAAAGAGTTACAGAGATGCAAGAGTACCTGGGGGAATGTATGTTCCGCCACAACCTTCTTCGAGAATTAAATACATTTGGGGAGAAGTTAATTTTCTTCCTAAATTCCTGCGCCCGGGCGATCCCAGGAAGAGGCAGAAGAAAAATGAAAAAAACCTGGATATGTGCCGGTGCATTCTCTGCACAGGGGTAATGGCAAAATTATATTTTATAAATAAATCTAAGTTATCAACTTTATTTCACTCCATTAAGTTAAACTGGGTGTCTGTCAGACCCCAGTTAGACCCATACCATAAGTGATTGTGTAAATAATAAAATTTACGAGTATTAGACAAGAGTAATATATCCTTTTTACTCCAGGCAGTCTTGATTTTGTCTACAAGTTTAAGTCAGAAGCAGTCTTTTGTTAATATCATACTTTGGCATTTTCAGGAAGAGTTACTTGACGGTGATGAAGATAATGATGGGGATGACGAAAACATCAACGTCGAATGGTTTCGATAAGCTAGGATGAGTATCAAAGAGTTTTATTTATTTATAGTAAAAAGTTTCATACGCAGTTAATATCTTAAGTTCACTGATATTATATATATGTATTATACATATATATACATATATATATATATATATATATATATATATATATTATATTATAAATTATATATATATACATATACATATACATATCATATACACACACACACACACACATATATATATATTATATATATATCTTGATCAATAAGCTCTCCCTTTCAAAAAAGAACTTCCTTCTCCATGGCTCAAAACTTTTTATCTCATTACTATTTTGGAAATTTGATAAAACTAAAACATTCCAGTCGTGACTAGTGAATTTAACATATTAAGTGTATTCGATATACATTTTAGAATTCAGGGAAAAATAGGTATAGGCAATAGGCATGCAGGGCCAATATTCTCAAGTAGGGAGGAGATTTACATGCAGGGAGTACAGCTTGTAAGGATATGGGTTACATTTAGATGTGTTTTTACTTGCTATGATTTACAATTTTGAAAGTATACACAATTTAATATTTCAACAACTAACATAGATGTTATGAATTTAAATATTACATTGCCTGCACAAAAAAAGCTTAGTAAATCTTCTTATAGGGATTTAAATAATGATCATGAATTATTATTTTATGCATGATTACATTTTTTTTTATTAATAGTGTATTTTTACTCTGCTTTGTTTTACAGTATTTGGTGTTTTCAAGAAGTAGGAGATGTCACATCAAACTATTTATTATATTAATATTGTTTTGATTAATATTTATTTTATTGTATTCGAACATTAAGACTTTTTACTTTTCTTTCTTATTTTGTTTTGTTTTAGATTACTATGCAGCAGTCGAATTATGACCTCAAATGTGTCTGTAACTATATTGTTTTAATTTACTTTCTAAAGATGGTTTATAGAACATTTTACTATGGTTTAATTAAATAAAAAGTAATAAATGAAGTAAAGTTATGAATAACAATAAACCCAATTTTGTGTAATGTGCATAATTTTTTTATGCGCAAAGCTTAAAACGGTGCTCTTCGAATAAATTTTATAAGCATTTGTGAGGTAAAGAGCAAGTGTAATGTGCTTTAGATTTCTAGGAAGCCTTTTCTCTATTTTCTATGTATTATTACTAATTTAAGGAAACCAGCATGCAAATCAAGCTTTTTATTACTAATATTTGGTATGACAAGCCAGTTTAAGTATCTTTAAATTAATTAAACAACTTAGCTAGTAAGTGGATAGCAAGTCCTTTATCTAAATTTGAATTATACATTTTAGGAATCTAGTGAGAAAAAATAGACCTATTTACTTAAAGGGAGTGAGTGAAGCATGTCTGCTTCTTATTTTTATTTAATGAATTCTTTAGACATAAATTCTAGCTACAACACATTGCTGGTAATTATTAAATTTAACATTTATGTAGATTTATTCTTTGCTTTAATAGGTTCAACATATTATAAGTTAATCAATATATCTAACAATTAATATAGTCTGTTTGGTTTGTCGCTGCGAAGCAAATGTTGAAAGTAATAGTTGCATTTTTTAGACCTTGACAAGAAGAGGAAAAAAGTTAGTTTATTATTAAGCATCCACCTAGAGAAAATTGCTAGTATTTCCATATTTATGTCATTACATTTGTCAAAAAAGCAGGAGGGTTAAGAAAGTATATTATAATGCTGAGTATTAAAAATTGTAAGCCACAACAAATTCAATTACAATAAGCCGTTCAAATATTTATGATAATCATTTTCTCAAATGTAAATTTTTCGAAACAGAGGGAATATGATACTGTTTTAATTTTTTGTAATTCACAGTGGGCAGGATTGTATATGTCACCCCTGGTTTGAACTTTAATTGATAAATACCAGTAAATTAAAAGTATAAGGTGAGTAGGAATACAGTAAATTTGATACAACATATAAAACTACTAAATTCTTTGATCAGTGGTTGGATGCGAGTTTAAACCATTCATTTGCTGGATGGTTAAGTAAAGACCAAAAGAGTGATTTTTTTTGGCCACTGCTTAGTATGTCGTAAGTCATTTGACTTATCCAATATGGGAAGAGAGCTGTGATTTCTCACTCGAAAGCCAAGGGTCATATTGAGTTAATCAAAGTGAAACAGTCTAACACGTCTATCAGAAATAATTTTTTTCCTAATACTAATAAAAGTTCAGTTGAATCCGGGCTCCGTGGTGCAGCGGCAACCGAAAATTCTAGTCTACCAATTATTGAAAGTGATCAAGAAGCACCTACTAAAATACAATTGTCTATTTGCCCAACAACGTCTAATACTGCTTCGTCTTGTAGAGTCCTGGTAGGACGTTAGCTGTGGATTTAAAGTTTTTGCTTCGACAAACGCTTATTTAAACCCACTTTGATTTATATGTATACCGTAATATATAACTGTAATAGCTGTATTATACTTAATTAAGCTCTTTTTAAGTTATGAGCTATAGGATGAGAAAGGAATAATAAATAGACGTAAACATACCTTTTTGTAAACACTAAAATTTTATTCAATCTGTTAATAGTCATTTCAAATAGTATTTTCTTATATCAATTTTCAAATCTCACTCATTTTTAAGCCTCTATTCATTTTTCTCTTTGTTTTAAATTTAAAAATAAGAAATTGCGAATAAATAAAGGATTTATAAACTTATTTATAACCTTATGTTATTAGTAACCTTCTGCCATATTTTTAAATCAGTGTTGAGCTTCTTCCATTTCAAAAGAAAAATAATTATTTAAAAAACTGTAATTTTTAAAAGTGAAGTAAAATGTTAACATAGCTTAAATTTATGTAAATTCAATCTTTAAATACTATTGTATATCATCTACATCTGTTTAAATTTTGTTTTTCGCCATCCTTCGAGGACAGTTTTCATTCCCGCCTAAACATCGTTGTAAATTTCATCTTTTCTTCTAGAGCAACACTGCGCTAATTAGCGTGTCCGTTTTCTATTGGGCGACGTTTTAAAAATTTCAAGGGCAACGTTGGCTTCTTCCCCTTCTTCGAAATTTTCATCAGGTCTAGGAAAAAACTGCGACGTAGAGTTTCTCCGTCCTCAAAAAATTTGTTTAAATAAGGAAAATGTTGTGTTAATTAGCTTCAAATAAATGCTCCAAGATGTCCTGACCTCAGGTAAGCTTATACTATGTTACTTTTGTCAAATTTTCAATAAAGCTTCTGATTTTTCTTAAATCTCAGAATGGATTCTGCTCTACCCGGCATGCCCGGAATTTCAAGGAATAATTGGCAGATTTATATGATTGTTTCATCTTTCATTGTATGGAAGTCAGTTTCAGACTCAGTTTCTTCTGTTAATCTAAATATTTCACCCCTTTGTGTGCTCAACAACTTTAAACTTTGCTTCTCCATTTTCTTAACGTTTCGTTGTGGTATCATGTTTCAGATACTTTTAGCTAAGATGCTGTTTTCGTATGCCGTTATCTTCTGCCTGTCTTTTTCTAATACAACGAGTTACATGTGATTGATGTAAGTACTACATTTTCTTTGTGGTTTCCCACTTTTACATGTATAAGAGGCAATTATACCTGTGTTCTTTTAAGTTGCTTTTCTTCTAAGCACGGCCTGATCATGTTTCAGATGCTGTATTGAGACCGTATTGTGATACGCCATATTGAGGAATCTGTATTGAGATGATATTGAGGAATCTGTGTTGAGGAATCCGTGTTGAGGAGTTCGCTTTGGAGAGTCCGTATTGATGCACCCGTAGCAACCTGTAACTGATCCTACCCTCAGCAATCTGTTGAAGCCCTTCATTGAACCTTCTGCGATATAAACATTAATTTATACTCCTTCATTAATCTGTCCGTGTGTAGTATGTAGCTACCTTCATTTAATACTTAAGTAACAAGCCAAGGCCTATTTAGAATCTTTTAATATTTAAATTTTACTCTGGTACCAATTTATTAATTTTGAAATACATATATATTGGTGGACCCTGTGTTCATCCCACTATTATTTTTATACGGTTCTTTTAGTGAAGCTAAAACAGAATTAATGTTAATATAATATATACATATTTATATGTTTATATGTATTAATTTGTTGACACCGTCAACTTAATGTTTCAAATCCAATTCTAATTTTATCTATATATGCATCCCTTCTATGGGGTATATTTTAATTGTGTACTGTTTGTACTAATTCTCTATAGAGTCTGAGATATTGCCAGTCAAGGCTTAAGTTTCATATTAATTGTACCCAGTGCCCCATTGTATTTATACTTTGAGGCATAAACATTAAAATCTTGATTTTTTTTATTGTCCCTATTTGTGCATTACTCCTTTCCTTTTTCAGAAAGTTGAGAGTTTAGTTCTCATCTCATTGCTTCAATTTAATTCAATTCAATTATAATAATAATTATTATTATTATTTCTGACTAACAATATCTCACCACCTCATTGCATTTATTATATTCCTGTGTCTTTATTATTAATATTTGAATATATATTTGTATATGTATGTCTGTGATCGCTTGATAAACTTAGGAACATTATACGTAATATCGTACAGCACTTCTTGTTTCATGTTTTCTTTCTCTTACCCAGTACCAACATCATATAGCCACAAGTGAGCTATCCGCCTGCCTGATGCCTTTTTATATCTAATACTTATATTTAACCCTCAGATTATTATATTATCCCTCAGATATTTTTATTTTTACCCTCAGATACGTACCTATTATCAATTATTCATCCTATTTAATAATATCATTCATTTATTTTACCTATTTAATAATATCATTATATTCAATATCATCATTATATTCAATATTTATTATATATATATTTATTATCATTTATATTTTAAATTCGAACCACCACAGTCTATTGACACATTTTGTGTTAAAAGTGATATTATAAAAGCGAAGATATTGTGGGCTTTTAATGTTGTCGACAGTATAATGTCGTATAACTCGTGCTGCGACATAGGTGAGACCTTTAGACTTATGTTTTCTGACAGTGGTATAGCATCTAAGTTTACACTTGGAGCGACCAAGTGTAAATATATGATTACATATGGTCTTGCTCCTTATTTTGAACAAGAAATTAAAGATCGGATATCAAAATGCTCTGACTACGTCATAGCATTTGACGAATCTTAAATAAAGTCGTCCAAATGGACATGTTTATAAGATATTTGATGTGAACAGGAGTAGAGTCGCATCAGAATATTTGAATAGCATATTTTGGAAAGGCCACTGCTCAAGATTTACTGGATGCTTTTATAGATGGCTTAAAAGCCTTTGCCTCTCAAAAATATATTGCAGGTATCAATGTATGGCCCCAATGTTAACTTAAGTTTTTTTTAAGAAGCTAAGCCAAAAGTTAAATGAAGACAACCCTTGTGGCAAGGAATACACAAGCAGTAAAAAACAAATTATATGACAACCTATTTGTTTATATTCATGCAAGCAGAAGCAGCATGCAGCTCAGATTCTGCTGTAATAATAAAGTATGTTAAGTATGCTAAAGTAAGTCTGTCAGTGCCGTATACTGGAAGTATGTTTTGTAGTGGTAATCATACATTTAGCAAAATGTACCGCTACTAGATTTTCGTTATAGACAGTTCTTTCTTTAAAAATCAGGGCGCGCCACATACTTTTCTAATCTTTTTGGATTAGATACCAGAGTAATACTACATCTCTTCTATATGTAAAAAAAGGAAGAAAATCTCACAATCGGGATAATCAATCATAAAACGTATTTACAGAAAGAAAATAAAAAGAAATTAAAAATGATTGATAAGTCAAAATCAGGAAATTAATCAAGTCATAATAGGTATAAGTAAGATAAAGATAGAAATAAAATGAATAATATATATAAAAAATAGAAATATTCATTGATAAATTGATAGTTGAAAATAATAATTGTAAGATAGATAAATATTAAGTAAATAAAATAATCATGAAGTCACAATCGGTAAGAAAAATGTCGACACAATCATGTTTTAGCTCATGGTCAAGATAAAAGTTTAATCTAAAATCTCATGCCACACAACATTGGGTGTAAAAGTCCGGTAATCATCCGGAATCAACATTCCTTGTCGGTCGGTGTTGTCTATTTTAATCTTTTAATCGTAGACCGACTTCACCCGGACAGAGCTACATATAATTGGCCATGAGCGAAAACAGGATTAGGTAAATAGACACCTACACGTCTTAGCGTTTGGCCTTGAGCTTATTAATAGTCATGGCATAGCTCAGCCTGATGGGATACTGTCCTCTTCAGCTCAAACGGTAAGAGGTTCGTTACGTCTGTCAGATCGAAACGTGTCAAAAAGAACCGTTGACCCGTAGCTGCTCCTGTTAATACCTCCGTTTCAATGTGGTTGTCGGCTAATCTGAGGACTTTCAATGTTGACAATTGTCAACATTAATAGCTTCAATGGGAGAGATGAGTTTCGACATATTTGAATGTCTATGAGTTTTGACATAGTTGAAGTACTTGGATACTCTATCACAGGGAGTGGGTGTAGCAACACGTCTATTCCTACTTGCACACAGTTTAGTCTCAGTATGACGTATCATCTCATTAAAATTACTAAACTCAATACCACATGGACAATTATGTACTATAATCTCTAAAGCTTCATCATCCGATTTAGCAAACATATCAGATGAGCAGTCTCTGATTTTTAGTTTACATTAGTTTTTTTCGTGCTCAATCAGCGCAGGTATCCGCATTAACTGCAGTCCACACTTAAATAGCAACACATCTTCGTTGACCCTCCACGCATAGTCAAAAGAGCGTAGTTCAGGATATGATGACAGAGATCTAATGTTCAAGACACTTTTACACTCTTCTACATGCGAGTTAAAGTTGCATGCCATCTGTCTGAGAAATCCTCTCCACAAACAGGGCAAGTAGCGCAAAGTACCTCATGAAAATATTTCTGAATTTCACATGAAAACGGCATTTCACAGAAAACCTAAAATTAATTCTATGATTCCTAAATCAAACAAACTACGTTTAGTGACAAGAAATAGAATACGAATATATTTATATAGATATAATAGGAAATAATATGACTTCCATCATTGTTTAATATGGATTTCTTTGAATCATTGTCAGTTGAGTCCCGGTCTTGTCTAGATGCCCTAAGATTCTCAGAGGGATAAATAATTGAAGGATGGGTATTCTATTTAACACTTAAAATGTATTTTTTATGGCGTCAGTTGAGTTGTGGTCTCGTCCAAATTGTCCTTGTCGTCTAAACTCAGAGACTGAATTCACTCCTCTCCCGTACATTAATCCTGATGGTCCAAGAATCTCAGTGGGATAAATGATTATAGGATGTGTCTTATATATCAGTTTCAGTGATCCTTAGGTAGGTTGAAATAACTGAGGTGGAGTCATGATTCAATTCAGGTTGATTGGTAGGAAAGGAAATGCATAGATTGAATCATCGTCAGTTGAGTCCTGGTCTTGTTTAGATGGCCTTGGATTCTCAGAGCGATAAATGATTGAGGGATGCGACTCAAATATCAGGTTTAGTGACTATAGGAAAGACGGGATAACTAAGGGGGAGTAAGTTTGATTCAGGCTGAGTGTTAGGAAAAGAAAATTACTCTAAATTAAAAGGTTCAATGGGTGAAAAGAGTTTCGACTTATTAAGCTTACAATAGTTTGTCAGTGGAGTTGAAGTGGAGTGCAAGGTCTATTCTTACCTTGCACACAGTTAGTCTCAGTATAACGTATCATCTCATCAAAATTACTAAAGTCAATACCACGTGGACAAGTATATACTGTTATCTCTAAAGCTTCATCATCCGACTTAGCAAACATATCCGACTGACTTTTAGTTTACATCAGTCTACACTTAAGTAGCAACCCATTTTATTGACTCACCACGCATAGTCAAAAGAGCTTAGTTCAGGATATGATGACAGGGGTCTAATGTTCAAGACGCCTTTACACCCCTCTACATTGCGAGTTCAAGCTGCATGCCATCAGTCTGAGAAATCCTCTCTAC